>CM053330.1:38330668-38614238 GCA_028583605.1 Dastarcus helophoroides | reverse complement strand
AGATTGGTAGAATCTCTACTAGATTTGTTACAATTTTCGTCGTCTAGTAAAACACATTGTTTAGTAGCAAAGTTTAGTCAAATTTATACCAGATTTAGCAGAATTTTGACCATCCTGTAGATGATTTAGTAAAGGAATTAGATCATTTAGAGTTGTAGCGAGGCAGGTGCAACCACACAAGGCCCAAGGTTCGAAAGGGAGCCCGAAAATGGTGATCCTGATTTTTTATTGTCGTTTTGAAGTTTAACAGAAAAACTTGGATGGTTTTGTGTAGAAGTGTTCTGATGACTTTTTTGGTCATCAAACTTGAGAAGATTAGCACCCAATGTGGTTTAGTAGAATTAATGCCATTCTAGTAGAAATTAGAGCGCCATCTAGTAGAAAACCTCCCTGGCTATCTGGGAACACTGAGGGAGCTCATCGTTAAAATTAAAAAATTTGTATGGTGCATGCTGTATATTGCTTTATTTGAAAATTCTTACTATTTCGGAAAATGTAAATTTTTCCAAAACTTGACTTTTGACTTTTTAAATTTTCGACTTTTTAAATTTTCGACTTTTTTCCAAATCTCATCTTTGTTTATAATTTTTTTTGGGATAATTATATTTTTTTTATTGAAAATTTCAATTCTTAGTAATTTTGAGTGGTTTTTATTAAATGTCAACTATTTTTCAAAATTTGGATTTTTTTTGGCAAAGTTTTGATTATTTTTTGATATTTTGTTGTTGAAAATTTTACTACTTCTTAATTTTCGAAACTCTTTCAAAATTTCGATTTTTTTGAAAATTTTGAAATTCCGTGAATGTTTGACATTTTAATTTTTTTGACCTAAAATTTCAACTTTTTAAAAAAATGTTCCACTTTGATGTAAACATTTTAGCTACCAAAAATGTAAACTTTTTCCAAAATTTTAACTTCTCAATATTTTGACTTTTGAAACCCTCGATATCTGATAATTTTCACTTGTTTTCAATATTGCGATTTCCAAAATTTTGATTTTTATTGAAAAGTCGAGTGCAAATTTCCCAACTATTCCAAATTTAAACTTTTTTAAAATTTCGAATTATTTCGTACATTCGATAAAAATTCTGAAATGTTTTGCAAATTTTGATATTTTTTCAACTTCGACTATAAATTTCGACCTTGTCTTTTTGAACATTTCTTTAGTAAAATTTTGACTTCTTTTGGAAATTTGAAAGATTTTGAAAATTGTTGCCTTGTCAACAAATTTCGACTTTCTTTATTGAAAATTTTAACTTTTTCCTAAATCTACACTTTTATGAAATTTTCAACTTTTTATTTTAACTCCCACTTTGTTAACAATTCCTTTTTTAAATGTTCGAATTTTTCCAAATTTTAGTCATTTTGCAAATTTTACAATTATTGGAAAACTTTTGACTATTTTTTTAATATTCTCTGTATCGTCTTTACGAAGTTTCGTTAATTCCATTCCTGCTGATTGGCATTTTTTTAATTTCAATTTATTTCCAAATTTTTACATTTTTGGCAAACTGTCGATCCTTTATTTGAAATTTGTGATTTTTTTTAAGTCACACATTTCTTAAAACCCTTTATTGAAATTGTTGACTAATATTTCGTAAAATTACGACTCCATTTCAAAACTTCGACATTTTTTTTCAAAATTTCTACTCTTTTTGAAAAATTGACTTTTTTTTGAAAAGTTCGAACTTTTTTTTAAAATTTTATTTATACATTTTTTTAAACATTTCCAATTAAATCTTCAACTTAAAAGAAAAGATTCGTTTTAAACTTGAACTATTGAAATTTTCGACTTTTTTCAAAATACTTACATTTTCAAAATTTCTACTTTTTTGATAATTACGAATTTTTCAATGATTTCGAGTTTTGTCCAGTATTTAAAAAATTCTGCTTCTTTGAAAATTTAATTAAAAACTCTTCAATTTATTGTAATTGTTGATATTTTTTCAAAAATTCGTCTTTTATTTATATTCCCAATATTATCGAAAATGTCGACCGTTTTAAAAGTTGAATATTCTTTTCGAAATCCTTATTTTCTTTAAAAAATTTGACTTTTTATGAAAATTTCCAAATTTTTTTAGGATTTGACTTTTTTTTTAAAATTCGTCTTTTCTAATAACTTAAGCTTTATTTCTTAAAAGTGGTAATGTTTTTCTTTTTAAATTTAAATTTTTTGGGAAAATTTTAAAATAACACTCGCATTAAAAAAAAATTAATAACAAAAATTTCTATTTTTAAATATTGCAAAGTTTTGAAACAAATTTCCAAAAAAACATTTTATGTACAAATAAATTGCCAAAATTTGAATTTTAATCACAAAAAGTTGGCTTTAGCTGGAATATTTGATTTTTGAAATTCATCTGAAACTTCAAAATAACTAGAAAAGAATTAAATTAGAACAGGAAATTGTTAATGAACTGTTTTTAACATTTTGATTAATTTTAATTTCGAAATTTTGAGACTCTTCTCGAAATGTTGACTCTTTTTCTCAAAAATTTCAATAATTGCAACTTAAAAGTCGAAATTATAAGGATATTTTTGAAAATTAATTTATTTCAAAAAAGTTTTCGTTTCTTTAATTCCAAAAATGTTATTTTTTTTGAAAAATGTTGTTTACTACCATAATAAAACAGTTCAACTTTTTTTTAGAAATATGATCTGCTTTTTCTTGAAATTTTGAGTTTAATCTTTAAATTTCGATTTTTTTTATCGAAATTTGTACTTAAAATTCGAACTTGAGAATTTCAAGAATTAATTTAACATTTCTAGAAAAATTGGAAATTCCGATTCAGAATTTTCTTTAGTGCTAAAGTAGAAATAATTTTTTAGAGAAATATCAAATCGTAAAACAGGTTGAAATTTACAAGGTTCATTTTTTCTTGAAATTTCAATATTTTTCACAAAGTTTTCTTATTTTTATGCAGATTTGAAGTGTATTTTCCCTAAACTTATACTTAATACTATTCAGTTTCTTATTAAAATTACAAAATAAACTTTAAAATATTAAAATTTTGTTAAAAAAAATTTAAATTTCCAAAACAAAGTGAAGAGATATTAAAATTTCTACAAGAAAAAATATTTTGAAGACAAAATCTTCAGGAAAAGTTGAAATTAGAAAAAATTCTTTGTATAAAATGTTTAGAGAAAAACACAAAGTGCATAGGAAAAAAAAGCAAAATTTCTTAAAGAAAAAATCGAAATTCGAAAGAAAATTTGAAATATCTTTACAAAACAGTCAAAATTTTCAGTTTTTCCCAAAATGTTGAAATTTTTATAGAGCTTTCGGGGTTTTTTTCAAACATTTTTTGTCAAAGCTACAAAATAAAACGAACTTTTAATTGTCAAAGTGTCGTAAAAAAACTTGACATTTTTAAAGCAAATTAGAGGAACACAGAAAAGTTGGAATTTCTAGAAGAAATTTTAAGAAGAACAATTTCTGTAAAAATGAAAATTTCGAGAAAATTTCTTTTTATAACATATTTTGGGAAAAATGGAAACTTTGCAGAAAAAATCAAAATTTCTTGAAAAAATCGGCATATCTGAAAAAACTCAAAATTTTTATACAGAATGGGATTTGAGGTAAAAATTCGAAGATACCTTATTAACTTATGTTTTATAGGAATAGTAAAATGCGAGATGAGTTGAATGTAGATTTTTTCTTGAAATTGTAATTATTTTCTCAAAATGTTGACATTTTCAAAGAAATTTAAGTTTTTTCTAAACATTTTAATCCCTGCTCGAAATATTGATTTCTTTCTTAAAACTTTTACCAAAATTAGTTTTTGAAAATGTTCTTTTGATCAAAATTAAAATAAAATAGGTTTTTAAATGTCCTAATTTCGTCAAGAAAACCTAAAATTTCTATGAAAAGAAATCAGAAAAAAATTAGAATTTCTACAAAAAATTATGTAATGAAAAGTGTTCAGAAGATTTTGAGAAAAAAAACTCGTAAGTGAAATTGGGTGTGCTGCAGTTCCACAGTGCCTATACGCCAGCCGCCACTGGTAGAATCTCTACTAGATTTGTTGCAATTTTTGGCGTCTAGTAAAACAAATTGTTTAGTAGCTGTTTGATATTGTATTGTTGTCATAACAACAAAAATAATAAAATAATTCACGATTAGAAAGAAAGTGTCAATTATTTATTCATCATAAATTATACAGTCCATAAAGAAAAAACCAGCAAATTACATACAGTAGCAAAGTTTAGTAAAATTTATGCCAGATTTGGCAGAATTTTGACCATCTTGTAGATAATTTAATAGAGCAAAACGTTTCAGCGATTCAGTTAACTGAAATTGTTTGTAGATAATTTCCTGGTTCCTTTCCTACGAAAGCTTGGAAAATCCAGGGCTATGCCATGGATTTTGCATTGTGCTTATAAGCAGGGGCGGTCTTAGCCATTGCGAGGCTCCGGGCGGGTAGACCTTTAAGAGGCCCTCGTCTTTGTGGAATTAGTTTTACCACAGACGTAGTCAGAATAGGGCAGGGTAGGGCGCTTGCCCCCCCCCCTAGCTCGTGTGGTTAACGAGAATTTATATTGAACTGAGGAGACTTTCTCTAAAAAATTTCCATTCGACAAAAGTCGTCCTTCTTTAAGCTATTGATATTTTCTCGAAATTTCGACTTATTTCACGAAATTCGTCTTTTTTCATAAATTTCTTTGGAAATTTCAAATGTATTCCTAAAATTCAATTTATTTTATCAGAATTCAACTTAACTAAAAATTTCGAATTTTTATCTCAAAATTCATCGTTTTATTTTTCGAAATTCTATCATTTCTCAAATTTAGTTTTTTCCGGAAACTTCGACTTTTCTTTAAACTTTGGTTTTTTGAAAATTTCGACTTTTTTTATCAAGATTTACCCTTTTGCTTAAAACTTGATCGATTTTTTGATAACAATATTTATTTGGAAATTTTTATAATTACTTTTTTAGAAATTTTGTAAAAAGTCAAAAATTCCGAGAAAATTTCCCCTGGAATGGGGAAATAAAACTTGTTTCTCAAAATTTCGACGATTTTTTCAATATTGGACATTTTTTGACTCACGGTAGGGCACAACAGGGCGCAGTCTGCCTCTGATTCAAGCGCTCAAGAGAAAAATCTAGAAATTACATTTTTCTCAAAATTTGTCCTTTTCCCAAAATTTCGACAAAATTTGACCCTCTCTGAAGAATTTCGAGTGTTTACTAAATTTTGACTTTTTTCTCAAAATTTCGATCTTTTTTCTGTTTTTCAAGGGAAAAAAATCGAAATTTCCGAAAAAAAAAACAAATTTAGAAAAATCGAAACTTTGATATTTTTTTTAAAATCCGCCTTTTTTCGCAAATTTAAAATTATCCTGAAATCCTATCCTGTATGTTTCCGGAAAACTGAATATTTTTCCTGAAAATTCGTATCTTTCTTAAAATGTTGACTTTTTTTTTCAAGACTCGTTATTTTCACAAACGGGCGGCTATTCTCAAAGTTGCACTTTTTCTTTAAGTATGAATTTTTTCTGGAAAATTTCGATCTTTGATGCTTTATTTGGTAGTTTTTCTAGAAATGTCGACTGCTTTTCAGAGATTTCGTCATTTTTAATTCCTTTATTTTTATTAACATCGGATTTTTCTGAAGATTTTGATCATTTGGAATTTGATTTTCAGAACTTTTAACAGGTTTCTTAAAATTTGCCTTTTTCCCGATATTTTTATATCAAAATTCGATATTCAACTTTGCTTAAAATTTTGAATTTCTCTTAAAATTAGTTTAATTTCGTCTTTTCAGAAATTTCGACTTTATTCTCAAAATTCCACTTTTTGGGCTCTTCTTTCGGAAATCATTTTTTCTATCAAAATTAGGCCACTTTTCTGAATATTTGTTTTTTCTTTAAATTTTGACTTTTTTAAATTTGACTAGAAATTTCATCTTCATATTTCGCCTTATTTTCGAAATATTGACTTTAATTTCAAAATGCCATGTTTTAGTTTCTGGAACTTTCTGGACTTTTTCCTCGAAATTAATTTTTCCTTTAAATTTCAGTTTTCTCGAAATACGTCTGTTTTCTCTAAATTATGTTGGCATATTATCAAAAATTAAAAATGTTGCGAAAAATATTTTTGGGTAATTTCGAGAAAAAGATTTCTTGTACATTCAATTTCTTTATTGAAATTTAAATAATATGTCAAATTTAGAATAAAAAAGTAAACATTTCGAGAAAAACGTTTTTGGAAATTGCAAATTTTTTCACAACATTTGGTCTTTGGAAATATTTTGGCATATTTAGAAATTTCGAGTTCTTCTGAAAGGTTGGGTTTTTATTCAATTTCGGTTTTCTAAAAAATCCTTTCCCAAAATAGGGTTTTTTCAAAAAAATTGGTCGCTTTGGAAATTACGACTTTATTCTACATTTTTCTCTCAAATTTGAACTTTCACTTTTTTAATATTCGTTTTTTTTCTGATTTTTTCAAACTTAAGTTTCCGAAAATTTCATGTTACTCAAAAGTTGTCTTATTCTGGAAATTTTGACTCGTACTAGAAATAGGGATGTTTTATGCTTCTGAAAATTTCCGTTTATAGTGAAAAATTTTTCTCAACGTTTCAACTTTTTTTTGAAAATTACATCTTTTTTTTACAAAATTCCACCTTTAAAAATATAATTTTTTCGAATTTTCAACAATTTTTGAGATTTTTCGAAAGGTTAGAATTTTATTTTAAACACGAATTTCTAAACATTTCAACTTTTTTCCAAAATTCGTTTTTCCTCGTGTCTTTCAAAATTAAAATTTCTCTTGAAAATGTCCACTTTTCTTTAGAGATTTAAACCTTTTTCTCGACATTTCGACGGTATTTTTTAAAATCGTTATTTTTTGAAATCTTCGAAATTTGGATAGTTTTTAAAGTTTTCCGAAAGGATCGGTTTTTTATTTTAGATTCAATTTTCTGACTGTTTTCGCGAAGTTCGACTCTATTTCCAAATTTCTAAGTTAATCTGAAAATTCGATTACTCAGTGCATGTAGTTAAATAAAAATATACATATACTCGGAACGTTTTTCGGTTTTCTTTTTTTATCAACTTTTCAAAATGATCCTTGCCCCTCCCTGAACTAAATCCTGCCTACGCTTATGAATTTCAATAATGATGCTTGACTAGAAATGCAAAGTCATAAATAAAAATATTTGGACTTTTAAAATTGTTTATTGGAAACTAAGAAAAATTAATAAATACAAAGATTTTTTTTGGTGGAACAGACCGCTCCTTGGGTATCTTTAAATAAATCCTTCTTGGCTTCAGGGAACAAGTTTTGTCCTTCAATTTTTAAACACAAAGATAACAGACTATTAATCATGATAAATAAGGTGCATTAATGTCTTAAAAGGATCAGGGATTTAGAAATGATGACGACTGCTCTAATATAAAAGCATAATCCGACGACAGTTGACAGCTTAAATGAAACACGGGAATTCCCCGAATCGTAAACACGAAGAAAATGGAGTACTATCAGATTTTGTTTAGCCCTTGCAGTTGGCAGCACTTGTGGCACTGGTACGAAATTTCGTCAATGTGAAAGAGAAGGAAAGGAACATTCATTGGAGCGAATGAGACAGATATCAGCGCGATAACTACCACGCAAGGGAGCAGCGAGTCCAGTTTTATAATGCGCGGTTAAGGCTCGAAATTCAAATGAACATTAGAATTCGTGCTATTGCGCGAGTGGGCGAGGCCCCCTACAAGCGCGAGCTCCCGGGCGGATTGCCCTGCTCGTCACCCCCAAAGGCCGCCCCTGCTTACAAGCACCATGCTTCTTTCGATAATTCCGATTTGCTTCATATAAACTTCCTAAACAACCCTTAGCAGAATAATTTTTACAAAATTCTCTTCTTAAACACGAAAATTCGACTCTTTTTTATACAAAGTTGATTTAAATTTTGAATTTGAAAATTAAAGTTTTAGAATTTGTAAACTCTTAAACTAGAAATATCAGCGTTTTTGTAAAATTCATACTTTCAACCTACTTTCAAAATTGTTTTTAAATATTGTTTAAAACTAATGCTTTTGTTTAATGTAATAAGTTTTGGTGCTTAGCATGGTCAACAAATCCATATTGATGATGACACAATTTGAAATTTAAATATCTTAAATTTTAACTGAATTATAAGAGTGCAGTGATGTGAATTCTAAGGTTTTTGTTAATTGTGTAACAAAGCATGTAAATTTCATTCATGGTTCTCTTAAGTGGCATTTTTTTCGTCAGTTGCTTCTTAAATTTAATTATTATTTTCTACGGGAATTAATGAGCGATTATTTCAGAAAATTGTGGTAAACCAAAGGTGTAAACAATAAGAACAGTGTAGTGATTAAAACAACACTAGAGACAAACAGGTTAGTGAAATAATCAGTAATTTAAGGTAAGACTCTGCATTTGTATTAGCTCTGATAAGAGATAAGAAACCGTGACCTTCGAGGAGATAGTCCGGGGAACGGTTTCTTTCGTGGAAAAGACGCGCATCACAACATATAGTAATCAGATTAGGAATCAGCGCTGAAATAAAGAAATAAACATGGACAAGACTTATATGAGAGACGCCGACATGGAGGAGTCCTCCACAGACGAAGGAGGCAAGAGAAAAAGGGTACAAGAAGAAACCTTAGCGAGAACAAAAAAAATGTCGAGAACGCCAATAAAAACAAAAACAATTGATAACGAGGATAAGCTTGATCTTATACTAAGTATGATGCAGGATATAAGAGAAGAAATGCACGAAATAAAAAATGAACAGAAAAAATACAATAACGACATTAGAAAAATCCAAATCGAAAACACCAAACTAAGAGAAGAAAACGAGAGAATTATAAAAGAAAACCAGAAAATGAAAAGGGATATAAAAACAATAAGCAATAATTTGGAGTGGATCGAAAAAGATAAAAGGAAAAATAACATAATTGTCAACGGTCTAACAGTAAATACAAACGACAATGCAATTTTAATTACAAAAATGAAAAATCTTTTTAAAGAAAAATTAGAAATACAAACCAAAGTTGAAGAAGCTTACAAAATTGGTAGAAATATATATCTTGTGAAACTGCAAAATGAACAAGAAAAGAAGCAGATTATGAAAAACAAATCAAAGCTTAGAAAAATTAATGAAAAAATGTTTATAAATGAAGACTTGACGCATAAAGAAAGGGAGAAGCAGAGACAATTAAAAAATAAAGCAGAAGAGGAGAAACGCATGGGTAAGCATATCAAAATGGGATATAACAAGATAATAGTTGATGGAGAAACTTGGAAATGGAACAAAATCAAGGAAAAATTAGAAAATACAAATTCAAAAAACTGAGCAATAAATCTAAAAAGGTAAATAGTATGATGACGAACAAGGCAATGAAAATGGATACGAAAACAGATAAAAACACAACAATAAAAAAAATAAATAAAAAGGAAAAAACAGGAAAAGAAATTTTGAAAGTGGGAACATGGAATGTTAGAGGACTAAGGGGAAAAGAGGAGGAACTAATAGAAGAATTTGAAATGACAGGGATCCAAATATTAACAATAACAGAAACGAAGAAGAAGGGGCAAGGGGAACTAGTGCTAGAAAATGGACACCTTTTAATATACAGTGGAGTAGAACAAAATAAACATGCTGCGGCAGGGGTTGGGTGCATAATAGAGAAAGGATTAGTAGATAATATACTAAATTGGGAAGGCATTTCTGAAAGAATACTAAAAATAGAATTTGATGATATATATGGGGAACGAATATGCATAATAATAGTGTATGGACCAAATGAAGATGATTTAGCGAGTAATAAAGATCAATTCTGGGAGGAACTAACATTGGCCACGGAGACAGGTAAAGGTAAAATTATCGTAATGGGAGATTTTAACAGTAGGGTGGGTAAAAGAGAGAATAGAAATGTAAATGTGATTGGAAACTGTGGGGAAACAAAAATAAACAACAATGGGTTAAGAATGATAGAATATTGCATATTGAACGATCTCATAATAACAAATACGTTTTATGAACACCAGGATATACATAAATTTACAAGAATAGCGGAAAACAGAAAAGAAAGATCCATAATTGACTACGTACTTGTGCAAAGAAATAATAGGAAATCGATCACGGATGTAAGAGTCAAAAGAAGTGCGGAAATATTTAGTGATCATTACCTGGTTGTAGCAAAAATTAGGAAAAAGAAGAAGTGTAGAAGTGACAACGAACGACACGAAACTGCACCAGTAAAAAAAGAAAATATTAAAACATACAGATTAAGAGAAAAAGATATAGCAAACAATTATCACCAAATTATTGAGGGAAAAATAAGTAATATAGAAAAAGAGATTGAACAAAAAGATATTGAAGACATATGGCAAATATTTAAGGAAGTAGTAATAGAAGCAGCTAAACAAGCATGTGGCACGATTACAACTAACGCCAATAAAAAGTTAACTGCCTGGTGGAACGATGAAATCAAAAAAGAAGTTAAATTAAAGAAACAAGCGTGGAAAGAGTACTTAAATAATAACACCGCACAAAAATACACTTTGTATAAGGAGAAAAGAACCAAAGTAAAAAAAAATGGTGTTGGAAGCTAAACAGAAGGCATGGGAATGTTTTGGGAAAAAAATGGAGGAGACAAATAAAGGAGATCGCAAGCTATTTTATAAAGCAGTGAAGACAACAAGAAAAGGAAAAGAAAAGAAATGTACGGCTATAACAAGCAAAGAAGGCGCATTGCTAAAAGATGAGAATTTAATTATGAACAGATGGAAAGAATACTTTTACGAACTATTAAATCCACTGGAAACAGAGACATATGAAGGCAAAGAAGTAACAACAAATGACACAATAGCAGATGAAGAAAATGAAGTACTTACGATAGAGGAAGTTGAAGAAGCAATCAAGGCAACAAAATGTGGAAAAGCACCCGGGCATGATGGAATAACACCAGATATGATTAAACACATGGGGAAGGAAGGTGTAAAACATTTGTAATAAGTCATGGATAAAAGGAAAAATACCTAAAGATTGGGGAATAGGTGTTATTATGCCCATATATAAAAAGGGAGATAGAAAACAATGCCAAAATTATCGAGGTATAACTTTATTGAGCACGGTAGCAAAGATATATGAAAGGGTGTTAGCAAACAAGCTCCGTTTAGTCATAGAAACGCAATTAAGTGTATCCCAAAGTGGATTTAGAAGAGGCCATAGTATACAGGACCATATATTCACGATGAAACAACTTACGGATAAAATATTAAGACAACGGAGAGAGGCATATCTAGCGTTCATTGATCTTGAAAAGGCTTTTGACAGAGCACCCAGAAAAGAAATATGGATAAGTTTGGAACAACGAGGAGTCGGCCGAAAATTAATTGCTGGAATAAAAAGCATATATGAGGAAAATGCAAATTACGTCAGAACGCGAAATATGCAGTCTTCTACTTTCTACACAAGAGATGGTTTACGACAGGGAGGAGTACTTAGCCCATTACTATTCATTATCCTGATAGATGACATACTCAAACAAACATGTACTAAAACAACAGGCCTACAAGTAGGATACTACAATTTACAAAAAGTCTGTATAAAAAGAATGTGCATTTGCAGATGATATAGTAAGAATGGCCAATTCACCCGAAGACCTACAAACTAACTTAGAAATATGGAAAGAAGCTCTAGAATCTAAACAAATGAAAATAAATGTCAATAAAACAAAAGTAATGGGGATAACAGAAGATAAAAATAAAAGAATAAATATACGATTGGAAAATAAGGATATACAGCAGATCCAGGAATTCAAATATTTAGGAGTAATAATAGATAATAAAGGAAATCAGGATAGGGACATCAATGAACTCATAGAGAAAGCACTTAAAGCATATTACAGTATGTGTGCAACCATAGTCAAGAAGAAAGAAATATCCAAAAATACGAAAATGTTGATATACAAGACTATTTTCCAGCCTATACTACTATTTGGAAGTGAAACCTGGGTTTTAACGGAGAGAATGAAAAGCCGGATACAAGCAGTCGAGATGAAGTTCTTAAGAGCGATAAAGGGAATAAGTAGAAGAGATCGAATAAGAAATCAAAAAGTGAGGGAAGAACTGGATGCTAAGCCTGTATTAGAAATTGTCGAAGAAAAACAATTAGGTTGGTGGGGACATATACAAAGGATGAAAGATAACATGCAAGTAAAGAAAATATGGGAAGCAAGAACATCGGACCGGAGACGTAGAGGCAGACCTAAAGAAAGGTGGGGTGACACCATTGATAAATTAATCAGAAAGAGACAATTAAACCTAAACGAAGCAAAAATTTTAGCGCTAAGCAAAAAGGAATGGAAAAAATTTCGTGAATGAAATAGAGAATACCAATCCCGACACCTTACGGTATAAGGGAATTGATTATATATATATATATATATATATATATATATATATTATTTTTTTTAATCGATAATTTTTACAATAGTTTTTAAGTGTGTGTTTTTTTAGCGAGTGTTAAGTCATTGAAAAATTAAGATCTAACGCAATCGTTGTTTGGGGCAATCTGTAAAAGATTGCCATTCCTTAACGAAAAAAGTTAACTGAAAATTTAGATGCCTGGAAGGAGCAACTAGAAAAGAAAATGCCACTCAACACAGGAATCGAATTAACGAAATTTCGCAAAGAAGATACAGGGAATATCTAATGCATGTAAAATTCAAATAAACTAAATTATGTAAGCAAATGACTGAAATGTGGCCACATTAATTAAACGATAGACCGATGAATTATTGAAATGATAACACACGAACGGCTCTTGTGAAAGTAAAAATTTTTCACATGCTTCACACTCGTCAAGAGCAAGTAGTGGTAAATGCGTCGACCAATAAGTTAATAACAAATTAATGCTTGCTGATAAGTCGTAAGTAGATAACATAGTAATGTTAAAGTTCAAAGCCCAACAAGAACCAAATTGGAGAAAAAATTTAGTGTTGTGCTGCAAACAAAATGGAATCTTACACATTTTCTCCAGATCATTCTGAAGAATCCGATACAAACGTAAGTAAAAAAACTATTTTCATTTACTTGAGAGTAAATAGATGTCGTACATATTGTCGCCTTGACCTTGCATTTTCATTACTTCTCTATCAAGATTTATAGGTTCTGAAGGTATCATTGTTGCTTTCGTTAAAAGCTTATTTGCAATAATATTCAACCGAGTGGTCATAGCATTTTTTTAAATTTTTTCAAATTACAGTAGAACTCCTCTATAACGAGACCGATTATAACAAGAAATTGGACATAACGAGTGGTCATAGCATTTTTTTAAATTTTTTCAAATTACAGTGGAACTCTTCTATAACGAGACCGGTTATAACAAGAAATCGGACATAACGAGTGATTTTTTTATTTCTCCGTTTGTTCACATTTAAACACAGTTATTTACAACAAAAATCGCTTATAACGATCATTTGCTTGGTCCCTTCTATCCTCGTTATAATAGGGTCCTATTGTATTATGAAACTATGTATCTACTTTCGTGGTATCTAGAAAACGTCCTTTTTTCAGCAGCGCTTTAGCAAAAGCTTCCAACACAAATAAAAATGTTATCGTTATTTTTTCATATATTTGAATAGAACATTTTCGTATTCTTTATTTTATTACTTTAAATACGAATGATTAAAACTTTGTTTTTGATTGTATGCATTCAAAAAAATACTGTTTTTCTTTTCTTTTCGATGAATTACAGAATAAAAAACTGCTTCCATACTTCATACCTAAAATGAAGTGAATGAGAATTTTAAAATTTCTAGAAAAAAAAATAAAATTTTGATTATAGTCAGAAGAGATAAAGACGCAAAATTCTAGTATCCGTTCGAAACGAATTTCTTATCAAATTTTCAAATTTCATATTTTGAAAAATTGAAATTCAAATCTTGTCCCCTTATTAAAAAAAACATAACAAAGGTTGCTTAAACGCGTTTCGACATCCAAGCTATCGTCTTCAGAGAGATAGTCTTCATTGGGAAAAACTCGATTTTTGTAGAACAAATTCCAAGCAAAAAAATGTGCCTTTTAATTTTAAGTTGAAATAGAAGTTAGAAAAAAATCTTGTTGTAACAAAAATATTTTCAAATTTTCGATAGTCTAAACACGAATTTTTTATATCAAAATTAAGGCCTCAAATTTTCAAAGAAAAGCCAACTTTTTAAGTTCGAATTCAAAATTTTACGAAAAAAATAGAAACTGTGATCAAGGCCGACATTTTGGGAAACTGTGTCAATATTAAAAAACCTACAAGTCGATATCCAAAAGAAATTGAATAATTCCAAAAAAAAAAAAATTAATAACATACTAATAATACTCAAAAATTAGACTTTTTCTAGTAACTTATAAAAATCGAAATACAAATCTTGTCCCCTGAAACCAAGAAAGATAAAAAACACAACAGAGATGATAGCTCGGCTATCGAAACACGTTAGAGCAACCTCTGTTGTGTTTTTTAAATTTTTTTGGTTTCAGGGGACAAGTTCTGTATTTTAATTTTTGAAGATAACCAAGGACTAGTCCGTTCCACCAAAACTAGTAACTTATGACTTTTTTTGTCAGTTTGAATTCGACTTTTTGTGACCACATGTCGAGTCAAGGTTGAATTTCTCTCAAAATTTCATCCCTTTTTGATCCAACCTTTTTTTAAAACCAACCAACCAGTTTTTAAAAATTCTTATTTTTTAAAATTTAAAATTTTTGAAAATGTTGACTTTTTGTGACCAGATAGATGTCAAGTCAAGCTTGAATTTCTTTCAAAATTTCGTCCCTTTTTTGATCCAAGCTTTTAAAAATTTCGGTTTTTAAAAATTTCTATTTTTCAAAATTTTTAATTTTTGAAAATCCTGACCTTTTGTGACCAGGTGAGTCAAGTTTTTCAAAATTTTAATTTTTGAAAATCTTGACTTTTTGTGACCAGATGTCGAATCAAGTTTGAATTTATTTCAAAATTTCGTCCCTTTTTTGAACCAACCTTTTAAAAATTTCGGTTTTTAAAAATTTCTATTTTTCAAAATTTTTAATTTTTGAAAATCTTGACTTTTTGTGAGCAGATGTCGAGTCAAGATTGAATTTATTTCAAAATTTCGTCCCTTTTTTGATCCAACCTTTTAAAAATTTCGGTTTTTAAAAATTTCTTTTTTTCAAAATTTTTAATTTTTGAAAATCTTGACTTTTTGTGACCAGATGTCGAATCAAGTTTGAATTTATTTCAAAATTTCGTCCCTTTTTTGAACCAACCTTTTAAAAATTTCGGTTTTTAAAAATTTCTATTTTTCAAAATTTTTAATTTTTGAAAATCTTCACTTTTTGTGACCAGATGTCGAATCAAGTTTGAATTTATTTCAAAATTTCGTCCCTTTTTTGATCCAACCTTTTAAAAATGCCGGTTTTTAAAAATCTCCATTTTTCAAAATATTAAATTTTTTAAAATATTGACTTTTATGACCACATGTCGAGTCAAAGATGAATTTGTTTCAAAATTTCATTCTTTCTAAAATTTCAACTTAATCAAATATTTCTCTGTTTCCCAAAATGTTAGCTTTCAAAATGTCGATTAAAGATTTCGACTGAAATTTTCGACTTTTCTGATAATTTCGACATTTTCGTAAATGTTACTTTTTGAAAATTTTAGATTTCTTTGAAAACTTGACAACGAACATTTTTTATAATGTCGCGTTTTTTGAAAGGTTGGATTTTTTCCAAATTTCTATTTTATTAAAAAATGTAGACTTTTTTCCCCAAAATCTCGACTTTTTTCGTTATTTTTAACTTTTAACTTTTTGAAAATTTGTGTATACTGTTTTGAAAATTTTCATATTTTATTTAAAATTTCGACTTTTCGATATTTTGGTTTTTTTTTTGTAATTTTTTTAAATTTCGATTTTTTCAAAATTTCCACCCCTTGAACATTCTTAGTTTTTCTGAAGATATAAAGTTTTTTAAAGTTCTTTTTTTAGAAATTTTGGCTTTTTAAATTTTCGATTTTTTAAAAATTTTACATATTTTTCTGAAAATTATAAATTTTTTATTGAACATTTTGATTTTTACTATTTTTTAAAATGTTATTTGTAAGTATGTATTTTTTGAATTCAATTTTGATTTGGATTTTTTTTCTGAATCGAAACATTTTTATAAAACGTCGCCTCTTTGAAATGTCCGACTATTTTTCATTTTTTTCTGAAAATTTCGCTTAATTTTTGAGTTTCTTTACAAATTTCAATCTTTTTTGAAAAGCTTGACCTTTTATGAAAATTTCGACATTTTGTCAACATTTCGACATTTTCTCAAAATTTTAATTTTTTGAAAATTACAACATAAAATTTAAACCTAAATTATTAAAAATTTCAACTTTTTCCAAAATTTTAACTTTCCAATATTTCGACCTTTGAAAATTTCGATCCATCTAATAATTTTGGCTTTATTTCAATGTCAGCTTCAGAAATTTTCGGTTTTAATAAAAATTTGACTGACAATTTCCCAATTTTTCAAAATTTCAACTTTTTCGAATAATTTTAAAAACTATTCCATTTTTCATAATTTTCAGATCTTTTACATGTGTCGACTTCAAAGCTTTGATATTTTTGTAATTTAATTCTTAATAAGTTTGACTATTTTTTAACATGTCAACCATTTATCAAAATTTCGACTTTTTTTTGTAGTTTCGATTTTTTTTGAATCGATACATTTTTATAAAATGTCGACCTTTTTTGATATTTTCGACTTTTTTTCAGAGATTTTTTTTTTAAATTTAGACTTTTTTTCGAGGTTTCGGCTTTTATGTAGTAAACTGAACTTTTATTTGAAAAATTTGATGTTTCTTTAATTTTTGTTTTTTGGGAAATTAAATATTTTCCTATTTTTCATCAAAATTTCGACCTTTTCTCGAAGCTGTAACATTTTCAGAATTTGATTTTTTGGGAAAATATCCTTTTTTTGACTTCTTGTAAAAAATTTGAGAACAAAGTTTTTTTCCCAAAAAAACAATTTTTTTCAAAATTTTGGGTTTTTTATAATATGATTATGTCGAAACATTGTTTTTTTGAAAAATTTTAATCTTTTTTGTAATTTTTACCTTTTATCATCAAAATTGGGACTTTTTTTGAAGTTAAATATAGCTTCATTCAAAATTTGAAGCTTTTTTCGAAATTTCCATTTTCGAGTTCGAGTTTTTTGTGACAACTTCGACATTTTTTCGAAATTCGCCCGTTCCCGAAATTTTTTAATTTTGCCGAAGAGTCTAATTTTAAGAGTTACCAATTTTCAAATTTTGATCGAGTTATACAAAACGAATTTGAAAAAAAAATCGCAGCTTGGAAGCTAAAGTCGAAATTTTAACAAAAACGTCAAATTGGAAGTTTATATTAGACATTTTCTAACATGTCATCGTTTCAAGTTTACCCTTAAAATTTTTACTTCATTTTCAATTGAATTGAAATATAAATGTTGTATTTTTCTATTGAAATTTTGACTGAAATCCCCAATTTCTAGGAAAAATTAGAAATAGCGTAATTTTATTGCAAATGTTGATAAAAAAAGCCAAATCCAGGAATTTTGGAAAGTTTTATGAAGTCGACATCGTAAAAAAATCATTAGAATTTGAAATTTCGAGAAAAAATTGACATATTTAAATTAAAGTGAAATTTGAAGGAAAAAATTCAAAACAAAACTCGAAATTTTTATTAATAACTTCAAAAAATACGGGTATTAGATTATAAAAGGGAAAATCCAAGTTTGAGAAGAAAAAAACAAATTTTTAGTGTTTGTTCTGAAGAAAAAGTTGGAAAATTACCAGGAAACTGGGCTTCAATGACTCCACTGCTTGAGTCCATATCTACAATAGCACATAACATTTTTATTTTAAATTAGAAATTTTAGGAAAAGAAAAGAAATATTTCCAGAAAAAGGTCCAAATTTCAAAAAAGAGCCAAAAATTAAAAAAAAAGAATACTCAAGTTATACAACTTAAAATTCAATTTGGCTTGAGATTTTGAGAATAAAATCAAGAATGGAAATTGTAAGTTTTTAATTGAACTTTCAAAAAAATGTTCTTTAAACTAAATTCGTAATTTTGAGATGAAACTTGCATGAATTTGTGCGAAATTTTGAAAAGGAAATTTCTAAAAAAATCCCAAGTTTTAGGGTAAAGTAAAAATTATTTTAGGAACATACAAATTCAACGAACCGAAATAAACCGTTATTTTTTTTTCGGTTCTGTTCCGGTTTTCGTTCTTACAAAAATAACGGTTTTTTTCGGTTTCCGGTTCAATTCCGGTTCGAAGTCCTGAAAGAAACATTTTTTGTTACTTTTTGGGTTTAAACATTTTGTTCAATTTCAAAAATATCGAACAATCGATGTTTGCTTATTCCAATTTTTTTCCCCATAGAAGTGCTTCAGAGCTTCAATAATGTTTTTCTCTATTACATTTGGTTTCTTTGTGGTAACGAAATCTATATCTGGATATTTATTCCATGGGCACCAAGTTGTTCGATGTACCAAACGTGACGTCTGGCCTCTAGTATTACATTCAAAGAAAACTATTTATTGATAAAATTTAATCAGTCAACAATTTAATTAAACAAGTACAATCTGTTGGAAAAGTTAAGCCGAATCTAAATAAAAATAACGCAAAACGAATAGCAGAATACCACAAAAATGGGGCCGGTCTTATCAAAGATCATGTGGATCCCTCTTAATGACACAAATAAGATGCAAACTATGACCTCCGATAACTTTCCGTAATAAACAAATCTTTATTTATATTCTGCACAATATCAAATTCGTAACGCTGTCTGTCGTTTTCTTACAAAACGCACGATTAGGTAATCTTGTTTCACAATTTTTTTTTTAGGAAATGGATGAAGCTTTCGAAGATCCGCTATGTAATCCAGATCGACCTTTGAGAGTAACATTTGAAGAAATTACATCGGCAGCTTATAAAATCAGAAGCGGTATCCTCAACACACAATGTTCGGTTTGTTTAATAATTCTATATTAGATGGTTTTTACAAATTACGTGTTTCCAGAAATCCCATTTATCAAAACTGACTGGCATGGATATATTTTTGAAAAAAGATTTTCTGCAAAATACGGGGAGTTTCAAGGAAAGAGGGGCAAGATATGCGCTGTTAATGTTGACTGAGGAAAAAAAGCATAAGGGTGTTATAGCGGCTTCTTTGGGTAATCACGCTCAAGCTGTTTGTTATCATGGGTTACAGTTAGGGATACCGGTGACTGTTGTGATGCCGATCATAGCACCAATCATGAAGATACAAAAATGTCGGGATATGCAAGCGAATGTCATCATAGAGGGTAAAGACATGAATGCAGCTAGGAAAATAGCCATAAAATATGCAAAAGAAAAAGGTTTAACATACATTAATGGGTAATACTCTGTTCTAGTTCAATGCTTAAGATGGAAATTGGGTTCTGGTTTAATTATCACTTCCATTTTAGGTATGATCACCCACAAATAATAGCAGGTCAGGGTACTGTAGGTTTAGAAATTATAGAACAAGTGCAAGATGTTGATGCTATCGTTGTACCAACAGGAGGCGGAGGTCTTTTGGCTGGAGTAGCTGTGGCTGTTAAGTCTCTAAATCCTAATATTAAGATCATTGTAAGTTTGATGGAACGGACTGGTCCTTGGTTATCTTCAAAAATTGAAACACAGAACTTGTCCCCTGAAACCAAGAAAAATTAAAAAACACAACAAAGGTTGCTCTAACACGTTTCGACAGCCAAGCTGTCATCTTCAAGAGAAACTGTTTCTCTTTGAAGATGACAGCTTGGCTGTCGAAACGTGTTAGAGCAACCTTTGTTGTGTTTTTTAATTTTTCTTGGTTTCAGGGGACAAGTTCTGTGTTTCAATTTTTATCATTGTAAGTTTCTCTGCTTAGAAGAGTGTGGATTAGATTATATATAGGTCGTTTGGTGTTTCTCTTCGTCCACCCCGCACCTCGACCTAAGGAGATCTTTTGTGCAAACCCTAATCTATGTAGTTCCCAGGTTCAAACTCTTGTCGAAGTTTATTATGGACCTGGGATTGAGTTTTTTCACATCTGAGGGATCTAAGGACGCCCATCCAAGTTGGACGTGCCTTTTGCGTGCAAGCGCATCGCACTTGCATAGCACATGTTCTGCAGTCTCCGCAGCTTCTGCGTAAAACCGAAATAGGTCTGTTTCAGCCTGACCCATTTTCTTGAGGTGGTACCTCATAGGGCCCTGTCCTGTTAAGAGGCCGGTTAGGATCCTCAATTCGAATTTGCTCAGGTTGGTTTGGGTTAGGTTAAGTTGATTTGGGATAGGTTAGGTTGATTTAGGTTAGGTTAGATTGAACTATGATGGTTTGGGTTAGGTTAGATTAAATTAGGTTGGTTTGGGTTATGTTAGATTGAATTAGATTCGTTTGGGTTAGGTTAGATTGTATTAGATTGGTTTGGGATAGGTTAAGTTGATTTGGGTTTGGTTAGATTAAATTAAGTTGATTTGGGTTAGGTTAGATTGAATTAGGTTCGTTTGGGTTAGCTTAGAATGCATTAGGTTGGTTTGGGTTAGGTTAAGTTGATTTGGGTTAGGTTAAGTTGATTTGGGTTGGGTTAGGTTGATTTCAGTTCGGTTAGATTGAATTAAGTTGATTTGGGTTTGGTTAGATTAAATTAAGTTGATATGGGTTAGGTTAGATTGAATTAGGTTCGTTTGGGTTAGGTTAGATTGTAATAGGTTGGTTTGGAATAGGTTAAGTTGATTTGCGTTAGGTTAGGTTGATTTAAGTTAGGTTAGATTGAAGTAAGTTGATTTGGGTTTAGTTAGATTAAATTAAGTTGATTCGGGTTAGGTTAGATTGAATTAGGTTCGTTTGGGTTAGGTTAGATTGTATTAGGTTTGTTTGGGTTAGGTTAAGTTGATTTGGGTTCGGTTAGGTTGATTTAAGTTCGGTTTGATTGAATTATGCTGATTTGGGTTTGGTTAGATTAAATTAAGTTGATATGGGTTAGGTTAGATTGAATTAGGTTCGTTTGGGTTAAGTTAGATTGCATTAGGTGGGTTTGGTTTGGGTTAAGTTGATGTGGGATAGGTTAGGTTGATTTAAGTAAGGTTAGATTGAATTATGCTGATTTGGGTTTGGTTAGATTAAATTAAGTTGATTTGGGTTAGGTTAGATTGAATTAGGTTCGTTTGGGTTAGCTTAGATTGCATTAGGTTGGTTTGGGTCAGGTTAAGTTGATTTGGGATAGGTTAGGTTGATTTAAGTTAGGTTAGATTGAACTATGATGGTTTGGGTTAGGTTAGATTAAATTAGGTTGGTTTGGGTTAGGTTAGATTTAATTAGATTCGTTTGGGTTAGGTTAGATTGTATTAGGTTGGTTTGGGATAGGTTAAGTTGATTTGGGTTAGGTTAGGTTGATTTAAGTTAGGTTAGATTGATTTAAGTTAGGTTAGATTGAATTATGTTGATTTGGGTTTGGTTAGATTAAATTAAGTTGATTTGGGTTAGGTTAGATTGAATTAGGTTCGTTTGGGTTAGGTTAGATCGTATTAGGTTGGTTTGGGTTAGGTTAAGTTGATTTGGGTTAGGTTAGATTGGTTTAAGTTAGGTTAGATTGAATTATGCTGATTTGGGTTTGGTTAGATTAAATTAAGTTGATTTGGGTTAGGTTAAATTGAATTAGGTTCGTTTGGGTTGGCTTAGATTGAATTAGATTCGTTTTGGCTAGGTTGAATTGTATTAGGTTGGTTTGGGTTAGGTTAAGTTGATTTGGGTTAGCTTAGGTTCTAAATAGACCTTTGTCTTTTCAAGCGTTCCAGATATGAACCTTTTCGCCTGCCGTAGTCCTGGA
The DNA here is from genome assembly GCA_028583605.1 of Dastarcus helophoroides. Classification (NCBI taxonomy): domain Eukaryota; kingdom Metazoa; phylum Arthropoda; class Insecta; order Coleoptera; family Bothrideridae; genus Dastarcus; species Dastarcus helophoroides. The sequence goes on along the minus strand of CM053330.1, from coordinate 38,592,369 downwards.
CAGTGGCGGCTGGCGTATAGGCACTGTGGAACTGCAGGACTCCCAATTTCGCTTAGGAGTTTTTTTCTCAAAATTTTCTTAACACTTTTCATTACACAATTTTTTGTAGAAATTTTAAATTTTCTCTAATTTCTTTTTATAGAAATTTTAGGTTTATTTCACGAAGTTACGACATTTAAAAACCCATTTTATTTTCAATTTTGATCAAAATCGCATTTTCAAAACCAATTTTTGTAAAAGTTTTGAGGAAAAAATCAATATTTCGAGCAGGAACTAAAATGTTAGGAAAAAACTCAAATTTCTTTGAAAATGTCAACATTTTGAGAAAATAATTACAATTTCAAGAAAAAATTTAAATTCAACTCATCTCGCATTTTACTATTTCTCTAAAAAATAAGTTAAACGGTATTTTCGAATTTTTACCTCAAATCTCATTTTGTATAAAAATTTTCAGTTTTTTTAGATATTTCGATTTTTTTTAGGAAATTTTGATTTTTGCTGCAAAGTTTCCATTTTTCCTAAATATTTTATAAAAAGGAATTTTTTCGAAATTTCCATTTTTCCTGAAGTGTTATTCTCAAAATTTCTTCTAGAAATTCCAACTTCTCCAGATTTTTCTTTATATTTCTCCAATTTGCTTTAAAAATGTCAAGTTTTTTCACGACACTTTGACAATTTAAAGTTTATTTTATTTTGTAGTTTTGACAAAAAATGTTTGGAAAAAACCCTGAAAGCTCTATAAAAATTTCAACATTTTGTAAAAAACAAAAAATTTCGACTTTTTTGTAAAGATATTTCAAATTTTTTTTGAAATTTCGATATTTTCTTTAAAACATTTTGCTCTTTTTCTCCCATGAAATTTGTGTTTTCCTCCAAACATTTTATACAAAGAATCTTTTTTGAAATTTTGATTTTTCCTGGAGATTTTGTCTTTAAAATATTTTTTCTTGTAAATTTTGATTTCTCTCTAATTTGTTTTGGAAATTAAAAAGTTTTTTAACGAAATTTTAATATTTTAAAGTTCATTTTATTTTGTAATTTTGATAAGAAACTGATAATTATTAAGTATAAATTTAGAGAAAATAAACTTTAAATCTGCATAAAAATAAGAAAACTTTGGGAAAAATATTGAAATTTCAAGAAAAAATGAACCTTGTAAATTTCAACCTTTTTTACAATTTGATATTTCTCTAAAAAATTAACTACTGTAGGACCAAAGAAAATTCTGAATCGAAATTTCCAATTTATCTAGAAATGCTAAAATTATTCTAGAAATTCTCAAGTTCGAATTTAAAATTTAAATTTCGATAAAAAAAAGATCTAAAGTTAAAAATTAAACTCAAAATTTCAAGAGAAAGCAGATCATATTTCTAGAAAAAGTTGAAACTTCTTATTTGTAGACAATATTTTTTAAAAAGAATAACGTTCTCGGAATTAAAGAAAAAAATTTTTTTTCGAAATAGATTAAAGCACTGAACTAAACACTGTGGCTTGTGATTAAGTCCAAAGAAGGTTTCACCCCTTTACCACATACGTATCGCGTAATTATTTATTTAATTGCCGATGTGGTAAAGGGGTGAAACCTTCTTCGAAATAGATTGTCAAAAATGTTCTTATAATTTCGACCTTTAAAGTGGAAATTAGTGAAATTTTTGAGAAAAAGAGTCAATATTTCTAGAAGTCCCAAAATTTCAAAACTAAAATTAATCAAAATGTTGAAAAAAATTCATTAACAATTTACTGTTCTAATTTTTTCTAGTGATTTTGAAGTTCAAAAGAAATTTTAAAAATCAAATATTTCAGCTTGAAACCAATTTTTTGTTATTAAAATTCAAATTTTGGAAATTTATTTGTACAAGTTTTTTTGGAAATTTGTTTTAAAACTTTGCACAATTTTAAAAATAGAAAATTTTGTTATTCATTTTTTCTAAATTCGAGTGTTATTTCGTAATTATTCTCAAAAAATGTAAATTTAAAAAGAAAAACATTACCACTTTTAAAAAATAAAGCTAAAATTATCAGAAAAGACGAATTTAAAAAAAGAACAAATTTAAAAAAAGAACAAATTTTAAAAAAGTTTGAAATTTTTATGGAAAGTTAAATTTTCAGAAGAAAATAAGGATTTCGAAAAAATATTGCAATTTTTAAAATGGTCGACATTTTCAGTAATTTTGGGAATGTGAATAAAAGACGAATTTTTAAAAAAAATATCTACATTTAAAATAAATTGCACTTTTTAATTAAATTTTCCAAGAAGCTAAATTTTTCAAATATTGGAGAAAACTCAAAATTATCGAAAAATTTCTTAAGTATCAAAAAATTGAAATTTTGAAAAGGTAAAATTTTGAAAAAAGTCGAAATTTTTAATAATTTAAATTTAAAAAGTATCTTTTCTTTAAGTCGAAAATTTAATTAAAAATGTTTAAAAAAATGTGTAGTTAAAAAAGTTTAAACTTTTTTTAAAAAAAGTCAAGTTTTCAAAAAGAGTCGAAATTTAAAAAAAAGTCGAAGTTTTGAAATGGAGTCAAAATTTTACATTTTACGAAATATTAGTTAAAAATTTCAGTAAAAGGTTTTAAAAAATGTCTGACTTAAAAAAAATCACAATTTTTAAATTAAGGATTGACAGTTTGCAAAGTGTCAAAATTTTAAAAATAGTTGAAATTAAAAAAATAGTCTAAGTTTTCCAACAATTTTAAATTTTGGAAAATGAATAAAATTGTGATAAATTTGAACATTTGAACAATGAATAAAATTGTGAAAAATTTGAACATTTGAAAAAGGCCGGAATTTTCAATAAAGTGGGAATTAAAATAAAGAGTCTAAGATTTCAAAAAAGTGCAGATTTAAGAAAAAGTTAAAATTTTTAATTAAGTCGAAATTTGTTGACAAGACAAATAGTTTTAGAATCTTTCAAATTCTCGAAAGAAGTCAAAATTTTGCAAAAGAAGAATTATTTTCAAAAAAGAAAAGGTCGAGATTTATAGTCGAAATTAAAAAAATATCAAAATTTGCAAAAGATTTCAGAGTTTTTATCGAATTTACGAAATAATTCGAAATTTTAAAAACGGTTAAATTCTGAATAGTTGCACTCAACTTTTCAATAAAAATCAAAATTTTCGAAACGGGAATATTGAAAACAAGTGAAAATTATCAGATAGATTAAAGTTTTCAAAAGTCGAAATATTGAGACGTTAAAATTTTGGAAAAAGTTTAAATTTTTGGTAGTTAAAATTTTGAAAGTGGAATATTTTTTAAAAAGTTGAAATTTTAGGTCAAAAAAATTAAAATTTTGAAAAAATATCGAACATTTCATATTTCAAAAAAACTTTTAAAAGAATTTCGAAAATAAAGAAATAGCGAAATTTTTAACAAAGAAAATCAATAAAATAATCGAAACTTTGCAAAAAAAAGTCGTAATTTTGAAAAATAGTTGACATTTAAATAAAAGCCAGTCGAAATTATTAAGAAGCAAAATTTTGCATAAAAACATTATTTTCCAAAAAAAAATATAAGCAAAGATGAAATTTAGAAAAAAGTCGAAAATTTAAAAAGGCAAAAGTCCAGTTTTGAAAAAATTTACATTTTCAGAAAAAGGAAGAATTTTCAAATGGTAAAAATTAAAAAAAAATGTAATAATTAATTGTCAAAAATAAATACAAAAAAACCTAACACCGAAAAGTCTAAATATTTACGAAAATATAGAAATTTTTAAAAGAGTATTTCCAGTTTTTCAGAAAAGTCAATACTTAAAAATAAAGTAAGGTCGAGATTACAAAAAAAATTTAAATTTTGCAATACACTCGAAATTTGAAAAAAATCCAACCTTTCAAAAAACGCGACATTATCAAAAGTTTTCACTGTCAAGTTTTCAAAAAATCTAAAATTCTCGAAAAGTAACGTTTTAAAAATGTCGAAATTTTCAGTCTAAATCTTAAAAATTTTAAACGTCTAAACATAGTCGCAGCACCCCCATTAGTTTTGACTGCGAGCCGCCACTGGTCCTGGATATAATCTCCAGTGGGAGATTCTTGACTTTATTTCCCATTGTTTAACCTCATTGTTGATTTGACTTTTAGAAAAACCAAAAGCCGGTTTAGGTCCAAGAAATGATGATGCAGATCCTTCTCTAGCGAGTTGGTCCGCGACTTCATTTCCTTGTATTCTTTTGTGCCCTGGCACCCACTTAAGGCTGATCCTGTTGTGTTTAGCCAGTTGCTTTAACTTTTGTTGACAGTTCTAGTTTGGATTTGACAAGGCAGCTGCTTGCCTTTATTGTCGCTTGGATGTCACAGTTAATGTAAATCTTTGTTCCTTTCAGGCTTCTTCGAAGACACTCGTAGGCGAAGAGTTCTATTGCATGTATTTCAGTTTGAAAGACAGTTGGCTTTAGAAAACCTATAGTTAGGGCCATAAATTCCCACTTCAGTCCCATGTGCTGTCTTTGATCCATCTGTAAACCAGATGGATAATTTGTGTTTTTCTTCAGGTACTGATTGAGCGTCAGTGTGGCTACCTAAGTCCACTTCAAAGGAATAATCAAATTCGTACCTGGGTTGCATGTAATCAACCGATTTTGTTAAAATCACCGGGTTACATTCCTTGAGGTTTCCCATGTGACCAGCGACGTCTTCTTCTTTAAATTGTTTTAATTGCAGTAATCTTGAGGCTCCTTTGATGGCTTCCCTCTTCACTAAAATGTGGAGAGGAGTTACACCTAGCATCGCCTCCACTGCTGCTGCTGCTGGACAGGTGTTCATTGTGCCTGTTATGCTCAGACAAACCTTTGAACTATGTTCAGTTGGTTTTGTGCTGTCTTTTTCATTATTTTTGGCCACCATACTAAAGAAGCGTATGCGATCAGGGGCGTAATTATCATTCTATATGACCAATAGATCATTTTCGGTTTCAGACCCCAGGTTTTGCTGAACAATCTGCGGCATATCCAGAACGCTGTAGTGGCTCGCTTGATTATTCTAGTCAAATGAGGATTCCAGGTGAGCTTTTGCTCTAGGACTATTCCTAGATGCTTAGTCTCACTTGAAAGGTTAAATTGAACTCCATTGATAGTGGGAACTGTTAGATTTGCTTCCTTCTCTTCGTGAAAGAAATTATAATTGTTTTATTTGGGTTTACACTTAACCCTTGGTTTGGACACCAGTTGTTAATGGTTGCATTAAATTGGACAATGTTTTATTGTTTTTGCCCCTGATAATGACATCTGCATCATCTGCATAACCTATTGCTTTAACGCCCGAGTAATGCAGTATATTTAGGAGGTCACGATGGACCACAGCAGTGGAGATAAAACAGTTCCTTGGGGACAACCCCTTGCTGCGCTCACTGTGACTGAATCACTGTCTAAGGTTGCTTTAATCCTCCTACCATCTAACATGGAGACAATCCAGTCGATGATAAGTTTCTCAAAACCTTTTTTGATAGCTTCTGCTTTTATGGATTCATATTATGTGTTATCAAAAGCACAATCCACAAAGAGCTATTTCTTTGTTTCTATTTTTTTAACAAGATTGTGTAAGGCTCTCTCTGTGGATTTGCCTTTTGATAGACAACTTGATTATCATGAAGCGGATTCTTTGAAAGTACTTCGCTTCTAATGTGTTGGTTCATAATTTTCTCCATTGTTTTAAGGAGAAATGACGTTAGACTAATGGGTCTATATGATTTAGGCTGCACAGAGGGTCGTTTGCCTGCCTTTGGTATATAAACCACATATACGTCTCTCCAGCTTATTGGAATGTAGCTTAACGTGTAACTAGCTTTGAAAATTGTAGCTAGTGAATTTATAAGTTCCATTATGCCGTGTTGTAGTAGGGCTGCAAAGATTTTATTTTCTCCTGGTGATTTATAGGGCTCGAAGGAATTGGAAGAGTGTATATACACTGCATATACAGTCGAAACTCCCTATAACGAACCTCCATATACTGAATTTCCCTATATAACGAACTTTTTCACGGAACTCTGAATTTTAAGCAAATTTATACATAAAATTACCTTCATTTAATGAACAAAATCCTCCACATAGCGAATTTTTGAACCAAGATCTTCCAAGGTATAATTTAGTTAAATGCTTCTGTTCAGAGAAAGTTCTTAATTTTTGGAATGCCCATAGCTTTGTTTGTCTGGTAGCACAAAAACAAATTTTTTTTCAGCTGATTTCTTGTACCAGAAGTGTAACATTGCAAAAAAAATGTCGAAGAAAAAACTTTAATGCTCAGCGAAAAATTTCAATTGATCAAGTGTTATAATCAGATTTAAAAAAAAATATCGCCAACAAGTTTGAAATCTCTGCAGTCATATGAACTTTTACATATGATTTTTGTCTTTTTAATGCTACCTCCCTAGAACGAAAACCTCTCTATAACGAATTTTTGTTGTAGGATTTATATATTTGCTATAGGGAGGTTTGACTGAGTTTTATTTTTACCACAACATTTGAAATTCACTTAATTTATTTGGTTCATCATATTGGCTGACAATCCCTTGATACTTCGTCTGCGTAAATGTTGATTTAAGGAAAGATATTTGAATTTATTGATCTCTAATTTATTGATCTTGACTGATAACTTAAGAAAAAATGTTTTTCAAAAGTACACATCATTTTTTGCACTTTTGTGTAAGTCAAGACGAGTCAATAAGGATCACAAAGTGAAGAAAAAGATTAAAAACATTGTCATGTATTCTGTAGCTACACAGAAAAATCTATCACATTCACATTACAGGGAGTTGAATCTGAAAGATGCGCAAGTTATTCCAAAGCCTTGGAAAATGAAAAACCAGTTTCGGTGAGAATAGAAGGGACATTAGCTGACGGCTTGGCAGTACCTTGCGTCGGTTACAACGCATGGGAAACTTCCAGACACCTGATAGATAAAATGGTAACTTGGAAAAACTTGATAACGAGAAATTAACAGGTCATATTTCAGGTTGTAGTACAAGAGGAATGGATAGCTATCGCTGTATTGCGACTTATAGAATTGGAAAAGTGCGTCGTTGAAGGTGCAGGGGCTTGTGGACTGGCGGCAATTCTGGCCGGACAATTGGAAGAATTCAGAGGAAAGAGGTACTATTTTCAATGTGTAACGTTACAAATTTTATTTGTATTTCAACATAGGATAGTTTTGATTTTGAGTGGTGGAAATATTGATACGACCATCCTTGGTCGATGTTTGGAACGTGGACTGGCAGCCGATGGACGTTTGGTTAAATTTAGGGTCACAGTCAGTGATCGACCAGGGGGCATCTCTGAATTATGTAAACTCATTGGTAGTATTGGAGTTTCTATTAAAGATGTCATACATGAAAGAGCTTGGGTTACATCTGATGTTTTCAGCGTTGAGGTAAAATAAACAAATTTGAAAAATCCGTTTCAATTAGCTTATTATTTACAGGTGAAAGTGGTTTGCGAAACCAGAGACTACAGCCACAGTTTAGAATTAAAAGATTTATTATCCTCGCACTACAAACGAGTGCAGTTTGAAGATCTACCATTTCTTAGGACCCAAATTAGTTCTACTACCACGTAAATTACAACCTAAGTTGTGTGATTTGTACATATTTTGTCTTCCATTCTTTTTAAGAATAAATATGAATAAAAATGTTTGCTGTTTAAAACTTCTACCACATGTACTTAAACAAGCAATAAACTTTACATTTTAAACATCCTCATGTTCCGCTGCTTACCACAATACCAAAACGACAACCAACTTTTCAATATATATTAGAAAACAATAAAATAACATTTTATGTACATCACTCGTAAATAAGTCACTAATAAATGGGTCCATCATCTAGGTTATCATCTTCGTCCTCATATTCCTCCCCATTATCAAAATAATTATTAGCATAATCAGTCCCATCGTCCATTTCTTCATCTTGTTCCTCATCAACAACTTCAAGATCATCGTCATCTTTGTCCTCTTCAACTTTTACAGTAACATCACCTTTATTCGTCTTCTCTTCTAGTTTTTCCAATTGTTCCAACTTTTCAGTAATATTCACCTCTTTGCTGACCTTTTTCTTAACCCGTTTTGCCACAAGTTTCGGCCTTAGTTCATTTGGAAACAACTTCCAATCGTATTTTTCTTTCGCTTGTGGTAATTGAGCTACTAATTTGTCAATTTCTTGCAAGGGTTCTTTATTTTTGTCTGCTAATTTTAGATATGATGGAGACAACTGCATGTGATCAATGAAGTCTTGTTTCAGAATTAGCAAATAGTCCATTTCTAATGACGACTGCAAGAAAACCAATAATTATCTTTGAAAATCCCCACACAATTGTAATAATGAAGTAAAAAAGACAGAAAAGGAAAAGTATAGGTTTATAATTGAAAATTCTTATCACTAATGTTAGCTATCTTAAGATTTTTAGTGTAAAAAATAGTCAGATCGCCACTTGACCACCGGAACCATGTGGACTGATCAGTGACCCTATTCTAACAATAGAACACATGTGGGGTAAAATTTGGTGTTTTCATTTAGTCTGTAGATTTTGTACAGAGGAATTGCATCCTAGATCTCGACGATATCAGTTCAGTTAATAAACGTAGTTAAGTTTTCATAAAAACGCGTTTCATTTATCGGAGCTATCAAAACCTGATAGTGATCCCGAACATTAATTTTATTTAACATTTTTGCGACCCAGTTTGGAAATATTTAAATCTTAAGTAATGAAAGTTGACAATATTCTGAAACATTTTCTGAAATACGACTACGTGGTATCTAAATTCTTAAAACGTTAAAAAATGTTTCAGAATATTGTTAACTTTCAGTACTAAAAATTTAAATACTTCCGAAGCGGGTGACAGAAACGTTAAATAAAATTAATAACGATAACGAATCCCATCAATAAGAGTCTAAAATGAAGAATAAACATCTTGTACAAGCGGCAAAAATACAATAAAAGGAAAGTAGGGAAAGGATGAAAAAGTTGGGAAGGCGGAAAACCCGCTTATGAAGACTAATCCTATATTTGATTTAGAATGAATGTTCGTCGATTCAGAATGAACTTTCGTCGATTTAGAATGACCTTTCGTCGATTTAGAATGAACTTTCGTCAATTTTCTAAGAACAAAGTACTTACAGTAAGCGACACTGGCCGCCTGTCCAGTAACGGGTACAGCGGAGGCGGCTGAGTCACAGGGCCTGGTAAGACTTCGTTCCCTCCTACCCCGAGAGAATTTAATTGTTCACGGTTAAACGATTTATTCATTCCTCCCCTACCGCCTCGGCCTCCGCCTCTACCCCCTCGTGCACTCATAATTTATACTAATTAGCGACTTCTAGTTTCTTCAAATTGCTCGTTAGATTCTGTACTTCGTTTTCTTTCTCTTGAAAAGCTTCCTGAAAACAAAGAATTACTGACTAATAGAATTGAAATACAAACCTTGTCCCCTGAACCCGAGAAAAATTAAAAAACACAACAAAGGTTGCTCTAATGCGTTTTGACAGCCATGCTATCATCTTCAGAGAGATATAATATCTCTCTGAAGATGATAGCTTGGTATCTCTCTGAAGATGATAGCTTGGTATCTCTCTGAAGATGATAGCTTGGCTGTCGAAACGCGTGAGCAACCTTTGTTGGGTTTTCTAACCGTTCTAGGTTTCAGGGGATAAGATTTGTATTTCAATTTTTGAAGTTAACCAAGGACCAGTCCGTTCCACCAAGAAAAAACTAATAGAATAAAAAAAACATGGAAACGTACCAAGTCATAAATAACTTTCACTATAAGCGAGCAGCTAGGACATGTCGCTATTTCTTCACCAGCTAGTAAGTCCTCCTAAAAAGCGACGATTTTGAATCAGCTGGACGTAACCTAACTTTGGTTAGAATATTTACCTTTGAGATTTCGAAGCGATCACCGCAAGGACATGGATAATGGTAAACGCCTTCTTCTTCGTCGTATTCAAAATCTTCAATTTCTATTTCATCGTGAAAGACACTCATAACTTATCGCAGTATTAAAAATTTCATCTAAAACTTAAAACGTCGTTTAAATTTTGAGGTTAAAAATGTGGAAGTCAAAGACAAAATCGTGGAAGTCATTATTATAAAGGAAGTCACAGAACATCTGCAGAAGTGGAAGTTTAGTAGTGTTGCCAACGCCATAGTTTTAAATGTATATTTAGAATTTTCTATTAAGGTTTTACCACAGCAACTGTAGATCTACTGTTTTTTTATCCGATCATTATCATATAGTATATTTCGAATAAATGTGTATAACGGTATAAGTATTACATCAACCTGTAGATAAGTTACTAAAGAAATCACTAAAGTAAAGCTGGCTTCACGCATCAACATTTGATGATTACTGTGTTGCCTATGTTTCAGGGGTTGTTGGGCATAGTAATCGGACTAAATGTTTTCCATATTATTTTTATCACTATTATTACCAATCTAATAATTTTAAACAGAAACTGACATATAAAAAAAATCATCATTAAAACAACCGACAACAAATTAAAATATTTAAAGAGATATAAGTTCATAGAAGGTTTCACCCCTTTAATACATCGGCAATTAAACAAATAATTATGCGATACGTATTTCACTAGGCAGAACTAGCATTTTCAAGCGCATTAATCTTAATTGATTAGCAAAGGGAGCATCGACATAATCTGTATTGAACAGAGACTAGTATTGAGATACAAATCGATTCAGTATCGATTTTAAGAACACAGAAAACCATTAAAAAATATCACAGTGCTGCCACACAGCCATGTCCAAATATTGAATTGAAGAGCTTCTTTATAGTTATTAATTTAATTTTATCAAAGTAAACATTCATTTTTTAAAAGAAATTAACAAAAACTGTGGATTAACAAGGTTTGTTTTCCCTATTTACAGTTTCCTACAGCTTTTTTCTCGAGCATATGCAGTTTTTTTTAAAGGTAATATTTGACATTTCCAACTTTTTTGCAAAGCATCTATTAGAAATACAACATAAACTTACATGCGCGAACACAGTAGAAGAATTACATATTTGTAATAGCACTAAAAAATTTAATTTCTTGGAAGCCATAGAAATTCACAAATATTTACAATCTAGTCAATTTACACTTATGAACGAGCAGCTTGATCTTCTGAACACACCTCTAATTGAAGCTTTGGATATGGTCTTAGATAATATAAATAAATATGTATAGTCAAAGGATATGGTTATCTAGAAGTAAGGTTGTGTTACGCCGTACTTTGAAAATGGGATTGAAAACCTTCCACTGTTCGCAACGCCATCTCTTAATTCGCAAATACATACACCACAGAATTCTATTTGAAGTAGTTTTAACTTCAGCTCCTCTCTGACTAAAAGATGAATAAAGGATGTTCTAGACACGCTTTCCTAGGAAAAGCCCAAAAAAAGGTTAACACGACAGCGATGTGGTTGTAGGTTCAAGCCCTCATTTTACAGTTTTCGCACAATACTTGCTGGCAATACCAACAGAGGTCGCTGATGTCAGTGGGTGGAAATCAATCCCATTTTTATTCGACAAATTACGTTACCGATTCATCACCCTCTTATAGGACTCCCTACTTTGGACGAGAATTTGGATTAGACGGAATATTCGTAGGAGTCTGTGATCCATGAAGCTAAACAAATTGCTGGTATGACCGCCGATGATGCAGTAATGCGAAACCTGGTCCGGTGTTATTAAATATTTAACAAAACCTTGTGAAATTTTTAATTTAGGTTGCGTTTTTATCGCTAATAGAGATTAATAGTTATGACCATATATGTAATACATATATGGTTATGACAGGTAGTATTGGCAACACTGAAGTTTAGATTGACACTGCGACGTATAGATGGTTGTGACGTTTGAAATAAGAATCAGGAAAAGTAATCTGTAATTCTCACAGTTGAAGTGAACCAAACTACGGATAGATGTCCATCAATTTCCAATCAGCATTTTCAACATTATTTTAAAATAAAAAAAGAGGGAGCTTTAGTACTGATATTGGTAAGACTAAATATACAGAGTGATGCTAAAGTTTGCAGCAAAATTAATAATATTTGATAATTTAAAGATCGTTTGGACAAATCGATTTCTATTTTTAAAATGCCTTGCAGAAGTTCATGACGTCTTTAACTTTCCAAGAATTATATCAGCATATTTTTTTAAATGACAACCTCGTTTTCCCCTTGTTTTGGATATCGAGTGTTCAATTAAAAAAGCCGTCAAGGGGATATTTGATAGAAGAGGACGTAGCGAAAAAGGTATGCCTTTACTTATTGATTGTTTAGATTGACTGTCAAGTGTCACTTTGACGTTTTATTTATGTAAAGAGGTTAGAATTTTCTAAGGCTAAATAAAATCCACAAGACATATGTATTAATCTTTCTTCTCTGACAAAACGTTATTTTAACCAAAGATATTCCCAATCGATGAGTCGCTTTGAGATCTTCAGATGATCTTGAACAAAATCGCTGGATTTTTCATAGGTAGTTTGTTATAATAGTAGTTCAAATGCATTAACAATTCGCAGCTGTCAATCACCGATAACCTATTTACGACATACGTTAAAACAACCCAATGCAATGACCTCTTCAATTAAATAGCCAATATTTGTCAAAGTTGAAGGAACCAATTATGGTTATCTAGAAGGTAAGGTTGCGTTACGCCGTACTTTGAAAATGGGATTCGCAACGCCATCTATTAATCCGCAAATACATGCACTACAGAATTCTATTTTATCGTAAGTCAAACATTGCCAAAGGAGTCGTTAAAACGTACAGCTAATAGATTGAAGTAGTTTTAACTTCAACGGTGGACGCTCCTCCCTGACTAAAAGATGAATAAAGGATGTTCTAGACACGCTTTCCTAGGAAAAGCCTAAAAAAGGTTAACACAACAGTGATGTGATAGATTAGATACATTATACCTACGACTACCACCATCCATTGACATCAGTAGGTTCAATTTAAGCTCTCAGTTTACAGTTTTCGCACAATACTTGTTGGTAATTCACAACAGAGGCCGCTGATGTCAGTGAGTGGAAATTGATCCCATTTTCATTACGTTACCGATTCATCTCCTTCTTATAGGACTCCCTAGAGCCAATATTTGTCAAAGTTAAAGGAACATGACAAAAAAAGCAATAAAAAAATCTAAATTTAAACTTTTTCAAATCTAGAAAAAAACTGAAAATCCAGAAATGCTTAAAAATTGAAAAAAATTGGGCTTTTACTCGAAATTACGGTTTTAAAAACAATTCGAAATTTTTCCGAATTTTTCCAAAATTATGTTTTTTTTTCAAAATATTTTGTTTCGTCCAAATTTTGATTCTAATCTCACAATTTCTATTTTCATCTCGATATTTCGATCTTTATCTCGATATTTCGATCTTCACCTCGATATTTCGATCTTCATCTCGATATTTCGATCTTAATCTCGATATTTCGATTTTTTCTGCGATATTTAAAATTTATAACCACAAAAATGTTACTTTAATTTCAAGATTTAAAATTTCTATTTAAAATTGTGGCTTTTTCCTAAAAGTGTGACTTAAATTGGAAATATAGATTTATTCGTCTAATTTCGAATTTTTTTTCTCAAAATTTCTACTTTAGTTTCAAAAAATCGACTTTAATTTCGAAATTTCGCTTATTTGCACTTTAAACCGGGGAATACCTTGTCGTGGCAGTATGCAGTCGGATTACGTTGCCATTAATTAGAAAAAACCGGGGAATGTTGAATTTTGACTGAGTTTTAACTGATTTATTCTTAAAATTTCGAATTCAATCGCGAAAGTTTCAATTTAAATTCAAAATTTTGGGAAACTTTAAAGAAATATCATAAATAGTATGGAACGTTTAATTAAATTCCAAAAAAATCGAGTAAAACATCAAAAATTTAAAATCACCAATTGAGAGTTTGGGAAAGGAAAGAATTTCTAAAAATAAAACTCAAAATTTTTCTCAAAGTATCGACATTTTGCCGAGACATGCAGTTTCAACTCAAAATTTCTAATTTTCCAAATTTTTTTCTTGGAATATTACATATTTTCGATAAAATTTTAAATTTTTGAGTTTTTTCCAAATGCTTATGATTTTTCTATTGAAATTTCAGTTTCCGTTTCGAAATTTATTTGTCAAAATGTAGACTTTAATGTAAGGTGACCATATGTCCCGGATTTCCACCTTGCGTCCAGGATTTTTCTAGAAGCAATATTTGTCCCGGATTCATTTTTTTTGTCCCGGATTGTCCCGAATTTTTGAAAAGGTTCTTATTTTCAATATATATTTTAAATATATTTCAACTAGAATTATTTTTACAAAATTTGAACCGAAAAAATTGTGCATATCAAAATACGCGGCACGCTTTAAACCATTTGAAGCGTACAGTGAACTCTCGATTCTGCGAATCCCTTTCCACCTAACGCTCAGAGACACGATGTGTAGCGTAGCATTTAAAAAAAATACTGATTTTTATTATATCCTTAAATAGTATTTGTTATATATAATTTTTATTAAAAAAATAATTAAAAAAATCATATTTAAGTTATTTAACTTAACTACCCCCCCCCCGCTACAAGTTCCTGTCCCGGATTTTTAATAAAAAAATATGGTCACCTTACTTTAATGTGTTTACTGTTTCGACCTCAGGAACAGAATCGATTGAGTTTAAAATCTAAAAATTCGAATTCGAAGACGACTACACAAAATTAAAGTTTTCAGAAAATTTCAAAATTTCAATTTCAATCAATTTTTGAATTCGAAAGTCGAAGATTCGAGAAAAAAACCAATAATTCGTGGTAAAAGTAGAATTTCTGAAAAAAACTTGTTCAATAAACTATTTTATTTAAAATTTCTATATTCTTGAAATTTTGACGTTAATCTGAAAAATTAATGTTAAAAATTTCAAGCTTGAATGTATTTTGAGAAAAAGTTTGCAGAAGCTGCAAATTTATAAAAATTAAATTTAAGTATTTTAACCAGAAATTCTGAAAAAAAATCAAGATTCTTAATGTCAAGGTTTTAATGTTAAGGTTTTTAATGTTAAGGTTTTAATGTTAAGGTTAGAATTTTGATAAAATTCGACTATTCAATTTTGCTCAGGTTTCTTTTTCAATTTTTTTTTCAGGCCGGTGTTTTCTGCTTTACGTTGTTCCTTCTACGTTTACGTTGATTCCTATTTTTGATGAATTAAAATAAAAACGAAACACTGACGTCTACTAATGCACAGACCAATAGGTTTGAACATTTATCAGATTCGGAGTTTAGATACGAATTTCTAGGCAAAGGCTGAAACTCGCAGGACCACAAAGGTTAAAATTTAAGAATAAGTCGAAATTTCGGGGTAAGTTATTATCGTTTTAAGAAAAGTTGGAACAGTTTTCGAAAAAGTCGAAATTTCGAGTAGAGGAGAGTTTGAAGATAAAATCGCGAAATTTCGAAGAACAAATCGAAATTTTGAAGAAAAAATCGAAATTTCGAAGCAAAAATTGAAATTTCGACGAAAAAATCGAAATTTTGGAGAAAAAAATCAAAATTTCGAAGAAAAAATCGAAATTTCGAAGAAAAAAAATCGATATTTCAAGAACATAATGCACAAATTAATAGGTTTAAACACCAGTTTCGATCTTATTAGAGCAGTCTTTGGTTGCCAAACTCTGAATTTGATAAATGTTTAAACGTATTGGTCTGTGCATTAGAATTTTGTCTTTTGGGACTTTTCTAGAGAACAATCGTTTTACTAAGCGTTTGTGGTTCAACTGTTGGTAGTTTGGCTACCTATGATCCACTATACACGCTTAGAGGGTACAAGATATACTTCTTCCGGGATTGGACCGTGTCAAAGAACTACTAAAAGTGTTCCACGTTTCACTTTAATCTCGAAACGTCAAGTTTCGAAATTTCCCCTTAAATCATAAAAATCTTGACTTTCTTCGTAAAAACTGCACATTTCCAGAAAAATGTTCGAAAAAAAATCAAACTTTCGAACGTAAAATTCGAAATTTTTCTTAAAAAGAGATTGCTCGAATTCGTTTTTATACAAAAAAGCGAATTTTGTTAAAGAAAGTTCGAAGCTTCGACAAAAAATAAGGATTTTGGAAAAACATCGAAACTCCCAAAAAAGTAGAAATTTTTTCCAAAAAGAGGTAAAGGTTTTCAAAAGAGGTCGAAATGTTGAAAAGAGATTGAGATTTAAAAAAAAGTCCAAATTCTGAAAAAAGTTACACAAGAAAAAGTCAAATTGTTTTATTATAAATAGTCCAAGTTTTCAAAAGCAAAAAAAGGAAATTCAGAAAAAAGATCCACAATTTCAAAAAAAGTCGAAATGTTGAGATATCCAATTCACCAAAAAAGTCGAAATTGCCAAAAGTCGAATTTTTCAAACAAAAATTCCAAATTTTCGTACAAAATTTGAAATCGTATTTCATAAAAAAAGACACTCAGCATTTTAGCACTAAAGTACACTGAACGTGGAATCATGGAATTATAGAAAAAGATCACAATTTCCAAAAGACTCAAAATTTCAAAAAGAATTCACACATTTCCAAAGTTTAATAGTTATGAATTTCAAAAAGACTCAAAATTTTAAAAAGACTCAAAATTTGTAGGAAAAAAACAATTTTAGGTAAAACTTTCAGTTGTCCTTAAAATTTACTTTGAAACTTCGAGGAAAAGGTGCACTTTTTGAAATAAAAGTAGAAACCCAAAGAAATAACCAAAATTTTGAATAAGAATCGACATTTTCAAAAAAAAAAAGAAATTTTAGGATCAAAGTTTAAAAAAAAGTAATTTCAAAATAATCCAATTTGAAAAAAAACTGAAACATTGTCAACATTTTAAAAAAGGTCAAAATTTGGATGCTATGGAAGGGAGAGACGATCAAAAAAGTCGAAACATTGAATTTGGGCAACTTAGAGACCTTTAACTATAAAACAGCGCGCTTTAGATTAATTTGGTGAGTAACTGTGAAATCTTCCGCTAAAAATTAACCAAACTGAGTATACTTGTCTTTAATTAAATTTAAAATTTAGATGCTACCGAAGGGAGAGACGTTATGAGAAGCTAAAAAATCGAATTTCAGTAGTTCGTCGCCTCTAAATCCAAAACGATAAATCATAATTCTCTTTGGTCAGCTAGTGCGGAATTGACAGCACAGAATCGATCAAGTTAAATACCTTTATCTTTAACTTAGGTCGAAACTTGGATGCTATGGAAGGGAGAGACGATCAAAAAAGTCGAAACATTGAATTTGGGCAATTTAGAGACCTTTAACTATAAAACAGTGCGCTTTAGATTAATTTGGTGAGTTACTGTGAAATCTGCCGCTAAAAATTAACCAAACTGAGTATACTTGTCTTTAATTAAATTTAAAATTTCGATGCTACGGAAGGGAGAGACGTTATGAGAAGCTAAAAAATCGAATTTCAGTAGTTCGTCGCCTCTAAATCCAAAACGATAAATCATAATTCTTTTTGGTCAGCAGGTGCGGAATTGACAGCACAGAATCGATCAAATTAAACACCTTTATCTTTAACTTAGGTCGAAACTTGGATGCTATGAAAGGGAGAGACGATCAAAAAAGTCGAAACATTGAATTTGAGCAACTTAGAGACCTTTAACTATAAAACAGTGCGCTTTAGATTAATTTGGTGAGTTACTGTGAAATCTTCTGCTAAAAATTAACCAAACTGAGTATACTTGTCTTTAATTAAATTTAAAATATAGATGCTACGGAAGGGAGAGACGTTATGAGAAGCTAAAAAATCGAATTTCAGTAGTTCGAGGCCTCTAAATCCAAAACGATAAATCATAATTCTCTTTGGTCAGCTAGTGCGGAATTGACAGCACAGAATCGATCAAGTTAAATACCTTTATCTTTAACTTAGGTCGAAACTTGGATGCTATGGAAGGGAGAGACGATCAAAAAAGTCGAAACATTGAATTTGAGCAACTTAGAGACCTCTAACTATAAAACAGTGCGCTTTAGATTAATTTGGTGAGTTACTATGAAATCTGCCGCTAAAAATTAACCAAACTGAGTATACTTGTCTTTAATTAAATTTAAAATTTAGATGCTACGGAAGGGAGAGACGTTTATGAGAAGCTAAAAAATCGAATTTCAGTAGTTCGACGCCTCTAAATCCAAAACGATAAATCATAATTCCCTTTGGTCAGCTAGTGCGGAATTGACAGCGCAGAATCGATCAAATTAAATACCTTTATCTTTAACTTAGGTCGAAACTTGGATGCTATGAAAGGGAGAGACGATCAAAAAAGTCGAAACATTGAATTAGAGCAACTTAGAGACCTCTAACTATAAAACAGTGCGCTTTAGATTAATTTGGCGAGTTACTGTGAAATCTTCCGCTAAAAATTAACCAAACTGAGTATACTTGTCTTTAATTAAATTTAAAATTTAGATGCTACGGAAGGGAGAGGCGTTATGAGAAGGTAAAAAATCGAATTTCAGTAGTTCGTCGCCTCTAAAACCAAAAAGATAAATCATAATTCTCTTTGGTTAGCTAGTGCGGAATTGACAGCACAGAATCGATCAAACTAAATACCTCTGTCTTTAACTTAAGTCGAAACTTGGATGCTATGGAAGGGAGAGACGATCAAAAAAGTCGAAACATTGAATTTGAGTAACTTAGAGACCTCTAACTATAAAACAGTGCGCTTTAGATTAATTTGGTGGGTTAGTGTGAAATCTGCCGCTAAAAATTAACCAAACTGAGTGCACTTGTCTTTAATTAAATTTAAAATTTGGATGCTGCGGAAGGGAGAGGCGTTATGAGAAGGTAAAAAATCGAATTTCAGTAGTTCGACGCCTCTAAATCCAAAACGATAGATCATAATTCTCTTTCGTCAGCTAGTGCGGAATTTGCAGCACAGAATCGATCAAATTAAATACCTTTATCTTTAACTTAGGTCGAAACTTGGATGCTATGAAAGGGAGAGACGATCAAAAAAGTCGAAACATTGAATTTAAGCAACTTAGAGACCTCTAATTATAAAATAGTGCGCTTTAGATTAATTTGGTGAGTTACTGTGAAATCTGCCGCTAAAAATTAACCAAACTGAGTATACTTGTCTTTAATTAAATTTAAAATTTAGATGCTACGAAAGGGAGAGACGTTTTGAGAAGGTAAAAAAATCGAATTTCAGTAGTTCGACGCCTCTAAATCCAAAACGATAAATCATAATTCTCTTTGGTCAGCTATTGCGGAATTGACAGCACAGAATTGATCAAATTAAATACCTCTATCTTTAACTTAGGTCGAAACTTGGATGCTATGGACGGGAGAGGCGATAAAAAAAGTCGAAACATTGAATTTGAGCAACTTAGAGAGCTCTAACTATGAAACAGTGCGCTTTAGATTAATTTGGTGAGTTACTGTGAAATCTTTCGCTAAAAATTAACCAAACTGAGTATACTTGTCTTTAATTAAATTTAAAATTTACATGCTACGGAAGGGAGAGACGTTATGAGAGGCTAAAAAATCGAATTTCAGTAGTTCGTCGCCTCTAAATCCAAAACGATAAATCATAATTCTCTTTGGTCAGCTAGTGCGGAATTGACAGCACAGAATCGATCAAATTAAATACCTTTATCTTTAACTTAGGTAGAAACTTGGATGCTATGGACGGAAGAGACGATCAAAAAAGTCGATACATTGAATTTGAGCAAATTAGAGACCCGTAACTATAAAACAGTGCGCTTTAGATTAATTTGGTGAGTTACTGTGAAATCTGCCGCTAAAAATTAACCAAACTGAGTATACTAGTCTTTAATTAAGTTTAAAATGTAGATGCTACGGAAGGGAGAGACGTTATGAGAAGCTAAAAAATCGAATTTCAGTAGTTCGTCGCCTCTAAATCCAAAACGATAAATCATAATTCTCTTTGGTTAGCTAGTGCGGAATTGACAGCACAGAATTGATCAAATTAAATAACTTTATCCTCAACTTAGGTCGAAACTTGGATGCTATGGAAGGGAGAGACGATCAAAAAAGTCGAAACATTGAATTTGAGCAACTTAGAGACCTCTAACTATAAAACAGTGCGCTTTAGATTAATTTGGTGAGTTACTGTGAAATCTTCTGCTAAAAATTAACCAAACTGAGTACACTTGTCTTTAATTAAATTTAAAATTTAGATGCTACGGAAGGGAGAGACGTTATGAGAAGCTAAAAAATCGAATTTCAGTAGTTCGACGCCTCTAAATCCAAAACGATAATACCAATAGCCTAAAGAAGGACGACTTTTGTCGAATGGAAATTTTTTAGAGAAAGTCTCCTTAGTTCAATATGAATTTTCGTTAACAACACGAGCTGGGGGGGGGGGGGCAAGCGCCCTACTCTGCCCTATTCTGACTACGTCTATGTTAAAACCAATTCCACAAAGACGAGAGCCTCTTAAAGATCTACCCGCCTGGAGCCTCGCAATGTCTAAGGCCGCCCCTGAAGATTACCAAGGACCAGTCCGTTCCACCAAAAAAAAAAAAAACGTAAATAATTGATCCCGCAAAGTGTTTAAATTTTAAACTCGAAAATTTGAGAATACCTTCTTTAAATTTGACGTATTTTCTCCTAATCACGGTTTTTTCTGAAAGTTTATGGTTTAAACTTAAAACTCATGTTTCTTTCTAAAATTGAAACATTAGAAATCAAATTTCGAATTCGTTTCCTACATTTATTGAATAATTTGATTGTATTACAAACTTCCGTATTTATGCTTGAAATCTGTAATCGTGGTTAGGACGAAATTTCGTCCAATTTTGAGCCAAAATCGAAACTACGACAGAAAGAAGTTTTTTTTTCGGCCGAAATTGGCCAAAATTGAAACCGAAACTTCGATCTGTCTCTAATATAGACCCTTCTGAGTCCCAGCAACACTGTATTATTTCTTGTAGACTTTTTTTTTAAATAGTAATTTTTAGGACTCATGTGGTCCTAAGTTGTAGAATTTCTAACTTAAGTGGGAAGTAAGAATAACGAGGAATAGATCATGAGAATAACGAGGGACAAATCACCGAATAGTTGGGAAGATCAGAAGATGGAGCGATTATCTGTATCGATAGGAGGGATACCGATGATAGAGGCGCACATGCCTAAATTAAACATGGAAGAAGGAAGGAGAAGAAGTAAAAATAGAAGTAGAAGAAGTAGAAGAAGAAATAGAAGAAGAAGTAAAAGAAGAAGTAGAAGAAGAAGAAGAAGTAAAAGAAGGAATAGAAGTAGAAGAAAGAGTAGAAGTAGAAGAAGAAGAAAAAGGAGAACAAAAAGCAGACGAAGTGGAGACTAAGATTATGTTAACAAGGGCGCTTAAACCAGCACCAAAAACATAGAAGAAGGAACGAGAAGAAGTAGAAGAAGAAGAAGAAGTAGAAGAAGTAGAAGAAGAAGTAGATGAAGTAGAAGAAGTAGTAGAATAAGTAGTAGAAGAATAAGTAGAAGAAGAAGTAGAAGAAGGAGAAGAAGTAGAAGAAGAAGAAAAAGGAGAACAAAAAGCAGAAGAAGTGGAGACTAAGATTATGTAAACAAGGGCGTTTGAACCGGCACCAAATCGAAATAAATCGATATTTTTTCGCCTTACTCCGGTTTTCGTTGCGACACAAATACGCTTTTTTCGGTTAAATTCCGGTTCGAAGTCCTACGTTTCATTATCCTTCAGAAACGTTAAATAAAATTAATAATGACCCCTGAGTTTAATTTGGAAATCTCTCCACTAAAGCTCAAATTTTCAGAAAAAAATCGAAAGTTGTGACATGAACTAGCGGCATTTTTGGTTTCGCCAACGACTTATACAAGGATAAATGTTTAAAGTTTAGAAAACATAAATTAGGCGAAGGGCCCTAGGTGGAAACTCGAGATTGAAAATGTTGCAAAAGCTGAACGAGGCGACGGCGTAGCGGCCAGTGAGTTTTGTTCTCGAAACATAAAATCATGGGGCAGTATTAAATATGATTAACGAGCGCCGGTTTGTCAAATTCAGTTGTGCCGCTGATGTTTCAATCGGGGGAAAAACCTATCGACCGTTCACGGTCCATGTTCCATATATATTAATATATAATTGCTATATAAATTAATTATGAAATCGAATAATGCATGTTTCGTTCAAAGCTAACAGTTTGTTAACTTTGTCCTCATTAAACACCCGATTTGTATCTTTTTTTGTTGGCTTGATATTCGATATCGTTCGGCGTTTGATGAATTTTCAGTAATTCGACGCTCGCGTTGATCGTTTTTCCATCAAATAGATATATGCATTTTTCAGATAACATAGATAGTCCATTAGCAATTTATCTATAATTTTATTTTTCCCTCGCAGAACTGTTATTGAAGCGTCTTGAAAGAAGACTATATTGCAAGCTCCCTCGTCTTCCACATCATTACCAACCGATCGGAATTTTCAGATTAAGGAATTGTGAAACACTTTATCATACTTTCGCTAGAATAAGTTTTAATATGAATCTTTAGTCCGTTCAATAATATAAATCCTGAGCAAACCCTGGTAGCCGTGCATCGGACACTGACTGTCAACATTGGTGCACTTGGCGAACGGCCAATCATAACTCCACAAGCTTATCTTTAAGGGACGATAATTCAAATATTTAGAAGCACAGATTCAATTTTAGATCGTTTCTGTGTAATTGATTTAAACGTCTTATCAGATTTTCCCATTCACTGTGTTTAACAATACTTCTGCTGTTGCGTACGTCTACTGCTGGTACCTGAATCCCATTGAGTTTGAAAGAAGCTTGTTAATAAGTCAGTAAATAAGACAGTTATCTAATTTGATAAATGGGGGATGCACACTATTTAACGACCAGGAAGATGTATTTGTTTCTTTCTCAGTTTTTTCGTTCTTTTGAAGATTTGGACTTTAGAAAATTTTTTCTTTTTTGGACACTTTTCCTATTGAAATATATACTATTTGAGGAAATTTAACTTTTTTATTGAATTTGTCAAAATTTCAGAATTTCTCTTTTTTTTTAAAATATTGTCCTTTTCAAATTTCGATTTTTTTTTCAAAATGTTGTATTTTTCGATATTTTTTTCTTGTAAATTTTAACTATTGTGAGTTTTTTACCTTTTTCAAAATGTCGTCTTCGAAAATTTCGATCTTTTTCAAAATTTTTACTCCTACTGAAAATTCCAATCATTTTTTGAACTTTTCTCGAAGATTTTCCTTTTCCTTTGAAATGGTATAACTTATTTTCGAAATTTCGGCTTTTTTTCTAAATTTTAACTCTTTTTTGAAAAATTAGATCTTCTGTTTGGAAAATTCGGCTTTTTTGAAAAATTCGATTTTTTTTGTTTCGATTTTTTGTTGAAAATTTTGGTTTTTCTTTAAAAATTGAACGCTTTTTAAAATTGCTTAATTTTTAATTACAACTCTTTTTTTTATCGAAATATGGAATTTTAGTCCAAAATTTTTAGTTAAAAGTCAAGATTTTAGAAAGAAAAATTTGAAACTACTGAGTCTGAGTTAAAATTTATAGAAAAAAATCAAAATTTATTAAAAAAAATCAGAAAGTTAAAAATAAAAAGTAAGTATCTCTCTGAAGATAACAGCTTGGCTATCGAGACGCTTTGAGCAAGGTTTGTTGTGTTTTTTAATCTTTTTTTGGTTTCAGGGGACAAGTTCTGTATTTCAATTTTTAAATATTAAAAAAATTTTAAACATTTCGAATTGAAATCGATATTCAATATTTTGAGAGAATTTAAATGTATCGAAAACACCTTTTTGAAAAAAAAATCGGATTCTCATTATTTCGAAAAACAAAATTAAAATCCTTATCGAAAATCACAATTTTAAATTTAAAACCAACCAAGAAAACGGAAACTCGCAGAAAGAAAGCAAAATGTCGACTAAAAGACTCGAAATTATTAAAAAAGTATTAAAGCCAAGATCTCTAAAATATTGAGAAAAATGCGGAATTTCGAGTCTGAAACCAAACTTGGACAAAAAGGTAAAATTGAAAAGGTTAAAATTTCGAAAAATTTAGACTTTTTAGAAAACGCAATTTTGAAAGAAAATTAAAGTTTTAAAATAGTCGAAAAAGTGAAAACTTCTAGATAAAGTCTTAGTAAAAAATAGGCAAGAATTTTTCAGAAAACAGGAATTTTCAAATTTAAAAATTGAGGAGATTAAAATATGAAAATTTTGAATAAAGTTGTTGTAAATTGGAAATGTCGAATTTTTCAAAAAAAAAGTCCAAGCAAAATAGAATTTTCAGTAGATTCTCAGTAGCTTTGAACAAAGATAAGAGTTTTAAAAAATTGAAATACAAAACTTGTCCCCTGAAACCAAGAAAGATTAAAAAACACAGCAAAGGTTGCTCTAACGAGTTTCGACAGCCAGGCTAACATCTTCCAAAAGATACTAAGTATTAAGTATCGCTCTGAAGATGATAGCTTGGCTGTCGAGACGCGTTAGAGCAATCTTTGTTGTGTTTTTTAATCTTTCTTGTTTTCAGGGGACAAGTTTTGTACTTCAGTTTTTAAAGATAACCAGGGATCAGTCTGTTCCACCAAAATTATGGCTTCCCGATCTACAAAACGGAATCTCTACTCTACTACTCTACTCTCTACTACTACTCTACTAGTCTACTAACATTAGATTGATATCTGCTGACAGTATTTCTCTAAAGATAATAGCTTGGCTGTCGAAACGCGGTAGAGCAACCTTTGTTGTGTTTTTTAATCTTTCTTGGTTTCAGGGGACAAGTTTTGTATTTCAATTTTTGAAGATAACCAAGGACCAGTCCGTTGCACCAAAAAAATAAGAGTTTTAATAAAGTTAGAATTTAAAAAAGTCGAAACTTTCCAAAAAAGATAAAACATTTATAAAAGTTTCAAGAAAAAGTTGAAATATTCGAAAGGCTCGAATTTCGAAAAAAAAGTTTAAATTTACAGAAGCTAAAGAAAGTTGTAATCTTATAAAAAAAAACCAAAATTTTGAAACAGGCAAAAGTTTTCAGAGTGCAACTTTAAACGTTTTAATTATTGAAAATTTCATAAAAAAACATTACATTCCTCAAAAAATCCAGAATTTTCAAAAAAGCCGAACTTTTGAGAAAAAGTCTGGAATTATGAAAAATGTGAAAACTTCGAAGAAAATTCTAAATTTTGATGATAAAAGGTTGAAATTTTTAGAAAACGGTTCCTGAAAAACATTAAAAGAAAAGTCGACATTTTGAAAAAAATTTAGAATTATGAAAAAAGTGAAAACTTCGAAAAATAGTCGAAATTTCAATGATAAAAGTTCCGAATTTTGAAAAAATATAGAAACGAGCGAGGAAAAGTCAAAAGTTTTATGATGAAAGGTCAACATTTTCCGAAATCGGGAAATTCTGAAAAAAACATTTCAAAACGAGTCGAAATTTTGAAAAAAAGTTCGGAATTTTGAGAAAGTGAAAATTTCGAAGAAAAGTCGAAATTTTGATGATAGAAGTTCGAAATCTTGAAAAAATGTAAAAACTTCGGGAAAAAGTCGAAATTTTGATGACAAAAGGTGGAAATTCTGAACATTTCGAATAAAGTCGAATTCGGACTTTGAAAAAGGTGAAAATTTTGAAGAACAGTCGAAATTTTGATGATAAAAGTCCAAGATTTTGAAAAGATTTAAAAACTTCGAGAAAAAGTCAAAATTTTGATGACAAAAGGTCGAAAGTTTTGGGAAAACGTGTAAATTTTGAAAAAACATTTCAAATAAAGTCGAAATGTTTAAAAAAAAGTTCGGACTTTTGAAAAAGGTGAAAACTTTGAAGAAAAGTCGAAATCTTAATAACAAAAGTTCGGGAATTTGAAAAGATTTAAAAATTTCGAAGTAAAAGTGGACATTTTGACCATAAAAGGTAGACATTTTTAGACATGGACATTGGACATGGAAATTTTGAAAAAACATTTCAAAAAAAGTCGAAATGAAAAAGAAAGTTTGGAATTATGAAAAATGTGAAAACTTCGAAGAAAAGTCGAAATTTTGATGATAAAAGTTCGGAGATTTGAAATGATGTAAAAACTTCGAGAAAATTTGATGATGAAACGTCGAAATTTTCAGAAAATATTTAAATTCTGAAAAAAAATTACAAAAAAAGACGAAAATTTGAAAAAAATGTTCGGAAAGAGAGAAAGTGAAAATTTCGAAGAAAAGTCGAAATTTTGATGATCAAAGTTCGAAATTTTAAAAAAATGTAATAACTGAGGGGAAAAGTCGAAATTTTGGTGATAAGAGGTCAAAGTTTTCAGAAAACCTAGAAATTCTGAAAAGACATTTCAAAAATGAGGATATTTTAAAAAAAAGTTCGAAATTCCGAAAAAAGTGAAAACTTCGAAGAAATTTTAATGATAAAAGTTCGGAAATTTGAAATGATGTAAAAATTTCAAGAAAATTTGATTATAAAACGTCGAAATTTTCAGAAAAATGTGGAAATTCTGAAAAAATATTACAAATAAAGTCGAAAATTTCGGAATTTTTTAAAAAGTGAGAACTTCGAAAAAAGTCGCAATTTTGATAATAAAATTTCGAAATTTTGAAAAAATATAAAAACTGCAAGTAAAAGTCGAAACTTTTATAATAAAGAATCGAAATTTTCAGAAATCGTGGAAATTCTGAAAAAAACAGTTCAAAAAAAGTCGACATTTTGAAAAAAGTTCGGAATTTTGAAAAAATCTAAAAACTGCAAGGAAAAGTCAAAATTTTTATGACAAAAGGTCAAAATTTTCAGAAATCGGGAAATTCTGAAAAAAAAACATTTCAAAAAAAAAGCTGAAATTTTGAAACAAATTTCGGAATTTTGAAAAAGCGAAAATTTCGAAGGAATGTCGAAATTTTCGAAGAAAAGTCGTAATTTTGATGATAAAAGTTCAAAATTTTGATAAAATGTAAAAACTTCGAGAAAAAGTCGAAATTTTGATGACCAAAGTTTGAAATTATCATAAAACGTGGAAATTTTGAAAAAACCTTTCAAAGAAAGTCGAAATGTTGAAAAAAAGTTCGGAATTTTGAAAAAAGTGTAATTTCTCAGAAAAGTCGAAATTTTGATGATTTTTATCATTATCTTTTTCGACTTGTCAAAATTTTCAGAAAACATGGATATTCTAAAAAAAGACATTTCAAAGAAGTCGAAACTTCCAAAAAGAAAGTAGAATTTTAAAAAAGTTGTGAAATTTTCTTAAAAGTCGACACTTAAAAAAAGTCAACACTTAAAAAAGTCGACACTTAAAAAAAGTCGACACTTAAAAAAAGTCGAAATTTATTTAAATAAAATCACAATAAAATTAGACATATGAATGGTAAATTCATAAAAAAAGTCCAAAAATTATTTTTCGAATAACAAAGTGATGCGATGCAAGTAGTAGCAACCTACACTAAAGATTTTGATTTTAAAGTTTTAATTTTAGAAAGAAGTATAATTTTTAAGGTTAAAGTACAAAC
The DNA here is from genome assembly GCA_028583605.1 of Dastarcus helophoroides. Lineage (NCBI taxonomy): Eukaryota > Metazoa > Arthropoda > Insecta > Coleoptera > Bothrideridae > Dastarcus > Dastarcus helophoroides. Next base: position 38,564,956 of record CM053330.1, on the reverse strand, counting down.
TTTCACAAAAAAGTGAAACTAACAGAAAAAACTTTATTTAAGGCAAAGTGTTCTCAAAATTTCGTGTTTGTTTAAAGTTTAAACACCTTTTGTGAGATCAATTAAAGTTAACGTAGAAAATAGAATATTAAAATATAAGCAGTGGACATCAATGCAAGTAGAATACAACCTAGACTACAGTATGCAGCCCTCTAAGCGTGTATAGTGGATCATAGGTAGCCAAACTACCAACAGTTGAACCACAATCGTTTAACAAAGCGGTTGCTCTCTGGGGAAAGTTGCAGAGGACTAGATTTCTAAAAGACAGTTTGAGTATTTTTCAAATCGGAGTTTGGAAACCAAAGATCGTTTTGGACCTTATCAGAGTTCATCAGTTTGGTATACTCAACTCGAATACAAACAAAAGTTCTGGCGAGTAAATACTATAGAATTAACGGATGTCCTACGTGTAATTTCCGAGTATCGCCACCTATTGTTCCATAGAGAAACTGAACAGCTCCAAAAAATGTCGTATGCAAATAAAATGCAACTTAGACTACAGTATGCAACCCTCTAAACGTGTATATTGAATCAAAGGTAGCCGAACCTCAAACAGTTGAACACAAACGCTTAGCAAAGCGGTTGCTCTCTATGAAAGTCCAAGAAGACTAAATGCACAGACCAATAGGTTTGAACATTTGTCAAATTCGGAAATTAAAGACCAAAGACAGGTTTTGATCTTATTAGACCTCGTTAGCTTGGTATATCCAACTAGAGTCTAAAAGAATGTACATTGTTTAAATTAAAAAAATCAAAATAGACATTGAACAAAAACAAATAATAAACGAAAAGCCCGGATTGAAAATAATCCTTAACTAGAGGGAATCTTTCCAGTAGTTTAACATTTTTTTGGAGACTTGAAGCGCACTTTTCTCTAAATCTGGCAATAATTGAATGCCAGGTGTTACAAAGATTTAGTAGTCCCTTTAGATTAAAATCCCAGGTGATATTTGGAGTCGTGATATAATTATAAAGACTTAAATTGGGGCTTTAGACGGCTACGTGTTTGGAAAGCGTTCTGCTTTTTTCCGTCGAATTTACAAACCATTGTTTTCGAAAAGCCATTAATCATTTCAAGAAATATGATACTCTTAGCTAGAGAGCATTAACTCATTTCTGATGTTTTTAGTGTAATTTTTTTTAGAATAAAACATAAAAAAGTCTTGATGTCTTGGTTTTGTTATTTTATTTATTCAATTCTACCTAATTGTGACGAAATGTTTTTACAGCATTAACAGCGGCAAAATGTTGTTCTGGAGTTTTCCTAAATTATCAGCCACCTGCACGCCTATGAGAATTTGGCCACCCTAACTTATTTTGTCTGATGAAGTATCTCTTAGTCGTAGAGAGCAAATTTATGACAGAAGTTTAAAATTTGGAACAAAAACTACCAAAAATGTCCAGAAAGCTTTGAAATTTGGAGCTTAAACTCGACACAAGAAGACACAAGACCATAATTTTTTTATGCTGTTGACTTGTCCTCCTCTAAATCCCGAGATTAAAGTTAAAATTTCGACTCTAGTATCAAATTTTCGAAATTTGGAGTTTGGAGTCGAAATTTCTAGAAAAAAGTAGAAATTTCAATTTTCAAATCAAAATTTAACGAAATGTTATCAAGGCGTAGAAAGGACATCGATTAAAAAAAAAATGTTATTTTAAAAATTTCGACTTTTTTCTCAAACTTCGACTTTTATTTCAAGCTTTCACTTTTTTCTCAAATTTTGACTCTTTTCTCAAAATTTTGACTTTTTTCTGAAAGTTTGAACTTTTTCGAAATGTTACAAAGACGCAGAAAGAAAATCGATTAAAAAAAAACACTATTTTAATACATTTTGATTTTAAGCTCGAAATTTCGACTTTTTTCTCGAAATTTCGAATTTTTTCTCAAATTTCGACTTTTTTTCTCCAAATTTCGACTTTTTTCTCGAAATTTTGACTTTTTTCTCGAAATTTTCTCAAATTTCGATTTTTTCTCGAAATATCGAAATTTTTCTGAAAACTTCTTTTTTTGTTTCTCAAATTTCGACTTTTTTCTCGAAATTTTGACTTTAATCTCGAAATTTTGAATTTTTTCTCGAAATTTCGACTTTGAACCCACTTTTGACCTTAATATCGAAATTTCGACCTTTTTTCTCGAAATTTCGTCTTTTCTCGCAAATTTCGATTTTTTTCTCGAAATTTCGACTTTTTTCTTGAAATCTTGACCTTTTTCTCAAATTTTGATTTTTTCTCGAAATATTTCGAAATTTCGATTTTTTTCTCAAATTTCAACTTTTTTCTCGAAATTTTGACTTTAATATTGAGATTTCGACATTTTTCTCGAAATTTCGACTTTAAACTCAACATTCCGACTTTTTTTCTCAAATTTCGATTTTTTTCTCGAAATTTTGTCCTTTTTCTCAAATTTCGATTTTTTTCTGGAAATTTCGTTTCTTTTCTTAAATTTCGACTTTTTTCTGGAAATTATTTCGACTTTGTTCTGAAAATTTCAACTTTTTTCAAATGTTACAAAGGCGTAGAAAGGATATCGATTAAAAAAAATGTTAATTTTAGAAATTTCGACTTTTTTGTCGAAATTTCGACTTTTTTCTTAAATTTAGACTTTTTTTTCTCGAAATATCGAAATTTTTCTCAAAACATCTTTTTTTGTTTCTCAGATTTCGACTTTTTTCTCGAAATTTTGACCTTAATATCGAAATTTCGACTTTGAACCCCCTTATGACCTTAATATCGAAATTTCGACTTTTTTTCCAGAAATTTCGTCTTTTCTCGCAAATTTCGATTTTTTTCTCGAAATTTCGACTTTTTTCTCGAAATCTTGACCGTTTTCCTCAAATTTCGATTTTTTTCTCGAAATATTTTGAAATTTCGACTTTTTTCTCGAAATTTCGACGTTTTTCCCAAATTTCGACTTTTTTCTTGAAATTTTGACTTTAATATCGAGATTTCGACATTTTTCTCAAATTTCGACTTTTTCTGGAAATTATTTCGACTCTGTTCTGAAAATTTCAACTTTTTTTAAATGTTACAAAGGCGTAAAAAGGATATCGATAAAAAAATTTTTAATTTTAAAAATTTTTACTTTTTTCCCAAACTTCGATTTTAAGCTCGAAATTTCAACTTTTTTTTCGAAATTTCGCCTTGTTTTTCAAATTTCGACTTTTTTCTCAAAATTTCGACTTTTTTCTTGAAATTTTGACCTTTTTCGCGAAATTTCAACTTTTTTCTCTAAATTTTAACCTTAATATCGAGATTTCGACATTTTTCTGGAAATTTCGAATCTAAAGTCAAAATTTCGACCTTTTTTTCGAAATTTGGATTTTTTTTCTCAAAATTTCGACCTTTTTCTCGAAATCTCCACTTTTTTTTTATCAAATTTCGACTTTTTCTCGAAATTTCGACGTTTTTCTCAAATTTCGACTTTTTTCTTGAAATTTCGACCTTAATTTGAAAAGCTCGACTTTTTTTCTCGAAATTTGGTTTTTTTTCTCAATTTTTATATTTTTCTGAAATTTAGACTTTTTTCTCGAAATTTTAACTTTAATATCATAATTTCGACATTTTTCTCAAAATTTTGACTATAAACTCAAAATTTCGACTTTTTTTTTTACAAATTTTGACTTTTTTCTCAAATTCGACTTATTTCTCGGAATTTCGAGCTTATAAGGTCGAAATTTCGACTTTAAACTCAAAATTTCGACTTTAAACTCAAAATTCGACCTTTTTCTACAAATTTCGACTTTTTTTTCAAATTTCGACTTTTTTTTCGGAATGTTGAGCTTATAAGGTCGAAATTTCGACTTTTTCTCAAATTTCGAATTTTTTCTCAAATTCCGACTTGTTTCTCGAAGTTTTGATCTTAATCACGGAATTTCGATTTAAAACTCGAAATTTCGACTTTTTTTTCGAAGTTTGGATTTTTTTTCTCAAAATTTCGACTTTTTTCTCGAAATCTCCACTTTTTTTTATCAAATTTTTGACTTTTTCTCGAAATTTCGACGTTTTTCTCAAATTTCGACTTTTTTCTTGACATTTCGACCTTAATTTGAAAAGCTCGACTTTTTTTTTTCTCGAAATTTGGTTTTTTTTTCTCAATTTTCGATATTTTTCTCAAATTTCGTCTTTTTTTTCTGAAATTTTAACTTTAATATCGAAATTTCGATATTTTTCTCAAAATTTTGACTATAAACTCAAAATTTCGACTTTTTTCTACAATTTCGACTTTTTTCTACAATTTCGACTTTTTTCTCAAATTTCGACTTATTTCTCGGAATTTCGAGCTTATAAGGTCGAAATTTTGACTTTAAACTCAAAATTTCGACTTTAAACTAAAAATTTCGACTTTTTTCTACAAATTTCGATATTTTTTTTTCGGAATTTTGAGCTTATAAGGTCGAAATTTCGACTTTTTCCCAAATTTCGAATTTATTCTCAAATTCCGATTTGTTTCTCGAAGTTTTGATGTTAATTACGGAATTTTGATTTAAAACTTGTAATTTCGACTTTTTTCTCGAAATTTCTAAAAAAAAGACCAAAATTTACTAATTAAAAATAGCAATTATTGGTCGCACCCTACTACCAACTGTCAAGATTGTTGGGAAAGAGGAGTGGTGGGGGTGGGACGTAACTGTCGTCTGCCTAATTTAACCATAGAGTGTGCTTATTATAGAGCTACTTATTCTCGAAATTTCGAGAAAAAATTTGATATCAAAGTCGAAATTCCGAGATTAAAGTCGAAATTCCGAGATTAAAGTCGAAATTCCGAGATTAATGCCGGAATTTTAGGAAAAAAGTGGAAATTTCATGAAAAAAGTTGAAATTTTGAGTCTAAAGATAAAATTTCGAGTTTAAATCCGAAATTTCGAGATTAAAGTCGAAATTTCGAGAAAAAAGTCGAAATCTTTAAAATTATTTTTTTAAATAAGTGTTCTTTTTACGCCTTTATAAAATGTCGCAATTTCAAAATATAATTTTTTTAATCAATGCCTTTCTACGCTTTTGTAAAATGTGAACTTTGAACTCGAAATTTCGAATTTTTTCTCGAAAATTCTACTTTAACCTTGAAATGTCAAGAAAAAAGTCGAAATTTTTGGTAATTAAAAATTGAATTTACTGAACTAAGTGTCAACATTAAATTGTAAAATAGTTGGTGCTTAGAATATAGTCTTAACTTCTAAGGGTTGGTGGGGCTTAACTGTCATCTGCTCAACTTAACCATACAATAAGAAATTTCGACTTATCTTAAAATTTCATGAAAAAAAGTAGAAATTTCGAGATTAAAGCTCGAAATTTCGACTTTATCCATGAAATTTCCTCAAAAAAGTCGAAATTTGGAAAATAAAGTAGACATTTTCACTTAAGTCTCGTAATTTCCAGTTTAAACTTCATATTTCTAAATATATTTTTATGAATGAATGCTCTTTTTACATCTTCGTAAGAAACCAAAAATGCATAAATAAAAAACAAAGCAGAAAATAAATATGTTATTTTAGGAATAAATAATTAAAATATAAATATTATTAAAATCCAAGAAAAAACTTTCAAAATTAAATTACGCCAATTCATCATTATCATTCAAATTTTTTTTTGTTAGAAATGTTTAAAAATTTCACCTACACGGCGATTAATCGGAAATCGATCTTTCAGCACCCAATTTTATCGGGAATCGATACTTTTGCTCACGATTCGAATCGATCCAAAAATCGATTATTTTAAAAAGGAATCGACATCCCTAGAGCGAAGTTCATCGTCGGCTTCTTCTCGGCCATCTTGGAAGAGTTTGTACCACTTGTAAACATTTTTTTTACTTAAAGCAGACTCTCCGTACGCCACTGTCGACATTTCAAGTGTTTTAGAGCACGTGATTCCATTTTTCACATTGATGCAAATTCTTCGCGCCATTTTTTATAATAATAGAAAATCGCCGAGCAAACAAAATACGTCTAACCTTTTTATCTTTCAAAAACTGTAGTTGAAACTGTAAACATTTGTTGGCGACATGTGTACCAACACAACAACAACAAAAAATCGATAATCGAATGTACCTTGCCCGCGAAACTTGAAAAAATCACCTTATTTTTTGAACACGCCTCGTATATCGTATAAAAAGATTATTTAAGCTTTCTGGATATAAGTTTGGGACAAAAAGGAGCCTACGAGCTATTCCGCATCGTAAGGCCAATTTTCGTTAAAATCGTTTTAGTAATTAAACCGAGAAAAGCGGACAAACAGACAGACAAATACTTCCGCGTGTATGTGGATTAGGCAAAATTTTTTTTAAGCAAATAAGCAAGTTAAATACTGTTAAACTGAATTCTGTATTTATACTTGCAATGAATAACCTATTCTTAAAGGAACTCATTGTGTTTAGGGAAGTATATTGATTAAGAGCAGGAAAATTAGTGCCATCGCTCCGCAAAATGCGGGAGTGTAAGCATCGTATGGATGAATTTCGCAGAATCTGTGATCCAAGGCGGCCTGGTAAGACAATGATGGGGGAAATGAACGCGTCATATCGCACAGGAAACCATATTGTGGTTGTGGCAACAATGGTGACAGCACCCGCCATCTGTTTTCCGTTGGAAAACTTGAACAATGCCGTTATTGTCGAAACGAACGAATAAAACGTCATTTTTAGAGCGTTCGCTTATTTTTAGGTGTGTCTATCTGTTGCATTTTCACTTTTTCAGTTATACCGAAAAGCGCCCCTTTGCGGGTGGTAAACTCGTAAAATTGCCAGTCTATTGGTATAGATAAGGGACAAAAGGGACGTATCTAGTTTTAACTTTGGCTTTTATGTATGGAGGTGTAAACGGAAAGTTATTTTGGTCAATTCAGACCAACTCTAAATTTATAATGTTATTATGTTGGCAAACTTTTTCTTAAAGATAATGAAACAAATGTTTCAGGTAACTGAAATACATTATGCCTTTGTCCAAGTCATCCTCTACTTTGTTTAAACGACGTTAATTATTAAATAAACAGTGAATGTCCCGAAATCGAATCCCACTGACTGAATCACCATCCGAGTCCGCGTGTATTTATATGGGGCACTTATTCACGAAGTTTCCATTCGAAAAGCCTCTGGTAGATTCCAGACTAGCCACCTGCATATGAGTCACTTCGCGATAACTTTCTCGTATCTTCGATTAAAGGAATCCACGTACGTCGCGATTTCTATCTCATTAGTTCACTAGTAGTTAATTTTCGGAAAATTATACCAAAATTTGAAACTGTATTTCGATATTTTTTAGATAATTTTGACTTTTTGTGCAAAATTAGACTTTAATTCGTCAAAGATCGAAGAATTTGACAAATTAAACAAATCAGCTTTAAGAAAGAGCACAGTTGAAGCTTTTTAATTAGAAATCCGTTCATTAAAACCTTTTCGAAATTCTTGAATATTTTTCAAAATTTCGACTTTTTTTTAAACTTTCGCCCTTTTAACTTTTATAAATTTCGAATTTTTTTCTGGAAATTTCTACTTTTTCCCCAATTTAGATTTTCCCAAATTTTGATTTTCCCAAATTTGGATTTTCCCAAATTTGAATTTTATCAAATTTGGATTTTCCTAAATTTAGATTTCCAAATTTAGAAAGTTGTATGAGACATTTGGCTTCGACTTTTTTCAAAATTTCGATGTTTTAAAAATTGTGTGTAAAAAATAACGATTTTTCACAACAACGACGTTTTCAAAATTTCGACCATTTTTTCAAAATTTCGCCTTTTCAAGATTTCGCCTTTTTAAGATTTTGCCTTTTTCAAGATTTCGCCTTTTTCAGAATTGCGAGTTGTTGAAAATAATGTCGACTTTTCACTCAGAATTTCGACTCTCTTAAAAGTGTTGATTTTTTCAAAATTTCAACTTTTTCAGTTTTTCGAATTTTTTCAAAATTTCTTTTTCACGATTTCGCCTTTTTCAAGATTTCCTCTTTTTCAAGACTTCCCCTTTTTCAGAACTTCAAATTGTTGAAAAAAATGTCGACTTCCCACTCAGAATTTCGACTCTCTTAAAAGTGTTGATTTTTTAAAATTTCAACTTTTTCAGTTTTACGAATATTTTCAAAATTTCTTTTTCAAGATTTCGCCATTTTCAAGATTTCTCCTTTTTCAGAATTTCGAGTTGTTGAAAAAAATGTCGACTTCCCACAGAATTTCAACTTTCTTAAGTGTTGATTTTTTAAAATTTCAACTTTTTCAGTTTTTCGAATTTTTTCAAAATTTCTTTTTCAAGATTTCGCCTTTTTAAGATTTTCCCTTTTTCAGAATTTTGAGTTGTTGAAAAAAATGTCAACTTCCCACTCAGAATTTTAACTCTCTTAAAAGTGTTGATTTTTTAAAAATTTCAACTTTTTCTGTTTTTCGAATTTCTTCAGAATTTCGACTTTTTTCGATTTGGTCAATAATTTAAATTTTTATTTTAGTTTGGTCTCAATAAGGATCCAAATGAAAAAAAAGTAAATTTTAAAAATTTCGAATTTTTGGAGAGCTGAGAATTTTTTCCAAATTTCAATCGAATTTTAAAATTGTTGCTCCTTTTCAAAATTTCAAATTGACTATTCGAATAATTTCGGTACTTTTTCAATTTTCCAGTGTTTTCGAAAATTGTTTTTTTTTAAATATCGAGCTTTTTCACTAAACTTATTTTTTAGTTTCACCTTATCAAAATTTAAACGGTTTTCAAAATTTTGATTTTTTTTTAAAAAAGTTTATCTTTTTAGATGTTTTAATTTTTTCAAATTACGGTTTTTTTTTCAAATTCTGAAATTTTTGTTTAGAAAGTTTTTACTCGTTTACTCTCGAAATTTCGAAAAAAATTTTAAATTTCGAGATAAAGGTCGAAGTTTGAACAAACCATCAACACTTTTTATAAACATTTTGACTTAATCTTTGTCAAAATGGTGATTTTTTTAAAAAATTTCGTTTATCCTTAATAATTTCGACAATTATTAAAATTTCTATTATTTTTCAAAATTTCGGTTTTTTTGGAAATTTCAATTATTTTGAATTTTGATTGTTTGTAAAGCTTTAATTATTCTCATTTTCGACATTCTTTAAAATTACGATTTTTTTAAAATGTCTTTTTTCTAAATAATAAATAATATTCACTTTTTTCAAAACTTTAATTTTTTCACTTTTAGCATGACTTCCCTTTCCTTCTTTTCTCTTATTTTCCATTCTCTTCCCTTCTCTTCTTTTCTATTCTCTTCTTTTCCTTTCTATCCCCTTCTCTTCCCTTCTCTTCCTTTCTCTTCCCTTCTCTTCCTTTCTCTTTCTTTCTCTTCCTTTCTCTTCTTTTTCTTCCCTTCTCTTCCCTTCTCTTTCCTTCTCTTTCCTTCTCTTCCCTTCTGTACCCTTCTCTTCCCTTCTCTTCCTTTCTCTTCCCTTCCTCTTTCTGCTCCTCTTTTTCTTCTGTTTCCTCTTGCTCTTCTTCTTCTTCCCTTCTCTTTTCTTCTCTACCCTTCTCTTCCCTTCTCTTCCTTTCTCTTCTCTCCCTCTTCCTGCTCTGTTTCCTCTTGCTCTTCTTCTTCTTTCTCTTCCTGCACTTCTTCCTGCTATTCTTCCTCTTTCCATTTCCATTTCTCTTCTCTTCCTTTCTCTTCTCTTCCTTTCTCTTCTCTTCCTCTTCCTGTTCCTCTTCCTTTTCCTGTTCCTCTTCTTTCTCTGTTTCCTCTTGCTCTTCTTCTTCTTTCTCTTCCTGCTGTTCTTCCTCTTCCATTTCCATTCCTCTTCTCTTCCTTTCTCTTCTCTTCCTCTTCCTGCTCCTCTTCTTCCTCTATTTCCTCTTGCTCTTCTTCTTTCTCTTCCTGCACTTCTTCCTGCTATTCTTCCTCTTTCCATTTCCATTTCTCTTCTCTTCCTTTCCCTTTTCTTTCTCTTCCTGCTCCTCTTTCTCTTCTGTTTCCTCTTGCTCCTCTTCTTCTTCTTTCTTTTCCTGCAGTTCTTTCTGCTATTCTTCTTCTTCCCATTTCCATTTCTCTTCTCTTCCTTTCTCTTCTCTTCCTGATTTTCTTCTTTCTCTGTTTTCTCTTGCTCTTTTTCTTCCTCTTCCTGCACTTCTTCCTGCTATTCTTCCTCTTCCCATTTCCATTTCTCTTCTCTTCTTTTCTCTTCTCTTCCTCTTCCTTCTCTGTTTCCTCTTGCTCCTCTTCTTCTTTCTCTTCCTGCTATTCTTCCTCTTCTCATTTCCATTCCTCTTCTCTTCCTTTCTCTTCTCTTCCTCTTCCTGCTCCTCTTCTTCTTCTGTTTTCTCTTGCTCTTCTTCTTTCTCTTCTTGCACTTCTTCCTGCTATTCTTCCTCTTCCCATTTCCATTTCTCTTCTCTTCCTTTCCCTTTTCTTCCTCTTCCTGCTCCTCTTTCTCTTCTGTTTCCTCTTGCTCTTCTTCTTTCTCTTCCTGCACTTCTTTCTGCTATTCTTCCTCTTCCCATTTCCATTCCTCTTCTCTTCCTTTCTCTTCTCTCCCTCTTCCCGCTCCTCTTTCTCCTCTGTTTCCTCTTGCTCTTCTTCTTCTTTCCCTTCCTGTATTTCTTCCTGCTATTCTTTCTCTTCACATTCCCATTCCTCTTCTCTTTCTTTCTTTTCTCTTCCTCTTCCTGCCCCTCTTCTTCCTCTGTTTCTTTTTGTCCTTCTTCTTTCTCTTCCTGCACTTCTTCCTGCTATTCTTCCCATTTCCATTTCTCTTTTCTTCCTTTCCTTTTTCTTCCTCTTCCTGCTCCTCTTTCCTCTTGCTCTTCTTCTTCTTTTTCTTCCTGCACTTCTTCCTGCTATTCTTCTTCCTCCCATTTCCATTTCTCTTCTCTTCTTTTCTCTTCTCTTCCTCTTCCTTCTCTGTTTCCTCTTGCTCCTCTTCTTCTTTCTCTTCCTGCTATTCTTCCTCTTCCCATTTCCATTCCTCTTCTCTTCCTTTCTCTTCTCTTCCTCTTCCTGCTCCTCTTCTTCTTCTGTTTTCTCTTGCTCTTCTTCTTTCTCTTCCTGCACTTCTTTCTGCTATTCTTCCTCTTCCCATTTCCATTCCTCTTCTCTTCCTTTCTCTTCTCTCCCTCTTCCCGCTCCTCTTTCTCCTCTGTTTCCTCTTGCTCTTCTTCTTCTTTCTCTTCCTGTATTTCTTCCTGCTATTCTTTCTCTTCACATTCCCATTCCTCTTCTCTTTCTTTCTTTTCTCTTCCTCTTCCTGCCCCTCTTCTTCCTCTGTTTCTTTTTGTCCTTCTTCTTCTTTCTCTTCCTGCACTTCTTCCTGCTATTCTTCCCATTTCCATTTCTCTTTTCTTCCTTTCCTTTTTCTTCCTCTTCCTGCTCCTCTTTCCTCTTGCTCTTCTTCTTCTTTTTCTTCCTGCACTTCTTCCTGCTATTCTTTCTCTTCCCATTTCCATTTCTCTTCTCTTCCTTTCTCTTCTTCCTCTTCCTGCTCGTCTTCCTCCTCTGTTTCCTCTTGCTGTTCATATTCTTTCTCTTCCTGCACTTCTTTCTGGTATTCCTCCTCTTCCCATTTCCATTCCTCTTCTCTTCTTTTCTCTTCTTTTCTCTTCTCTTCCTCTTCCTGCTCCTCTTCTTCCTCTGTTTCCTCTTGCTCTTCATATTCTTTCTCTTTCTGCACTTCTTCCTGCTATTCTTCTTCTTCCCATTTCCATTTCTCTTCTCTTCCTTTCTCTTCTCTTCCTCTTTCTGCTCCTTTTCCTCCTCTGTTTTCTCTTGCTTTTCTTCTTCTTTCTCTTCCTGCACCTTCTTCCTGCTATTCTTCCTTTTCCCATTCCCATTCTTCTTCTCTTCCTGCTTTTCTTCCTCCTCTTTTTCCTCTTGTTGCTCTTCTTCAACCTCTTCCTGCTCTTTTTCCTCTTCCCATTCCGATTCCTCTTCTCTTCTTTTCTCTTCTCTTGTTTTCTCTTTCATTCTCTCCTTTTCTCTTCATTTCTCTTCCTTGTCTTCCCTTCTCTCCCCTTTTCTTTCCTTCAATTCTCTTCCCATTCCCCATTCTCTTCCGCTTCCTCTTACGATTCCTCTTCCTCTTCTTCCTCCTTTTCCTCTTACTCTTTTCTCCCTCTTCTTCTTCCTCCAAACTCGATATTTTCAAAATTTCTCATTTCCAAAATTTTCGACGATTTCTCAAAATTTCAAACTTTTAAAATGAAAATTTTAAAAATATTTAAAATGAGGAAGGAAATTCTGAAGAAAAAACGTGTCAAAAATGTTAAAACTTTGAAAAAATCGGCTTTTTAATAAAGTTAAACTTTTCAAAAGTCCACTTTTTTAATAAACATTTTTGGATAAAAGTCAAAACTTTGAGAAAAAGACGAAATTTGGAAAAAAAGTGGAAATTTTGAACACATTTTTAAAAAAAAGTGGAAATTTTCAAACATGCCAAAGTTTTTATAAAAAAACGACTCGAATTTATAAAAGAAGACAACATTTTCAAAAAATTTTGAGAGTTAAAATTTTCAATAAAGACATACACTGAAACGAAAGTATCGATACCAAAATATCGAACATCGAAATAAAAATATCACTGTTTTTGATACATCGATGGATCGTGTGCATTCCTACCTTTTTGTTGAATCAAACACCTAACTCGCTTGATAACCTATCCTTACGCCTGCAATATATGAGTTAAATTGTCGAAAATATGTAAGCTATAACTGTCTAAATTGTGTTTTAATTTCATTGTGCGGTGTGCGAGATTAAAACAAAAATCTCGTCCACAGTATCACACAGTCAACAGACAAAAGCATAATAAACCAAATCTTGATGGTATACAAATATAAAAGATATAAAAACTAATAATAATTTTAATTTACAAATTATGGAATTTTCATTTTTAATATTATAATTTAAAAATCCATTAAAAATCACCGGTATATCATAGTTTTAAATTTTCACTACTGTCGGCAGTCCAATTGCCCAATAATGTTGGAGCGATAGCTGAAAAAAAATTAAATTATGGCAATAGCGAATACATATATTCAGATAATTGAAGGAAACGAAGCAGTATATTATTCGGAGAAGCGAAGGAAGTCTAACAAATAAATATTAGTAATACACAAAGTGGCTTTTAAGTAACGGTTGTAATTAATTTGGTAATCGTAGTGCATTTTCCAACACCTGGTGCCTACTTCCAGCGTTGTTTATTTTCTTTACGGGACAACCGACTTCCAAACGGGGAAAAGCTTCATTCAATAACCGATGTCATAATTTTTAGCCATTATAACGAGCCCTGGCAAACGGTGAAAGGGTTCCCAAATTTAATTTTCCTTATTTTCAGGATCAAACGTCATCATTTTGGAGCTTCGAAATATTACGACGAATGATATTCTTATACAAACGCAGGCAATATCCTCATGGGCTTGGGCTCTGCTAAGTGTCATAATTTTTACGCATTATAACGAGCCCCTAGCTCGTGAATGGGTTTTTAAATTTAATTTGCCACATTTTCAAGATCGAACGTTATTTTGATGTTTATGACGAATGATATTCTAATATGTGGCCCGGCAAGATCAATGTGTTAATGGGCTTGAGCTCCGGTAAGAGTAACGGATGTAGCTGTAGCGATCCGGTGGAGATTGTGATTGACAGGTGGTCAGAACTCCGTTTCTCGTTTCGCATATACACGTTAGCTGACCTGTCTGCTAACAGTTTGTAATTAATCTTATTTGCGCGATCGATTCTAACTGGACTATTTGCCCCTCATCTATCGACAAACACAATATTCACATTCACACCAACTTGTTTAGAAGTTTTTGGAAAATTGGACCTTTGTGCATGTCTTAACGTGACAAATTTGATCAAGTAATTTATACACATGAAAAAGCCAGCTTTCTTCCCAGGGGCGGCCTTAGCCATTGCGAGGATCCGGGCGGGTAGATCTTTAAGAGGCCCTCATTTTTGTGGAATTAGTTTTAACATAGACGTTGTCAGAATAGGGCAGGGTAGGAAGCTTGCCCCTGCCCCAGCTCGTGTGGGTAACGAAAATTTATATTGAACTGAGGAGACTTTCTCTAAAAAATTTCCATTCGACAAAAGTCGTCCTTCTTTAAGCTATTGATATTTTCTCGAAATTTCGACTTATTTCACGAAATTCGTCTTTTTTCATGAATTTCTTTGAAAATTTCAAATGTATTTCTAAAATTCGATTTATTTTATCAGAATCCAACTTAACTAAAAATTTCTAATTTTTATCTCACAATACATCGTTTTATTTTTCGAAATTCTATCATTTCTCAAAATTAGTTTTTTCCGGAAACTTCGACTTCTCTTTAAACTTTGATTTTCTGAAAATTTCGACTTTTTTTTATCAAGATTTACCCTTTTGCTTAAAACTTGATCGATTTTTTGATAACAATATTTATCTGGAAATTTTTATAATGACTTTTTTAGAAATTTTGTAAAAAGACAAAAATTCCGAGAAAATTTCCCCGTGAATGGGGAAAAACAACTTGTTTTTTAAAATTTCGACGATTATTTCAATAGTGGACATTTTCTGACTCCGGATAGGGCAGAACAGGGCGCATGTCTGCCTCTGATTCAAGCGTTCAAGAAAAAAATCTAGAAATTACATTTTTCTCAAAATTTGTCTTTTTTCCAAAATTTCGACAAAATTTGACTCTCTCTGTAGAATTTCGAGTGTTTACTAAATTTTAACTTTTTTCTCAAAATTTCTATCTTTTTTTTTTGTTTTTCAAGGGAAAAATTCGAAGTTTCCAAAAAAAAACCAATTTAGAAAAATCGAAACTTTAATATTTTTCTCAAAATCCGCCTCTTTTCACAAATTTAAAATTATCCTGAAATCCCATCTTGTATGTTCCCGGAAAACTGAATATTTTTCCTGGAAATTCGTATCTTTCTTAAAATGTTGACTTTTTTTCAAGACTCGTTTTTTCCACAAACGAACGGCTATTCTCAAAGTTGCACTTTTTCTTTAAGTTTGAATTTTTTCTGGAAAATTTCGATCTTTGATGCTTGATTTGGTAGTTTTTCTAGAAATGTCGGCTGCTGAGATTTCGTTTTTTTTTAATTCCTTTATTTTTATTAACATCGGGTTTTTCTGAAGATTTTGA
Organism: Dastarcus helophoroides; assembly: GCA_028583605.1. NCBI lineage: Eukaryota > Metazoa > Arthropoda > Insecta > Coleoptera > Bothrideridae > Dastarcus > Dastarcus helophoroides. Next base: position 38,549,871 of record CM053330.1, on the reverse strand, counting down.
TCATTTGGAATTTGATTTTTCAGAACTTTTAACAGGTTTCTTAAAATTTCTCTTTTTCCCGATATTTTTATATCAAAATTCGATATTCAACTTTGCTAAAAATTTTGAATTTCTCTTAAAATTAGTTTAATTTCGTCTTTTCAGAAATTTCGACTTTATTCTCAAAATTCCACTTTTTGGGCTCTTCAAAATTAGGCCACTTTTCTGAATATTTGTATTTTCTTTAAATTTTGACTTTTTTAAATTTGACTAGAAATTTCATCTTCATATTTCGCCTTATTTTCGAAATATTGACTTTAATTTCAAAATGCTATGTTTTAGTTTCTGGAGCTTTCTGGACTTTTTTCTCGAAATTGGCTTTTCCTTTAAATTTCAGTTTTCTCGAAATACGTCTGTTTTCTCTAAATTAGGTCGGCATATTATGAAAAATTAAAAATGTTGCGAAAAATATTTTTGGGTAATTTCGAGAAAAAGATTTCTTGTACATTCAATTCCTTTATTGAACTTTAAATATTATATCAAAATTAGAATAAAAAAGTAAACATTTCGAGAAAAGCGTTTTTGGAAATTGCAAATTTTTTCACAACATTTGGACTTTGGAAATATTTTGGCATATTTAGAAATTTCGAGTTCTTCTGAAAGGTTGGGTTCTTATTCAATTTCGGTTTTCTAAAAAGTCCTTTCCCAAAATAAGGTTTTTTCAAAAAAATTGGTCGCTTTAGAAATTACGACTTTATTCTACATTTTTCTCTCAAAATTGACCTTTCATTTTTTTAATATTTGTTTATTTTCTGTTTTTTTTTCAAATTTAAGTTTCGAAAATTTCATGTTTCTCAAAAGTTGTCTTATTCTGGAAATTTTGACTCATATTAGAAATAGGGATGTTTTATGCTTCTGAAAATTTCCGTTTACAGTGAAAAATGTTTCTCCAAGTTCCAACTTTTTTTGAAAATTACATCTTTTTTCACAAAATTCCACCTTTAAAAATATAATTATACGTAACCCCAGCAGAAAGCTGGGAATGTCATCTGGTCCAGAACTAAACTTATCCTTTGACCGTTTTAGTGCCTCTAATATTTCAGCTTCAGTTATATTCAAAATAGAGACTGTATCAGGAAAATGAGACAAATATTTGGTAGCCGTATTATCTGAATTATGAGTGTTACTGGGTGTTATGCATACACTTTTAAAAAAAGTTGCAAACCCATCCACAATCTCTTGAGGAGTGGACAATTGTGCAGTACCATAAGACATAACACTAGGAATTCTTGTTCTCCCTTTCTTTATTTGAATAAAAGACCAAAACTTTTTAGGATCATTGGAAATGCTATTCTGGACGTTCAAGAGATATTCTTTGTAAGATTGGTCAGCTATTTTTTTGCATAATGCTCTATAATATTTAAACTTCTCATATACATTGGAATTGCGAGTACGCTTATAATTTTTGTGTAAACTGCCTTTAAATTTTATTAACTTTATTAAATGGGAATCGAACCATGGTGGATAGCATGTACGACAATTTGATTTCTGTGTATATCTCGGAATAGCAAATTCCAATGTATTCGTCAGGATTTCGTAGAAGGTAGAGCAAGCAATGTTCACATCATTAAATGTTTCCAGTATACTCCAGTCAATATTAGATAATAAATCATATAGCAGTAGGTAGTTCGCTTTTTTAAAATTAAATGATTGGGCTTGATAGCCTTCATGATTAACATCAAAATTAATAAACCGTTGACAAGGTAGAGTAACATTAATGACAAGCGCAGGATGATATGCATCTTCAGGAACTAAAGGAAATGTGGATTTCAAAACATGACAATTAAAACTTGATAATAATAAGTCCAACAGCCTGTCGGAGGAATTTAATACATTATTGCATTGATGAAGGTCCTGAATTTGCATGAAATTCTTGATTGGCATAAAGTAGTTGTCATTTGGGTTATTAAGGTTTCTAATATTGAAATCACCAATAATCATTAGTTTGTCACAGTTAAACTCAAAATTAGAGTGTTCAAGTAATTCAAAAAAATAGCTCGTACTCAGCAACTCTACAGGTTGGAGGTATATAAACAACCAAGACAAAGATCACTACATTAGAGTGCAAAGTAACTTTGACTCCACAAATATCAACTAAAGGAATTGCTTCAGTTATATGATTAAAATTAAGTTCAGAGGTTTCAAATTTATCAGAAATTGCGAGGAGGACACTACCTCCTCTAGTCACATTGAGAAAACTATATTCCCTGTCCTTACGAAACACTGTGAAATTATTAGGAAACAACCCGTAGCATTGTATATCTGAGTTAAGCCACGTTTCAGTTAATGCAATTATTTCATAATTACATAATAATAAATTGTTATAAAACAAAAGAATTTTGGATCGTAAACCTCTCACATTTTGATAGTATGTGTGGAGGGAAATTATTTCGTAATCGGGGGGATTTAGTTTAAAGTCTTTCCATTGGTAATCCTTGGAACGCCCTGGTTGTAAACAATCCTAAGATTAACTTCTGAATTAGCTGTTCTTGTATTTAATTCGTTTTTTAATGCTTTGTATGCATTTTGTTGTTTTAATGGTTTTGTCATATAAAAATCTAATCCGTTTATATTGCTCATGGCTTCTCAAATTCTTAGCCAATTTAATAGTTTTTGAGACATCTGAATCAGTAGCCAGTATAACTCTTAGGGGCCTAGATGTATTGGTTTCTACGGCATGACCAAGTCTTTGTATTTCCAATTCTTCAGCGTTAATAGAAGGATTAATAACTCTCAATATATCCGATACCATGCGCCTGTCACGAATTAAGCTTTTCTGCTTCGAAATTCCCTGTTCCTCTTCTGCGTTAAAGATGATGATATTCTTAGCCCGTTTTTGTCTTTCTGTAAATTCCCGCATCACGTCCTCAAACTCGAGGGAAGACTCATTTCTGGTTGCGATGGGTTGCGCTTCCTTTAATGCAGCAATTTCCCTTTTTGAAAGCTTCAGTTCAATCTCTAATTTATCAATTCGATCATACAACAATTTTAACTCGTCCTGCATAGTTTGTCTTACTTCGGTTTTTAAGTCACTTTTTAATAGCTCAAACCGGTTTTTTAATAAATTTTCTATAAAAGCAGCGGATAATGGTTGATCAGGGCTTTCAGGTTGAGTGCATTTCGGACAAGCCCAATTTATTTTTTCTTGAAGGATGAGACTAACTTCAGAAGTAGGTATATTTAGACATTTGGCATGTGAATATCTTTTGCAGATTGAACATTTTAACGATTGGCTTGTTGGAGTTACTGCAGCATTACATGCAAGACACGAGGCTGGCATGTGAATAATATAACAATAAAACTTATACGTAAAACAGAGCCAAATAGAATTGAAAATAAGCTATTTAGGTATTAGTAATATATTAATGTAGTAAGGGGAGGAAATAACAGGGATACAATTTTTCACACCGACGGGGCCAATCGTGGTGACTGACAGAACTAACTGACAAACAAGAATGACCGCGGATAAGGTTATAGTGTACAAAGGAAGATTATCACTCACGCGATAAGTTTTTTTTAAAAGATTAACATATATCAAGAAATAAACTGATTAAATCGTAAATATTGTCTTTACCATACAATTGTTGCAAAGAGCGAAATTTTCAACTTACAAGATAGTAATTATCAGTTTCACTAACAGTGTTATTAAGAGATGGGTTTGGTATAAGCAAATTTTAATTGTAAGCACTTAAACAACACTAATTTCACTAATAATATCAGTGCGTATTAAGCAGGTACCGCATCATGTGCACCACAACGAAGGTTTCTAAACTATTGCTTCAAAGTCTAAACTTGAATCATTTCTGTCAACATTTCTGATCTCTGAAATTTTGACTTCCTTTTAAAGTACTGATTTTATTTTAAATTTTGACTAATCTAGAAAATTTTTTTTTGTAATTTCGGTTTTAGACTCAAACATTTCTTCCATAAATTTTTGGATTTTTTTCGGAGTTTTTCGGATTATTTCGACTTAAAGTTAAAAGTGACATTACATTTCGAAGTTATAAAAAATGTAACCTTAAATGGATGCTATTTATAAATAATTTAATAACAAAACTCTAAATATATGCATTTGGTACAACGTAATAGTAATAACAATATAAATAAATTAAATATAAGCGTCAATATAGTAAAATTAAAATATAAACCTTATTTTCTTAATTAGCACCTTGGTACACCAAAGGTGCTTCAAAGTTAACTTTATTAAGTTCTTGGATTTCTTTATTTCTAGACTTAATAGCACCTTCGTATTTAATGTTGTCCTTGTTATCAGCACCATAAAGTTTTCCAAGTTTTTCCATATTTTCCCGTTTTTCTCTAAGCTCTTTTGCAGCCCTCACCAACTTCTTATACTTGTCAGAAATCCCATTTTCATCAAAATGATCACCTTTCTGTTTTGAGTCATCTTCAACAGAACGAGCAACTTTTTTAGATTCTTCACCTCCGATTCCTTCCAACCCACATCCTGGGCAACTTTCCTTTGCACCTTTTACTTTGTGTTGACCACTTTCGACTTTGTTAAGTATATCTATGTTATCTCTTAGCAATTTTTCCAGAGGTTCAGCCTTCAATTTACAATCAGTGTTCAAGTCGTTGTATTTTTCCAAAAGTTCTTCCATCGCGTTCTTTAAACTAATAATAGTTTCCTTACTTGGTGTTTGACCTTTGGAAATCTTAAACAAAAATGTATCTTGATGGTAACGTTCATCAGTTTTCTCTTCAACTGGACTACGTCGTGGTGGATTTAAAATTAGTTTCAAATACGACATCAATTCAGGCGGTAATTGTTGACAGATCTTCCTCTTGACTTCACCTCTGACGAGCTTGTCAATAACCTCAGATATCGAGTCTACTAATTTATCGGTTTCCGCTGGTAAGTTCTCTTCTGCAGATTTGTCTTTCAAATTGATCTGAAAGTAGAATTGAAATACAAAACTTGTCCCCTGAAACCAACAAAATTAAAAAATACAACAAAGGTTGCTCTAACGCGTTTCGACAGCCAAGCTATCATTTTCAGAGAGATACTGCGCGTTAGAGAAAGCTTTGTTGTGTTTTTAACCTTTCTTGGTTTGAGGGGACAAGATTTGAAGATAACCAAGGACCAGTCACTTTCACTGAAAGTACATATATCACGCAACGGTTTTTAATTCCATTTCAAATTATTTCAGCTGCAATGAAAGGTTGAACGTAAAGCTGCATCCACAAATTGTTACTTACATTTTTTGCACTTTGAGTTCTTCTTTTCGTTAAAGCGTTTGAAATCTTTAATTGCAGATTTGGTTTCGAATTTACTCTTTCGAAAATTTTATCGACGATTCTCGCCGCGAAATGTCCATCCATGAGCGGGACCTTATGTGTTACCGTTTCAGCTTCTTCGGTGGTTGTTTGTATATTAGCTTCATCTGTTGTTAGCTGAATAAATGAAATAAAATTCAATGTTGCTAGAATGTTGCTAGAACTATAAATTTACGTTTTCTTCTTCCCTTTTTTTAATTGAGCCTTGCTGGTTTTCCTTTAAAAGTTGCCTTTTATTTTTCCAAGGATTTTGTTCTCGTTCTAAATTGTTATTACTGTCTGGAATTTCGTTCCTGGCAATAAAATGACTGTTTTCTCCAGACGACAGCTGCTGTGCTGATAATTCGTTGCGATCCTATAAAACGTTAAAGGTTTTTAAACTATAAAAGTTTCTTAGATATAAAATTTACGTTCTTGGTTTTAGACTATTGTGGACTCGATATATTAATGAATTAATTTTATTTAAGTATTTCACGGCGCACTGTTGCAAAAACAAAACTAGATAAATAAAAATAAACATGTTCAAACTGAAAAAGGGTCTTACTTCTCGGATGGTGCCTTCCCCAGTTGCTCGCTTGCTCTTTGGTTCATCTATTTGATCATTGGGAATCTTAGTCTTTCTCTTCTTAGCTGGTACTGCGTGCGCTCTTCGTTCTTCTCTTACTTTTAAAGTATTTTTTATAAAATCATTAGTTTCCTTTTCATCTTTTTGCGTCAAATCTTCAAGCGATTCTGACAAGTCCGGTTGAGTGTCCTTAAAGTATTTAAAAGTACTGGTACTACTTTTTACATATTCATCACTCTTTTCCAACATAGATTTTTTATTTGCATTAATTTCTTTAGTTTTTGGTAAAGATGGAGGTGGGCAGTCTTTTTTAACTTTAGTTCCTTCGTTTGAATTAACAGGTTTCTGATGTGCTTCTTCATATTCGTAATTGTCTTCAAAGTTTTTAGGTTTCGAATTGGGGGACTTCTCTTTTGATATCAACTTGCGCTTCTTGTGTTTTTTAAGCTTGTTTCCAATAGAGAGATCCGGTTCTTCCCCGTACTCAGTTTCTGTTCGTTTTTCCTTCCCTTGGGATGTATCCGAATTGTATGCAAAATCTTCAGAGTAGTCATCCTCATTGGATATACCTAAGAAGTCAGTCAAATCCCTTTTTTTGTTTTGTTCAATACCAGAGTCTAAAGCATTGAGTTTTCTTCCTAAGAAACTCGGATTGTTTCCATCAATTCGTTCAGCTTCTATGTATTCATTACCAATTGTTAAGATGTCACTAATCACTTGGTTACCGATTAGTCCATCATTGTGTTGATTACGAAGGGAATGATTTTTAAATTTAATCACTCTTTTTTTAGGTTTTACAGTTTGGTTATCAATTTTCTGCAAAATATTGTGACTTGTCAAATCTCGTGCATCATCAAAAGTATCACTGATAGACTGAAGTCGTCTATTTTGAAACCCATCCGCATATCTCTTCTTTCGCTCATCTTCAATGATTTGTAATTCTTTAAATCTCCCTTTGTCCATAATTCCGTTAGGGTAGAAGTAATCGTCGTCATACTCTAAATTGACGAAATGGGAATTATGTAGTGGGTTTTTTCGGGTATAGACTTTTCGCTTTTTAATTGGGAAATTCCTCTGCTGGGCACCGCCGCTACTGCCAATGACGCTGCCGTCACCACCGTCACCGCCGCCGCCGCCACCGCCACTGCCGCCGCCGCCGCTTTTATGAAGCCTACCAGTAGCTGCGTTGTAGAGAGCGAATTGATTGCTAGGAAATTCATAACTCTTTGCTTTCTCAAAGTTATTATTGTTTTTCGGTAAAACATCATCCACTTTGTTATCCACGTTGCTAGATAGGACTCCACTTGAAGCACTGAGGTCCCTCTGCAACGCAATCAAACTGTCTTGATTGGGATTCTTTGGATAATTGGGTTTATAAGAATTTTCTCGATTATTGTTTATATTATAGGGGTTGTTTGCTGGTGGTAGCTGCATCATGGGATTGTTGGCCATGGGGGGTTCCAAAGGGCGACTTTCTGGGATAGTGATTATAGGAAATTGTTGGGGGGCGTCCCCGCCTAGAATAAGCCTGTGCTTGGGTTGTTCCAAAGCTGAAAATTAGTCATTTTGTCAGGTTTATAATTTAATGAAATCACAAATTTAATTGGACGACTTTTTGTGAAAAGGAACTACGCTATGAATCTTAAAAATTAGATCTTTCGCATGTAGCTCAAAAGAATCATGATCTTTACTGCAAAGAAGAACCAGATCTCATTTTAAAACCTAGCATCATCTGTTAATCAAAGAAAAATTCATAAGTTTGGTGGAACGCATTGGTCCTTGGTTATCTTCAAAAATTGAAATACAGAACTTGTCCCCTGAATCAGTATCTCTCTGGAGATGACAGTTTGGCTGTCGATACGCGTTAGAGCAACTTTTGTTGTGTTTTTTAACCTTTCTTGGTTTCAGGAGATAGGTTCTGTATTTCAATTTTTAAAGAAAAATTCAGCTAAATGAGTTGGGCATGTAACAACTTGCAGAAGGGGCCAAAGTGCTTTGGTTCTTTGCTGAAAAACTATGTTAATGTTTTCAAAGGTGCAGTTAGAATAGAGCAGGACACGGTATTTGACCCCCCCCCGGTTGAAGCAATCAGTCGAAAATGTATGTTCAACTAGGGGGACTTTTTCCAAAAGATTCCATTTTTTCTTCAAAATTCGTTTCCTCTTGAAATTTTGGTGTTCTCTCTAAATATCGACTTTTTTCTCAAAGTTCGTCTAATTTCACAAAATTTGTATTTACGGTTTTTAAAGTTTGGCTTCTATTATCAAAATCCGACATTCTCAATTGAAATTTTCAATTTTTGTTCAAAGACGAAAATTTGGGAAAAAATTTCTTTGGAATGTCAATTTTTTTTTTAATCCAAGCTTCTGGAGCGTGTTCGTCTACCTCAAAATAAACTAAGTATTCAGCCACGAAATTCCGACTTTTTTCAAAATTTACCCAATGTTAGAAATTTCGACCGAAGATTTACTAAACTGTTCTCGAAAATTTTGATCTTTTTCTCGTAATTTCGATATTTTTTTTTGAAATCTCGATCTATTTCCCGAAAATTTTAATTTTTTTCGTCATTTCCTTTTGTTTTTTGAAATCTCGACTTTTTTCCCTCGAAAGTTTAAACAATCACAATCCTTTTAAAAAATGTTGAAAAATTGGTCGAAAATTTTAAAATAATTGAAATTTTGGAAAATTAAAAAAATCGAAATTTAAACAATCAAAATTTCCTAAAAAATTAAAACTTCTTAAAAAGTCGAAGTTTTAAAGAATCAAAATTTCTTAAAAAATCAAAATTTTAAAAAATAGTCCAAAATTTCAAAGAAAGCCAATTTTTGAAAATGTAAAACTCGAATCGAAATTTCTCAAAAAATCCAATATTTGGAAAATAGTCGAAAATTTCAAAATAGGCGAAATATTGAAAAATTAAGAAATGTAAATTTTAAATCATCCAAATTTTCTAAAAAATCGAATTTTTAAAGAATTAAAATTTGTTAAAAAGTCAAAATTTTGAAAAATTTAAAAATTTTAAAAAAATCCAAATTTTGGGAAATTAAAAACTTCGAAATTTAAGGAATTAAAATTTCTTAAAAAATCGAAAGTCTAAAGCATCCCAATTTTTAACAAAATCAAAATTTTAAAAAATAGTCGAAAATTTCAAGGAAAGCGAAATTTTGAAAAATTACAAAGTCGAAATTTTAAACAATCAAAATTTCTCAAAAAAATCTAAGATTCGAAAAATAGTCGAAAATTCCAAAAAAAGTGAAATATTAGAAAATTAAAAAATCTAAATTTTAAATAATCCCAATTTCCTAAAAGATTGAATTTTTAAAGAACCAAAATTTCCTAAAAAATCGAAATTCCAAAGAATCACAGTTTCTTAAAAAATTAAAATTTTATAAATTGGTCAAAAATTTCAAAGAAAGCGAAATTTTGAAAAATTAAAAAGTAGAAATCTTAACCAACCAAAATTTCCCAAAAAAATCGATGTTACGAAAAATAGTCGTAAATTTCAAAATAGTCGAAATATTAGAAAATTAAAAAATCTAAATTTTAAATAATCCGAATTTCCTAAAAGATTGAATTTTTAAAGAATCAAAATTTCCTAGAAAATCGAAATTCCAAAGAATCACAATTTTTAAAAATTGAAATTTAAAAAATAGAAAATTTCAAAGAAAGCGAAATTTGGAAAAATTCTAAAGGCGAAATTTTAAAGAATCAAAATCTCCCAAAAATTTTAGGTTTTGAAAAATAGTCAAAAATTTCAAAACAGTCGAAATATTAGAAAATTAAAAAATCTAAATTTTAAATAATTCGAATTTTTAAAAGATTGAATTTTTGAAGAACCAGTTTCCTAAAAAATCGAAATTCCAAACAATCACAATTTTTAAAAAATTGAAATTTTAAAAAATAGAAAATTTCAAAGAAAGCGAAATTTTGAAAAATTATAAAGTGGAAATTTTAAAGAATCAAAATTTCTCAAAAAATCGAAGTTTTGAAAAATGGTCAAAAATTTCAAAACATTGGAAATGTTAGAAAATTAAAAAATCCAAATTTTAAATAATCCGAATTTCCTAAAATATTGTATTGTTAAAGAATCAACATTTCCTAAAAAATCGAAATTCCAAAGAATCACAGTTTCTTAAAAAACTAAAATTTTATAAAATAGTCAAAAATTTCAAAGAAAGCGACATTTTAAAAAGTTTCGAAAAATAGTCGAAAATTTCAAAAAAGTCGAAATATTAGAAAATTAAAAACTCTAAATTTTAAATAATCTGTATTTCCTAAAAGATTTAATTTTTAAAGAACCAAAATTTCCTAAACAATCGAAATTCCAAAAAATCACAATTTTTAAAAAATTGAAATTTTAAAAAATAGAAAATTTCAAAGAAAGCGAAATTTGGAAAAATTTTAAGGTCGAAATTTTAAAGAATCAAAATCTCTCAAAAAATCTGTAGTTTTGAAAAATAGCCAAAAATGATGAGATGAGATGAGATGAGATGAGATGAGATGAGATAAGATGAGATGAGATGAGATGAGATGAGATGAGATGAGATGAGATGAGATGAGATGAGATGAGATGAGATGAGATGAGATGAGATGAGATGAGATGAGATGAGATGAGATGAGATGAGATGAGATGAGATGAGATGAGATGAGATGAGATGAGATGAGATGAGATGAGATGAGATGAGATGAGATGAGATGAGATGAGATGAGATGAGATGAGATGAGATGAGATGAGATGAGATGAGATGAGATGAGATGAGATGAGATGAGATGAGATGAGATGAGATGAGATGAGATGAGATGAGATGAGATGAGATGAGATGAGATGAGATGAGATGAGATGAGATGAGATGAGATGAGATGAGATGAGATGAGATGAGATGAGATGAGATGAGATGAGATGAGATGAGATGAGATGAGATGAGATGAGATGAGATGAGATGAGATGAGATGAGATGAGATGAGATGAGATGAGATGAGATGAGATGAGATGAGATGAGATGAGATGAGATGAGATGAGATGAGATGAGATGAGATGAGATGAGATGAGATGAGATGAGATGAGATGAGATGAGATGAGATGAGATGAGATGAGATGAGATGAGATGAGATGAGATGAGATGAGATGAGATGAGATGAGATGAGATGAGATGAGATGAGATGAGATGAGATGAGATGAGATGAGATGAGATGAGATGAGATGAGATGAGATGAGATGAGATGAGATGAGATGAGATGAGATGAGATGAGATGAGATGAGATGAGATGAGATGAGATGAGATGAGATGAGATGAGATGAGATGAGATGAGATGAGATGAGATGAGATGAGATGAGATGAGATGAGATGAGATGAGATGAGAAGAGGTGAGAAGAGGTGAGAAGAGGTGAGAAGAGGTGAGAAGAGGTGAGAAGAGATGAGAAGAGATGAGAAGAGATGAGAAGAGATGGGAAGAGATGGGAAGAGATGGGAAGAGATGGAAGAGAAGAGAAGAGAAGAGAAGAGAAGAGAAGAGAAGAGAAGAGAAGAGAAGAGAAGAGAAGAGAAGAGAAGAGAAGAGAAGAGAAGAGAAGAGAAGAGAAGAGAAGAGAAGAGATGAGAAGAGATGAGAAAGAGATGAGAAGAGATGAGAAGAGATGAGAAGAGATGAGAAGAGATGAGAAGAGATGAGAATGAGATGAGATAGAGAAGAGATAAGAAGAGATGAGAAGAGATGAGAAGAGATGAGAGAAGAAGAGCAGAAGAAGAGAAGAGAAGAGAAGAGAAGAGAAGAGAAGAGAACGGAGTAAAGAGAAGAGAAGAGAAGAGAAGAGAAGAGAAGAGAAGAGAAGAGAAGGAGAAGAGAAGAGAAGAGAAGAAGAAGAGAAGAGAAGAGAAGATGAGAAGAGAAGAGAAGAGAGAAGAGAAGAGAAGAGAAGAGAAGAGAAGAGAAGAGAAGAGAATGAGAAGAGAAGAGAAGAGAAGAGAATGAGAAGAGAAGAGAAGAGAAGAGAAGAAGAAGAGAAGAGAAAGAGAAGAAGAGAAAGAAGAAGAAGAGAAGAGAAGAGAAAGAGAGCAAGAGAAGAGAAGAGAAGAGAAGAGAAAGAGAAGAGAAGAGAAGAGAAGAGAAGATGACGAGAAGAGACGAGAAGAGAAGAGAAGAGAAGAGAAGAGAAGAGAAGAGAAGAGAAGAGAAGAGAAGAGAAGAGAAGATGAAGAGAAGAGAAGAGAGACGAGAAGAGAAGAGAAAGAAGAGATGAGAGATCGAGATGAGATGAGATGAGATGAGATGAGATGAGATGAGATGAGATGAGATGAGATGAGATGAGAGAGTGAGGATGAGATGAGATGAGAGAGATGCGAAGATATGAGAAGAGATGAGAAGAGATGAGAATGAGATGAGATGAGATGAGAAGAGATGAGAAGATGAGATGAGATGAGATGAGATGAGATGAGATGAGATGAGAAGAGATGAGATGAGATGAGAAGAGATGAGAAGAGATGAGAAGAGATGAGATGAGATGAGAAGAGATGAGAAGAGATGAGAAGAGAGAGATGAGAAGAGAATGAGAAGAGAATGAGAAGAGATGAGAAGAGAATGAGGAAGAGAATGAGAAGAGATGAGAAGAGAATGAGATGAGATGAGAAGAGAGAGAAGAGATGAGAAGAGAAGAGAAGAGAAGAGAAGAGAAGAGAAGAGAGAGAAGAGAAGAGAAGAGAAGAGAAGAGAAGAGAAGAGAAGAGAAGAGAAGAGAAGAGAAGAGAAGAGAAGAGAAGAGAAGAGAAGAGAAGAGAAGAGAAGAGAAGAGAAGAGAAGAGAAGAGAAGAGAAGAGAAGAGAAGAGAAGAGAAGAGAAGAGAAGAGAATGAGAAGAGAAGAGAAGAGAAGAGAAGAGAAGAGAAGAGAAGAGAAGAGAAGAGATAGAAAGAAGAGAAGAGAAGAGAAGAGATAAGAAGAGAAGAGAAGAGAAGAGAAGAGATGAGAAGAGATGAGAAGAGATGAGAAGAGAGAGAAGAGATGAGAAGAGATGAGAAGAGATGAGAAGAGATGAGAAGAGATGAGAAGAGATGAGAAGAGAAGAGAAGAGAAGAGAAGAGAAGAGAAGAGAAGAGAGAGAAGAGAAGAGAAGAGAAGAGAATGAGAAGAGAAGAGAAGAGAAGAGAAGAGAAGAGAAGAGAAGATAGAAGAGAAGAGAAGAGATGAGAAGAGATAGAGAAGATGAGAAGAGATGGAAGAGAAGAGAAGAGAAGAGATGAGAAGAGATGAGAAGAGATGAGACGAGATGAGAAGAGATGAGATGAGATGAGATGAGATGAGATGAGAAGAGATGAGAAGAGATGAGAAGAGATGAGAAGAGATGAGAAGGGATGAGAAGGGAAGAGAAGAGATGAGAAGAGATGAGAAGAGCTGAGAAGAGATGAGAAGAGATGAGAAGAGATGAGATGAGATGAGATAGTGAGATGAGATGAGAAGAGATGAGAAGAGATGAGAAGAGATGAGAAGAGATGAGAAGAGATGAGAAGAGATGAGAAGAGATGAGAAGAGATGAGAAGAGATGAGAAGAGATGAGAAGAGATGAGAAGAGATGAGAAGAGAAGAGAAGAGAAGAGAAGAGAAGAGAAGAGATGAGAAGAGATGAGAAGATGAGAAGAGATGGAAGAGAAGAGAACGAGAAGAGATGAGAAGAGATGAGAAGAGATGAGAAGAGATGAGAAGAGATGAGATGAGATGAGATGAGATGAGATGAGAAGAGATGAGATGAGAAGAGATGAGAAGAGATGAGAAGAGATGAGAAGAGATGAGAAGAGATGAGAAGAGATGAGAAGAGATGAGAAGAGATGAGAATGAGAAGAGAAGAGAAGAGAAGAGAAGAGAAAGAGAAGAGAAGAGAAGAAAGAGAAGAGAAGAGAAGAGAAGAGAAGAGAAGAGAAGAGAAGAGAAGAGAAGAGAAGGAAGAGAAGAGAAGAGAAGAGAAAGAGAGAAGAGAAGAGAAGAGAAGAAGAAGAGAAGAGAAGAGAAGAGAAGAGAAGAGAAGAGAAGAGAAGAGAAGAAGAAGAGAAGAGAAGGAAAGAAGAGAAGAGAAGAGAAGAGAAGAGAAGAGAAGAGAAGAGAAGAGAAGAGAAGAGAGAAGAGAAGAGAAGAGAAGAGAAGAGAAGAGAAGAGAAGAGAAGAGAAGAGAAGAGAGAGAAAGAGAAGAGAGAGAGAAGAGAGAGAGAGAGAGAGAGAGAGAGAGAGAGAGAGAGAGAGAGAGAGAGAGAGAAATCCGATAGAAATTTCGGTTGGTTTAATAAAATTTGCCGGATCTTCTAATAAAAAAGTTAGAAATTTGAAACTCATTAGGAATATTTTCAGTTTTTGAAATCTCGACTTTTTTCCTTCGAAATTCGTCTTTTTTTCGAAATTTTACCATTTCTCAAAATTTGATTTGTTCTGGTAATTTCGACTCTTTTTAAAAGTCTATAGAAATTTCGTAAAATTTGCCAAATCTTCTAATAAAAAAGTTAGAATTTTAAAATTTCAACAGTTTCTTTTTAAATCCAACATTCTGGGGATTGCTCGTCTACTTCAAAAAAAGATTAGTATTCAGCCAGCAAATTCCGACTCTTTCTCAAAATTAACCCAGTGTTCGAAATTTTGACAGAAATCACCAAATTGTCCTCGAAAATTTCATCTCTTTCTCGTACTTCCCATCTTATTTTTTTAAGTCTCGATCTATTTCTCGAAAATTTACATTTTTTCCACAATTCGTTTTTGTCTTTTGAAATCTCAACTTTTTCCTTCGAAATTCGTCTTCTTTTCGAAATTTTACCATTTTTCAAAATTCGATTTGTTCTGGTAATTTCGACTCTTCTCAAAATCCGATAGAAATTTCGTAAAATTTGCCGGATCTTCTAATAAAAAAGTTAGAATTTTGAAATTTCAACAGTTTCTTTTTAAATCCAACATTCTGGAGACTGTTCGTTTATCTCAAAAGAAGATTAGTATTTAGCAAGCAAATTCCGACTCTTTCTCAAAATTAACCCAGTGCTCGAAATTTTGACAGAATCACCAAATTGTCCTCGAAAATTTCATCTTTTTCTCGTACTTTCCATCTTTTTTTTTGAAGTCTCGATCTATTTCTCGAAAATTTTCATTTTTTCCGTAATTGGTTTTTGTTTTTTGAAATCTCGACTTTTTTCCTTCGAAATTCGTCTTTTTTTTGTGGAAAATTCGATCTTAATCGGTCTATTTTCGAAATTGCGACTCACTTTTTCTTTGAAATTCGTCCTTTAATTAAAATTTGGATTTATTTTCCATAATTCGAC
Source organism: Dastarcus helophoroides (assembly GCA_028583605.1). NCBI lineage: Eukaryota > Metazoa > Arthropoda > Insecta > Coleoptera > Bothrideridae > Dastarcus > Dastarcus helophoroides. The sequence continues at coordinate 38,534,689 of CM053330.1, read as the reverse complement.
TTTTCGCAGAGACTATTTTCAAAATTTGACTACATATTCTCAAAATTTTACATTCAACGTGCGCAAATATCCATTTTTTCTCAAAATTTCCTATTTGGTTCAAAATTTGTCTCTTCGAAATTTCAATTATTTTTATTTTAAATGTCATCTTTTTTTTTAATTTAAAAATTTTCGATTTCTTTCCAAAAGTTTGTTCTTTTTTCTCCAAATTTCAATTTCCTTTTAAAATTTGTAATTATTGGGAATTTTTGGGTAATTTTTAAAGAATTGTATTTTGGATTTTGGTGCCAAAATTCCTTTTTTTACTCGAAATTTCGACTAGTTTTTAGAATTAAGTTTATACATTTCGACTTTACTCGCGAAATTCGATTTTTTTTAATTGACTTTCTCTGGAAAATTTCGATTATTTTCTTGATTTCACCGTTTGTTTCTTAATATTGGGAATTTTTGAAAATTTCGAAGAATCTGAATTTCCAGAAATTTTGATAGGATTATTAAAGTTTGACTTTATTTAAAAGTTATTTTATAATGTTTTTTTAAAGTTTGGATTTTTATCTCAAATTTTCATATGCAATATTTCTAGCAATTTTGATAGGATTATTAAAGTTTGACTTTATTTAAAAGTTTTTTTATAATGTTTTTTTAAAGTTTGGATTTTTATCTCAAATTTTCATATGCAACATTTCTAGCAATTTCGAGTTTTTTTTAAATCAAAATTCATCTTTTTCAAAATTTTGAACTCATTCCCAGAATTTGACTTTTTGAAAGAAAATCTCAGAAATTGTCTTTTTTTTTAAAGACGAAAGAAATCGTTTTTCTGTAAGACGTAAGGAATCGTCTTTTTTTGAAATGCATCGTTTTTCTTCATGTTCATCTTTTTCTAAAAGACGAATTCCAACTTTTATCTCAAAATGCGGTGTCATGTTTTTAGAAATGTTGATATTGGGTTCTTTTTGTGCAGTAATGTACCAAGTTTTATTTTGCAAGAAGGAACCAATTCACAAAAATGAAAAATTTCAGTAGATAAGTTATTTTTGATAAAGTGTAGGTAAATACATTCTTTGTACATATGTCATTGGGCAATACGTATTCATGCATGGTGGGGATCTATAAATTAGTGTCAGATTTTAACTCTAGTTTTCTCAATAACTGTTTTTTGAGATTGGTTCCATTCTGCAAAAGGTCGTCCAATTGATCACTGTGTATTTCGAATTAAGTCAGCATAGAAATAATTCACAACCAACAAACTATAGACCGGTTTCGGCCTTTCTTGGCTCCATCATTTTCTTCCTTTTTTTGCCTCATCAATACAAGTGCACTAAGATGCAACTCATGATACAAGAACTAACAGTTACTTAACAAACACAGCAATCTTTGTAACATTCAGGTTGCATCGTGCTTATGGTTGTTAGATTTGGGTAATTGATGTATTTTTGTGTCATGAGTCAAACATTAACTTACGTTTTAAAAACGGAGGTTGAACAACCAGCCCAAAATTGTTCACGTTTTCGTCATTTTGCTGCTGATTACCTCCACCATTCATGTCTGACGGCCTAATCTTTTTCACCAACTTCCCATTTTGATAAATACTTATCGTCATTTCTCGTGCCTTTCTTGCATGCCCAGGTCGTTGGACAATTTCAAAGTGATGCTGCTTTGCCACCGAATCATCCTGATTCTTGTGTTCGCTTGGATCATCAAGATTTTTAATGTTTGTTGCGCTTTGCTTTGACGCAGCATATTTATCGTCACCTCTATTTTTTTTCTTGTTGGCGTCGTTGTCCCCACCGTCGTTGACCGCTGGCGAGGGATTTTTCCAAGATTTCCCATCCCAATCGAATAAATCTCGCTTTCCTAGCTCTGGAGTTGGCTTGCAACAAGAACCGTTCAAATTTAGGACATTTTTGCTCCTCAAACTCACCTCGTGCGCCAAAGTATCCGCATTTTTCTCAACTTCTTTGATATCTGTTTTTCTCAATCGCTCTTTGTTCTCCTCTACTGCTCTTTTAAATTTCAAAGACGAGTCTTCAACGTTTACGCCTCCAGGTTTTTCCCCCAAGTATTTTACGTCGGGACTATCCAGTAGATAGCCTGATTCACTTTTAAGATTAACTTGGGCTTTTATATTTTGTTGGTTTTTATTGGGATCGTCGGATTCTCTTCCTATTCGGTTGTTTTTATTTTTTTGTACGGATTTGTGGTGTTTTTCCTTGTACATGTGAGGGTATATTTCGTTGTGTGGTCTTAGACGCTTGGTGCTTCGTCTGGTATTTCCAGATTCTTTGTCCTAAAAATTAATTGACTTTGTGTAAAGGCAATTCGAGAACATGGTTTCTATATTAAAAAATTAATATCTTTACATGCTACCACAAGAAAACATCTTTAAAAAAATCATTATAACATGGTAACATTAAAAATATCATAGAGTTGGAGTCTTGGACCATCGTCTTAGAAGTCCTGATAGAAAGAAGGGTCTCTTTGCTACAGATCCATGTCAGTAGTGTCCTTTGAAAGGTATAAAGAAATTCTTTAGGAAAATGCAAATTTCAAACCCTTGTATCTCAAAACCGATACGTCTAATGGGTAGTATACACTTGCAATAAAATCGAGGAACTTGTACCAATGGATAAAGCTCTGCGATTGAAATGTAGACAAATGGGAAACAAATCGTTTGTTCCAGAACTCCCTGCAAACAAGCAGCAATTCTACAGGTGGTTGTCTTACTTGTCATGGTATTCTAGAAACTAATTTGACTGATAGATGAGAGTGTCGAGCACGTGATGTGTCACTGCCCGCCACTAGCATCAATCAGAGGATCCACGCTGTGGCCAGTTTGAGAGAGGCGCATCCAAGGGACGTTCTTCAGTTTCTCAACAAGGTTGGGTGGCTGAATGAATGACCAAGGACACCTCAATCACGGGAATAGCACAATGGGCTCGGAAAGGGTGGCCTAAGTGCTGGCCTAAACTTTGGGCAATCCACGACGAATCCAGAATTTGATTGATTTGGGCAGATGTGGACTCCTGACAAAGTTTCTATTTCTATATATTCTAATATAAGAATTAAACTTAAATAGTAAGTAAATAGTAAGTATATACCCGAAAGCCGAAATTTTCCGATTCCAGAATCTGGTCGTAATCGTATTCGGCGTTTGATTTTTCATCGTCCCCTTCGTTGTTTCCTATAGTCTGCTTGATAAGATCGAAGGCATCCTTATACTTCCAGACTTCTTTCAGGAACGAATTCAATTCAGCCGAATACTCGCTGCTCGGTTTAAATCGCTGAAGCAAAAATAGTTTATTTAAAAAAAAATCTATTACGCTTTTCCTCAAACAAACATAGTTAGCGGGGTATCGGCCCCCTTTTTCCATTATATCGTGTCGCATAGGCACGTCGCTGCCGCAACATGGACATAAAAGGTGTCGAGATCCCGTTTTTTGTTGGAGATAACGTCAAAAATTTAGTATTCAGGAGGACGCCTCATTATCGGCGCTAGGTGTGGAGGCGGGAGAAACAAGTTGGCGGCGACGTGAACGAGCAACGAAAAGCTCGATCGCTGCACCGCGCTCAGTCCCATGAAACAGTTTAATTTCCGATTCGAAACTGGGACACATTAAGTCATTGTATTGTCGGAATTTTGATTTAATAAACATCGGGTTTGCTTAGCTGTGGTCGGAGATTGGGGAATTTTATGCATTGATGGATTTGTGGCCAATGTAACGTATTCGTCTTTTAAAAAAAGTTTATGTATGTTTTGCGAATAAAGCGATTTGAGTCATGATTGGGTTCTTTTTCAACGATAATAAAAATTATCTGCTTTGTAAAATCTATGTTGGGATGTTACAGATCTATATTAATAAAATTGAAGCGTTTGTCTGTCTGTCGACTAATTTTTTGTCCGGGGTAATCTCGGAAACTGCCAAATCGATTTTGATTACACTTTTACGAAAAGGTAGAGTATCTTTAAGGGTACTTTTTAGGCTATTTTTATTCTGATAAAACTCAATCTTTTATTTCTAATAACTCGAAAATGCTCAAGCAATTTCCTATAAAGTAAGAGTACGACTACTTTGGGAATTTGGCTACCAACTGGGCAACTGAGCTGAAATATTTTCAATTTGCGGTCATATTGTATCTTCCTTTTTTCTTTTAATAGACCACACCAAATATAATACGTACGTAGGTACGTATTAGTATATTACCTGTGCTATGACCTAAGAGTAGATTTTAAGTAACCAGGGCAGGGCCGTTGAGTGATAAATATTTTTCACTCAACGGCAGGACTAACAATGTTTCATCATGCCCTGTATTTTTTATAATTTATGGAAGCGTATATTAGAGTAACCCTCGACAGACAGGGGGGTGGAATCAAGCGTAACCCCAGCGCTGCCATATACCTAATCTTATCAATTATTAAGCAGGCAAACTTTAAGTAAAACAATAAGTTAGCCGGTCGTAATAGGAAAATAAAAAGCTGAGCTCCAACTCCCGCTTCTGGCTGCGCTTTATGAGCCGCATTTAAAAGTTGGAATATTTGAATTAATATGCCGCATTTTTAGCAACAGATGCTTCTCGGTTGTTATTTATGAATTAACGATTTTTTTTCTTGAATCGTTTGTAAATCGAGCTATTACAATATCACTAACAAATTAGTTTTGTTGCTTGTAGCGAACTGATTTTTCACTGATTCCACGTTTTTGCAAGTAAACAGTTTATTCTTTTTATATATAATTTAATATATCTATATAATCTTTTTCATGTAAAGTATTCAACTTACCTCTAAAATATCTTCTTGATTTGAACACTTACAATGTATTAATAAAAGTAGTAACAGCCCAAAAATCATAATATGTCGTTCATTCGTAAGCTGAAAATGAAACATTTATTAGTCTAATTGTCGTTGTTGTTGTTGTTTTTTTTTAAACTTGATTAGCTAAAGAATATAATGCAGATTAAATTTATCTTTTATATGATTTCATTTGCATGAATATTTTCGGAGTCAGCACTAGGTTTACGCAATGCAGTAATTACGTTGGCGAACTTATTAGCGCGATTCGAGGCGATCATCGACTTATTGCGGGTTGTGAATGTTATCTATTGTTATCTAATACATTATTAACACAATTATGAGTTCCATAAACATTTGGATTGATTGTAGAAAAAAGTATGCATATCTAAAAATAGACAGTTTTTTTATTTTCTAATTATAATACAAGAAAATTTGAGTAAAATTTCAAATTCATACATAAGTAAAAATAATGTAATTTGATCTACTGACTATTCACTGCACAATACGTCTAAAATGAAATACAGTAAAAACCGGATATAACGACATCGTTTACAACGACGCATCCGTTATTGCGACTAAATGGCACGGTCCAAGCGATTATTTTAAAAGCTAACTGTACTGTCAGTTATATTGCTTATAACAACTACCGGTTACAGCGTCCGTAGTTTATGGTCCCTTCAATGTCGCTATATCCGGTTTCAACTGTATGTGATGTAGGCAAGACCAAATACAAAAAAAAAACAACGATAATAATGAGAACCACGGAAACGAAAGTATTAAAAACGATACATGGGAAGACACTGAGAGATATATGTAGAAATGAAGAGATACAGAGATCGAGTGACATACAGGACATGTATAGATTCACAAGGGACAAAAGAAAACACTGGAACCAACACATCGAAAGAATGGATGAAAATAGAATGGTCAAAGAAACGAAGATACTGAAACCAACAGGAAAAAGAACACAAGGAAGACGGATGGAAAGGTGGAAAGAATGTCCAGCACATTAGAAGAACAAGAGGCTTGAAGACCAGAAGAGGTTGAGAAACCTACCTCAGGGAATGAAGAAGAAGAGGAAAAAGAAGCAGAAGAAGAAGAAAAGAGGAAGAAGAGGAAGAAGAAGAAAAAGAAGAGGATGAAGAGGAGGAGGAGGAGGAGGAGGAAGAAGAAGAAGAAGAAGAAGAAGAAAAAAAGAATAAGAATAGGCAGAAGAAAAAGCAGCAACAGAAGAAGAAGAGGAAGAAGAAGCAGAAGAAGAAGAGGAAAAAGAAATGGAAGGAGAAGAGGAAGAAGAAGAGAAAAAAGAAGAGAATAAGAGGAAAAAAAGAAAAATAAGAATATATGAAAAAAAGCAGAAGAAGCAGAAAAAGAAGAAGCAGAGGAAGAAGCAGAAGAATAAGAATAAGAAAAAGCAGCAGCAGAAGAAGAAGAAGCAGAAGAGGAAGACGAGGAAGAAGAAGAAGAAGAAAAAGAATAAGAATAAGAAGAAACAGAAGAAAAAGCAGCAACAAAAGAAGAAGCTGAAGAAGAAGAGGAAGAAGAAACAGAAGAAGAGGAAGAAGAAGCAGAAGAAGAGGAAGAAGAAGAATAAGAGAACAAAAGCAGAAGAAGAAGTAGAAGAAGCAGAAGAAAAAGATGCAGAAGAAGAAGTAGAAGAAGCAGAAGAAGAAGAAGCAGAAGAAGTAAAAGAAGAAGAGAAAGAAGAAGAAACGGAAGAAGAAGAGAAAGAAGAAGAACAAGAAAAGGGAAAGGAAGAAGTAAAATAAGAGGAGAAAGAAGCGGACGAAGAAAAGGGAGCAGAAGGAGAAGAAGAAGAAGGGGAAGAACAAGAAGAATAAGAAGAAACTGTGCACTGTAATAATTGGTATGGAAACCTAATTGTGCGAGCCCGAGTCTCTCTTTCGGCATTTTAAAATATCCGCTTTCGTGAAAATGCCCCCATTTTCTCGTTCCATTTCCAAAATTTTGACTTTTTCTCCAAATTTTGACCTAATTTTAAAATAATCGACTTTTTTCGAAATTTTGACTGAAAATTCCAACTGAAGAAGAAGAAACAGAAGAAGAAGAGGAAGAAGAAGCAGAAGAAGAGGAAGATGAAGAGAAAGAAGAAGAGAAAGAAAAAGAGAAGAAGAAGAGGAAAAAGAAGAAGATAAGAAGAAGAGGAAACAGAAGAAAAAGAAGAATAAGGGAACAGAAGCAGAAGAAATAGAAGAAGCAGAAGAAGAAGTAGAACAAGTAGAAGAAGAAGAGGAAGAAAAAAAAAGAAAAATGAAGAAAGAAGGATAAGAGGAAGAAAAAGAAAAAGAAGAGAAAGAACAAGAAGAAGCGGAAGAAGAAAAGGAAGAAGAAGGAGAAGAAAAAAAAGAAGAGGAAGAATAAGAAAAGACTTCACTGTAATAATTGGTATGGAAACCTAACTGTGCGAGCCCGAGTCTCTCTTCCGGCATTTTAAAATATCCGTTTTCTTCAAAATGTCTCCATTTTCTCGTTCCATTTCCCAAATTTTGACTTTTTCTCCAAATTTTGACCTAATTTTGAAATTATCGACTTTATTCGAAATTTTGACTGAAAATTCCAACTTTTTTAAAATTTTGGCTTTTTTGGCATGTCTTTTGATTTTGTCTTTTTGGAAAAGTCTTTTTTTTTTGATTATTTTTTGTCCTTATTAGAAATTTTAGTTTTTGGAAATTTCGACTCTTTCGAAATTTCTACTTTGAAAATTCCAATTTTTTGTTGTTGAACAAACTGGTCCAACTGAAGAAGAAGAAGAGGAAGAAGAAACAGAAGAAGAAGAGGAAGAAGAAGCAGAAGAAGAGGAAGAAGAAGAGGAAGAAGAAGAGGAAGAATAAGAGAAGAAGAAGAGGAAAAAGAAGAAAAAGAAGAAGAGAAGCAGAAGAGGAAAAAGAAGAAAAAGGGAATAGAAGCAGAAGAAGAAGTAGAAGAAGCAGAAGAAGCAGAAGAAGAAGAAGCAGAAGCAGAAGAAGTAGAAGAAGAAGAGAAAGAAGAAGAAAAAGAAGAAGAAAAAGAAAAGGGAAAATAAGAAGAATAAGAGAAAGAAAAAGAAGAGGAAGAAGAAGCGGAAGAGGAAAAGGAAGAAGAAGGAGAAGAAGAAGACGAAGAGCAAGAAGAATAAGAAGAGACTGTGTATTGTAATAATTGGTACAGAAACCTAATTGTGCGAGCCCGAGTCTCTTTTTCGGCATTTTAAAATATCCGCTTTCTTCAAAATGGCCCCATTTTCTCGTTCCATTTCCAAAATTTTGACTTTTTCTCCAGATTTTGACCTAATTTTGAAATAATCAACTTTTTTCGAAATTTTGACTGAAAATTTTAACTGAAGAAGAAGAAGAGGAGGAAGAAAAAACCGGAGAAGAAAAAGAGGAAGAAGAAGCAGAAAAAGAAGAGGAAGAAGAAGAGGAAGAAGAAAAGAAAAAGAGGAAAAAGAAAAAAAAGAATAAGAGAACAGAAGCAGAAGAAGAAATAGAAGAAGCAAAAGTAGAAGGAGAAGAAGAGGAAGAAGAAGAAAAAGAAAAGGGAACGGAAGAAGAAGAATAAGAGGAAGAAAAAGAAGAAGAGGAAGAAGAAGAAAAAGAGGAAGAAGAAGGGAAAGAAGAAAAGGAAGAAGGAGGAGGAGAAGAAGAAGAAGAAGAAGAACAAGAAGAATAAGAAGAGACTGTGCACTGTAATAACTGGTACGGAAACCTAAATGTGCGAGTCCGAGTCTCTCTTTCCGCATTTTAAAATATCCGCTTTCTTCAAAATGGCCCTATTTTCTCGTTCCATTTCCAAAATTCTAACTTTTTCTCAAAATTTTGACCTAATTTTGAATTAATCGACTTTTTTCGAAATTTTGACTGAAAATTCCAACTGAAGAAGAAGAAGAGGAAGAAGAAACAGGAGAAGAAGGGTAAGAAGAAGCAAAAGAAGAGGAAGAAAAGAAAAAGAAGAAAAAGAAGAATAAGAGAACAGAAACAGAATAAGAAGTAGAAGAAGAAGCAGAAGAAGTAAAAGAAGAAGAGGAAGAAGAAAAAGAAAAGGGAAAAGAAGAATAAGAGGAAGAAAAAGAAAAAGAAGAGGAAGAAGAAGCGGAAGAAAAAAGGAAGAAAAAGGAGAAGAAGAAGAGGAAGAACAAGAAGAATAAGAAGAAACTTCACTGTAATAATTGGTACGAAAACCTAACTCTGCGAGCCCGAGTCTCTCTTTCAGCATTTTAAAATATCCGCATTCTTCAAAATGTCAAAATTTTCTTGTTCCATTTCCCAAATTTTGACCTTTTCTCCAAATTTTGACCGAATTTTGAAATTATCAACTTTTTTCGAAATTTTGACTGAAAATGCCAACTTTTTTAAAATTATGGCTTTTTTGGCATGCATTTTGATATTTTATTTTTGGAAACGTCTTTTGTTTTGATAATTTTTTGTCTTTATTAGAAATTTTTGTTTTTGAAAATTTCGACTCTATTCGAAATTTTTACTTTGAAAATTCCATTGGTTGGTCCTTGGTTATCGTAAAAAATTGAAATACAAAATTGTCCCCTGAAACCAAGAAAGATTAAAAAACACTGGAACCAGCACATCGAAAGAATGGATGAAAATAGAATGGTCAAAGAAGCGGAGATACTGAAACCAAAAGGAAAAAGAACACAAGGAAGACCGAGGGAAAGGTGGAAAGAATGTCCAGCAGATTAGAAGAACAAGAGGCTTGAAGACCAGAAGAGGTTAAGGAACCTAGCTCAGGGAATGAAGAGGAAGAAGAAGAGGAAGAAGAAGAGGAAGAAGAAGAAGAAGAGGAAGAGGAAGAAGAAGAGGAGGAGGAGGAAGAAGAAGAAGAAGAAGAAGAAGAAGAAGAAGAAGAAGAAGAAGAAAAAGAATAAGAATAGTCAGAAGAAAAAGCAGCAGCAGAAGAAGAAGAAGAGAAAGAAGAAAAAAAGAAGAAGAAGAGGAAGAAGAAGCAGAAGAAGTGGAAGAAGAAGAAGAGAAAGAAGAAGAAAAAGAAGAAGAAGAGGAAGAAGAAGCAGAAGAAGAAGAGGAAGAAGAAGAGAATAAGAGAAAAAAGAAGAAAAAAAAAGAAAAAGAAGAAGCAGAAGAAGAAACAGAAGAGAAAGCAGAAGAAGAAGCAGAAGGAGAAAAATAAGAAGAAGCAGCAGCAAAAGAAAAAGGAAAAGAGGAAGACGAGGAAGAAGAAGAAGAAGAAGAAAAAGAATAAGAATAAGAAGAAGCAGAAGAAAAAGCAACAACAGAAGAAGAAGCTGAAGAAGAAGAAAAAGAAGAAGAGAACTGTAATAATTGGTACGGAAACCTAATTGTGCGAGCTCGAGTCTCTCTTTCGGCATTTTAAAATATCCGCTTTCTTTAAAATGTCCCCATTTTCTCGTTCCATTTCCAAAATTTTGACTTTTTTTCCAAATTTTAACTTAATTTTGAAATTATCAACTTTTTTCGAAATTTTGATTGAAAATTCCAACTTTTTTAAAATTCTGGTTTTTTTGGCATGTGTTTTGATTTTGTCTTTTTTGGAAACGTCTTTTTTTTTGATTATTTTTTGTCTTTATTAGAAATTTTTGTTTTTGGAAATTTCGACTCTCTTCGAAATTTTTACTTTGAAAATTCCATTGGTTGGTCTTTGGTTATCCTAAAAAATTGAAATACTTTTTCTCACAATATCTTATTTAAAAATTGAAATACAAAATAGTCCCCTGAAACCAAGAAAGATTAAAAAACACAACAAAGGTTGCTTTAATGCGTTTCGACAGCCAAGCTGTCATCTTCAGAGAGATACGCGTTAGAGCAACCTTTGTTGTGTTTTTTAATCTTTCTTGGTTTCAGGAGCCAATTTTGTATTTCAATTCCAACTTTATTAAAATTCTGGCTGTTTTGCATGTATTTTGATTTTTTAAACGTTTTCTTTTTTTTTGATAATTTTTGTTTGATAGTTTTTGTTTTTGTTTAAAATTTCTGAAAATTTAAACTCTTTTGAGAATTTCCTTTTCAAAACTTCAATTTTTCTGAACATTTTAACCTTATTTCAAAGTTGAGAATTTTTTTGTGGAATTTGGATCTCTTTCAAAATATTGACCATATTTTCGAATATTGTGACCGTTGTTGAAAATGCTTATGATGTTATAGGAGAATGTGTACCTATTTTTTAAAATTCTGACACGAAATTTCAACTTTTTTGCAAATCTGATGTTTTCAAATTCGACTTTTTTTGAAACATTTCAGTTTTTTTCAATATACTTTTTTGAAATTTTTTTCACATAATATTTTTTGAAAGATTTGATGTTTCGAAACGTTAACGCAAGTTTGATTTTTTTAAATTCGAGTCTTTTTTCAAAATTTCAGCATTTTCTTAAAATCATGGCTTGCTGAAATTGGCGACCTTTTTGTAAAATCTATTTTCATTGAATACTTCGACTTTCACAAGCATTTCAATTTTTTTTAACATTTCGACTTTATATTTTGAAAATTTGGAATTTGGAAAACTTTGAATTTTAAATTTTCCAGTTTTTTTAATTTCCACTTGTTCCAAATTTGAACTCTGTACTGTCTTTCTTTAAAATCCTGGTTTAGTGTCGAATTTTTTGAAAATGTTGGTACAAAATTTTGATCTTCTCTCAAAATATTGATCTCAAAATTTTGACTTATCTCAAAATGTACTTGAATTTTGGATTTTGTGCAGAACATTTGTCTATAGACCCGAATTTTTGAGAAGAAACATCAAAATGTTTAAAACATTTTCCTTCACACTAAAATGTCAATCAGTGACGAATTAAAGTCAAAATTTCGAGATTAAAACGTAAATGTTTCGATTTTTTTCAAAATTTTGATTTTTTTTAATAAATTATTATTATGTTGAAATATTGTTTTTTCGCAAATCTCGACCTTTTTTATTCACCTTTTTGGTAAATGTCCATTTTTCTTCAAACTTCTGGTTCTTTATCGAAGTTTTGACTTTTTTTGAAAATTTCGTTCATGGAGCTATAAAATTTAAAAAAAAATTAGGTTAAGATCGCATGATAAACTAAGATTCTACAGGGTGACTCAGAAATAAATCGGTCACACTCTATATACTATTAACATTAAGCATGTTGGTAACACAAAATGGCGTGATGGTCACGCGTGATGGTGACCATCACCACAAACCGATCAATCTCGCCTAAAAAAGTTTTCTCTTCAAAAATTAGAAATGTACTTGAACTTGTTTCGATTTTTTCCAGTTTCAAATTTTGATCTTTCTCTCGACATTTTACGAAATAAGTAATAAAAGAAAATTTGACAATGGCTTCTTAAAATTTGAACTTTTGGTTTTTGAATGTCGACGTCATTTTCAACTTATTGTTTTTAAAGTAAAAATTTAAAAAAAAAACAGAAACTTCCATTCCAAATTTAAAACTGGGAAAATATCGAAATTTCCGAAAAATATCTGATCTAAAAAATCCGAAACATTTATAAATATTAATTTTAATTTTTTGTTGGAATTATGATTTTTTCTTTTCAAACAGTTAAATTGTTGGAAACTTTGGCTTTAATTTGTCACTTCTGATATTTAAATTTAATTATGAGAGACATTTTGAAGTTTCTGGTCAAAATTTTCTGCAGAAAATCGAAAATTCGTTTAAATTCTTTTCAAAGTTTCTAGGTTTTTTTTTAATTTCCTGTTAAACGTGAAATTTTTAATTTACCAAAATTCACCATTTTTTTCTTAACTCCGAATATTTTTTCAATTTTTAGAATTCAATCTCTAATAAAGTCGAAATTTCCATCTGTTAAAATTGGTTCTGGAAACTTCAGGAAATATTCGAGTTTGGAAAAAAGTTGATAATTAAAAATTTCATGTTTTAGCAGAAAATTTTTAGAAAAAACTTGAACATTTCAAAAAATTTACGCGAATTTTTGATTTTTTGCAAAGAACTTTCAACATAAACTCGATTTTTTTTAAAGTTTAATCCACTCACAAAGGGTAACCCTTGAAGGAAACCATAACAAAAAATGTTTCTCCTTATTTAAATTTAAACATTGGAAGTAAAACTAAAGCCAAAATTTCGACATCAAAGCTGGAATATTTAGAAAATTGAAAAAATATTCGGAGCTAAAAAAAATGGTGAATTTTGGTAAATTAAAAATTTCACGTTTAACCCGAAATTAAAAAAAAAAAAACTTGAAACTGAAAAGAATTTAAATCAATTTTCGATTTTCTGCAGAAAATTTTGACCAGAAACTTCAAAATGTCCCTCACACTCAAATTTAAATATCAGAAGTGACAAATTAAAGCCAAAGTTTCCAACGATTTAACTGTTTGGAAAACATTAGAAAAATAAGTCGTAAAGCGACAAAATATGTACTAGCACATTGCAAAAATTTGGATAAATTTGTGTGGAGACAGATTCATCAACGATATTAGCGTATAGGCAACTTTAAATATAATCGCCTGTATTATTTATTGCATACATTTGAGGTAGTTTTTAATGCCCATTTTTACCACCTTAGAGGCTGAATTTCGAAAAATCTTCTTTAAGTGCTCACTTACGTATTACGGAGAAAACTTGGGTGAAGCGTCATGTTTTACCCACCTTAAGCTGTGCGTTGTCTATCAATCAGTGCTTAGAGCTTAATTAAGAAGATATCTCGATTTTTACTCAATATTAACCAAATGGTTTGAACATAAAAAATATGTTTTACTCTAAACGGACTCGAAGATCATATGGACGATTCCACTGTCTACGAGAATGTTGGTTGCAATACCTTTTAATCTTTTAGAGAAAACAATGACCTGAGTTAAATCAGAAAAGCACTTAAAATTGTTACCCATGGTATATTTTTCAAAATACCTCATACAGCGATTGTTAGTTTAATCTTGATAACACAAATTCACTCTCAAGCTCTACGAAACTACTGATTTCGTGATTCTTTACGCAAAGTTAAAATATGTAATCGTCCATGATCTAATCCGATAAAATTAGCACCATTTTGTGGCGCAAATCCGCGTGTTAAATGTAACTTAAACCTTCTTAACGTTTAACGTTGCGGCTCGACAGACTTCCTCTTAATGTAAGGGTGTGATCTCAAGGAGAAGTAACATCGGATGTATAGGTGTTTTGTCGCGGGCAGGAGATTAGGGGAAGCATAAGTCGAGAGAAGCTGACAAATCTGAGCGAATGTTTACCCAACTCATAGAGCTAATTTCGTATTCTACAAGAACTAAACTAAAATTCATTTGTGACTTTACATAAAAGAATGAATTGTATAAAAAATCTACGAAAGCAAACGTAATTTGGTGATTCCTATTAAATTGTTATTATTTTATTATTTATCGTTATAATTCCATTTTAATTTAAATGTTTCAACTTTTTTATAGACTGTATTAGGTTCGTTTTAATGTTTAATTAGGGTAGTTTGCCGACGGTAATCTTAGAAAAATGTGTTTGGAACCTTAAATATCTGTTGCGTTTAGCGAGACATAAGTGCGACCACTACTCGAATTTTAGCATAGATTGTACGCGTGGATACAATAACAGAAATCGCTAATTGATGTTCTGAGCCGAGAACACTGTACATAGTATCTCTCTGAAGGTGATAGTTTGGCTATCGAAAAGCGTTAGCGCAAGCGTTGTTGTAATTTTACCCTTTTTGGTTTCAGGGGACAAGGTAGTATGTATATCAATTTTTGAAGATAACCAAGGACCACTAAAACTGTAAGACTTATTCGAAACATTACGCGACGAAAGCTGAAGCACCATCAAGAAGGAGCCGCTATGTTGCCATTACTTCAAGATGTTTCCCCAACATGTGAAAAGAAGCATCGAAATTCCGTGAGATTCGGACCGCGCTTACGCAAAAACCGTCCGGTTAGAAATCCTTATATTTTACTACTTTATTGGCAATATTACCCTAAATAATATGCCACATTTTTATCAAAATTGATAAAAAAGTTTGGCGGTAATAAATGAAAATCTCTTCGAAAGCATTCTTTCGCCTATACTTTATGTGTTAAACACGTTGGACATCGAATATCTCAGCTTCGGTACGGTTAAGTGTCTTTTAATTTTGCAGGTGTATAGGTAACACTGTTAGCAACATCTGGTGAAAATTTAAAGGAAATTTATAGAAAAGTAATTTACTAGTGAACTATCTTAAATCAAGCAGCGTTGCTTCTTTACTTCGATAAATTTTTCAAGTTGGATGTCGAGATTCTAATGCACTTGATGTCAAAAATAAATATTATTCTTGACTGCTGTAACACGTGGTATTAATAATACCACGCGTTACAAACATTATTATTATTTTGCACATATTCGTCATTTTATTTTATCTTTAATATTAAAACTGGATTTTTTTCTACATTCAGAATTTCTCTTAAAATTTCGATAATTTCTGAAACTTTTTCAAGTAAATTTAACTCTTTATATTTCTCTGAAATGTCGCTCTTAAAGTAGAGACTTTTTTTTTACAAAATTTCGTTGCATTTAATTGATTGATTAATTTATTTGTGAGGTTTTGCTAAGGCGACCTACTTGCACAAGGTTCTCTTCAAAAGATATTTGCCCTTAAGACATATGTGCTAGTTTGCGGAGGAATGTCGATCCAAGTCCTTCCCATTGATCCTTTAAATATATAATGAGAACGGCACAGTTTCAAATCGCTTTGAAAACGTAACTATTGATTGGAGTTGATGACCTAAAACCACGTATAAAGAAATTTTAAGACAAGATCGTATAAAAATGATCCTTTGGTATGCTCGACGACAATAGCTGCATCACTGGCGGCCGTTCTTTCAATATGAAATGAGAAAGATGTAAAAGAAGTGAATTGAAGAAGTTCGCGCACCGAGCATCCAAATTAAAAAGATGTCCGGACAGAAACGGTTTGATGCTGTGTCTGTCGTTCGCCCGGGGAAACACTGGAAATAATTACTGGAGGAGAAGGCGAAAGCGAGGGACTTTAAGGCTCTTCTATAGAAAATTTATCAGAGGCTTAATGCCAGCGATATAAAACCACTCTTATAAAGAAAGGTGAGGGATGCATACATCGTTTTGCATATATAAGATGAACTATATATGTAATCGATAGAGCTTGGTTAGGTTTTGAGTAAACATATGTACTAGACACCGAATTATTTGCAACATAAAAAGCTTGTATGCAAATATGCAAATAAAATGCTTAAATTATGCACGAAAAGTGTCAACAATTTTAATAATAATTCTGTTAATTTGAACAAATTTGCTTCTAATTTGAAAAACTTTGATTTTCTTTTAAGCAAATTTGTTATTAATTTGAATAACGTTTCTTGTGTGACTGTTTCTAATTCAAATAAGTTAATATGTACAAATTTCCCTAAAGCATTGAACTACAAATTTGGTAAGAATTTGTAAAATTTCCATTTTATTTGAATAGGTTTGAATTTGAACAAATTTGCTATTAATTTGCATAAAATTTCTTGTATGAACTGTTTCTACTTTAAATAGATTAATATGTACAAATTTGAGAAGAATTTGTACAAACTTGCTTTCAATTTTGACAAACTTGTAGTATGTGCTGCCTACCCAAATTTAAAAGTTTTTCTCGAAACTTGGTTCTCTCTGTTAAAATCTAGTGCATAAATTTCAAAATTTCCTGTTAAAATTTGTATTTCATTTTGTTGTGCTTATCTCGATTTTTTTAAAAATCAATTCACTCGTCATTATTTGTACAAACTTGCTTTCAATTTTGACAAACTTGTAGTATGTGCTGCCTACCCAAATTTAAAAGTTTTTCTCGAAATTTGGTTCTCTCTGTCAAAATCTAGTGCATAAATTTCAAAATTTCCTGTTAACATTTGTATTTCATTTTGTTGTGCTTTTCTCGATTTTTTTTTAAAATCAATTCACTCGTTATTATTTGTACAAACTTGCTTCCAAATTTGCCAAACTTATAGTATGTGCTGCCTACCCAAATTTAAAAGTTTTTCTCGAAATTTGGTTCTCTCTGTTAAAATTTAGTGCATAAATTTCAAAATTTCCTGTTAAAATTTGTATTTCATTTTGTTGTGCTTTTCTCGATTTTTTTTAAATCGATGCACTCGTCATTATTTGTACGAACTTGCTTCCAATTTTGACAAACTTGTAGTCTGTGCTGCCCACCCAAATTTAAAAGTTTTTCTCGAAATTTGGTTCTCTCTGTTAAAATCTAGTGCATAAATTTCAAAATTTCCTGTTAAAATTTGTATTTCATTTTGTTGTGCTTTTCTGGATTTTTTTTTAAATCAATTCACTCGTCATTATTTGTACAAACTTGCTTTCAATTTTGACAAACTTGTAGTATGTGCTGCCTACCCAAATTTAAAAGTTTTTCTCGAAATTTGGTTCTCTCTGTCAAAATCTAGTGCATAAATTTCAAAATTTCCTGTTAAAATTTGTATTTCATTTTGTTGTGCTTATCTCGACTTTTTTAAAAATCAATTCACTCGTCATTATTTGTACAAACTTGCTTTCAATTTTGACAAACTTGTAGTATGTGCTGCCTACCCAAATTTAAAACATTTTCTCGAAATTTGGTTCTCTCTGTCAAAATCTAGTGCATAAATTTCAAAATTTCCTGTTAAAATTTGTATTTCATTTTGTTGTGCTTATCTCGACTTTTTTAAAAATCAATTCACTGGTCATTATTTGTACAAACTTGCTGTCAATTTTGACAAACTTGTAGTATGTGCTGCCTACCCAAATTTAAAAGTTTTTCTCGAAATTTGGTTCTCTCTGTCAAAATTTAGTGCATAATTTTCAAAATTTCCAGTTAAAATTTGTATTTCATTTTGTTGTGCTTATCTCGACTTTTTTAAAAATCAATTCACTGGTCATTATTTGTACAAACTTGCTGTCAATTTTGACAAACTTGTAGTATGTGCTGCCTACCCAACTTTAAAAGTTTTTCTCGAAATTTGGTTCTCTCTGTCAAAATTTAGTGCATAAATTTCAAAATTTCCTGTTAAAATTTGTATTTCATTTTGTTGTGCTTTTCTCGATTTTTTTTTAAATCAATTCACTCGTCATTATTTGTACAAACTTGCTCTCAATTTTGACAAACTTGTAGTATGTGCTGCCTACCCAAATTTCAAAGTTTTTCTCGAAATTTGGTTCTCTCTGTCAAAATTTAGTGCATAATTTTCAAAATTTCCTGTTAAAATTTGTATTTCATTTTGTTGTGCTTATCTCGATTTTTTTTAAATCGATTCACTCGTCATTATTTGTACGAACTTGCTTTCAATTTTGACAAACTTGTAGTATGTGCTGCCTACCCAAATTTAAAAGTTTTTCTCGAAATTTGGTTCTCTCTGTCAAAATCTAGTGCATAAATTTCAAAATTTCCTGTTAAAATTTGTATTTCATTTTGTTGCGCTTATCTCGACTTTTTTAAAAATCAATTCACTGGTCATTATTTGTACAAACTTGCTGTCAATTTTGACAAACTTGTAGTATGTGCTGCCTACCCAAATTTAAAAGTTTTTCTCGAAATTTGGTTCTCTCTGTCAAAATTTAGTGCATAATTTTCAAAATTTCCTGTTAAAATTTGTATTTCATTTTGTTGTGCTTATCTCGACTTTTTTAAAAATCGATTCACTGGTCATTATTTGTACAAACTTGCTGTCAATTTTGACAAACTTGTAGTATGTGCTGCCTACCCAACTTTAAAAGTTTTTCTCGAAATTTGGTTCTCTCTGTCAAAATTTAGTGCATAAATTTCAAAATTTCCTGTTAAAATTTGTATTTCATTTTGTTGTGCTTTTCTCGATTTTTTTTTAAATCAATTCACTCGTCATTATTTGTACAAACTTGCTCTCAATTTTGACAAACTTGTAGTATGTGCTGCCTACCCAAATTTCAAAGTTTTTCTCGAAATTTGGTTCTCTCTGTCAAAATGTAGTGCATAAATTTTAAAATTTCCTGTTAAAATTTGTATTTCATTTTGTTGTGCTTTTCTCGATTTTTTTTAAAATCAATTCACTCGTCATTATTTGTACAAACTTGCTGTCAATGTTGACAAACTTGTAGAATGTGCTGCCTACCCAAATTTAAAAGTTTTTCTCGAAATTTGGTTCTCTCTGTCAAAATCTAGTGCATAAATTTCAAAGTTTCCTGTTAAAATTTGTATTTCATTTTGTTGTGCTTTTCTTGATTTTTTTTTGAGTTCAATTCACTCACAAAGGGCAAACCCATTATACTTCTCAAAATTTTGGGTTTCGTTTTCATTTTTAAACTTAAATGCTTTAGAATTTTTCTATAAATGGACTGGAGATTAACGCCAAAAATTCGAGAAAAATAAAATAGAAATTTCTAGTAAAAATGTGAACACTTCAAAAAGGCTTAATTTAAAAAAAAAACTCTACTCTTTTTTTGCGACTGTAAACTTGTCGACTTTTTTCTTAAAATTTCGGTAAAAAAATTAAATAATTTATGTATTTTGTTCCAAACTTATTTGAAATACAAATCTTGTCCTCTGAAATCGAGAAAGATTAAAAAACTAACGCGTTTCGATAGCCAAGCTATCATCTTCATAGAGATACTAGTATCCAAACGTGTTAGAGCAATCTTTATTGTTTTTTAATCTTTCCTCGCTTCAGGGGAGAAGATTTGTATTTTAATTTTTGAAGATAAGCAAGTCCGTTCCACCAAAAAAAAAACCAAACTTATTTCAAACTTTTTTCGAAAATTATCTTTAACTTAGTTTGATTACAAACTAAAAAATTTGTACCTTTTTTTTTAGGAATTTTGACTTTATCTTCGATATTTCATCGTTTTCCAAATTTGGTTTTTATTAATCCCAAGATTTTTTGCCATAATCGTAATAATAAACTTTGAAAATATTTTCCAAAAATTCCAAATTCAAAAGTTTACTCGTAAATTTCATGTTTTCAATTTTTGACTTTGACTTTTGAGGCTTAAAGTCCAGAACAGGTTGAGAAACCTACCTCAGAAAATGAAGAAGAAAAAGAAGAAAAAAAAGAAAAAGAAAAAGAAGAAGAAGAAGAAGAATGAGAAGAAAGAAAAGAATGAAGAGAATGAAGAAGAAAAAGAAGAAAAAAGAAAAAGAAAATGAAGAAGAAGAAGAAAAAGAAGAAGAAGAAGAAGAAGAGGAAGAAGAAGAATAATGAGAAGAATGAAAAGAATGAATAAAATATGAAGAATAAGATAAATGAGAAGAACGGGAAAAAAAGAAGAAGAAGGAGAAGAATCAGAAGAAGAAGGAGAAGAAGAAGAAGAACGAAAAGAAGAAGAATGAGAAGAAAAAGAATGCGAAGAAGAAAAAGAAGAAGAATGAGAAGAAGAAGGAGAAAGAGAAGAATCAGAAGAATGAGAAGGAGAAGAAGAAGAAGAAGAAAAAGAAGAAGGAGAAGAAGAAGAAGAATGAGAAGAAGAATAAGAAGGGTGAGAAGAATAAGAATGAGAAGAAGAAGAAGAAGAATGAGAAGAAGAAGAAGAAGAATGAGAAGAAGAATAAGAAGGGGGAGAAGAAGAAGAATGAGAAGAAGAAGAAGAAGAATGAGAAGAAGAAGAAGAAGAGGGAGAATCAGAAGAATGGGAAAGAGAAGAAGAAGAAGACGAAGAAAAAGAAGAAGAAGAAGAATGAGAAGAAGAAGAAGAATGAGAAGAAGAAGAATAAGGAGGAGGAGAAGAAGAAGAATGAGAAGAAGAAGAATGAGAAGAAAAATGAGGAGAAGAAGAAGAATGAGAAGGAGGAGATGAAGAAGAAAAAGAATGAGAAGAAGTAGAAGAAGACTTTGGATTCTTTCGATTTTTTGATTGCAGCTTTTTTCGACTTTGACATTTTTAACATTTAAGTTTTTCAATTTTTTTTTTAAATGCTGAGGTTGCTCTAATTTTAATCCTAAATTCTGACATATTGTCCAAACATTCAACTCCAGATCCCAAGGTTTTTTAATAAATTTCAGGTTTTGAAAGATTTTTTGTCATAATCGTAATAATAAACTTTGAAAATATTTTCCAAAAATTCCAAATTCAAAAGTTTACTCGTAAATTTCATGTTTTCAATTTTTGACTTTGACTTTTGAGGCTTAAAGTCCAGAACAGGTTGAGAAACCTACCTCAGAAAATGAAGAAGAAAAAGAAGAAAAAAAAGAAAAAGAAAAAGAAGAAGAAGAAAAAGAATGAGAAGAAAGAAAAGAATGAATAGAATATAAAGAATAAGATTAATGAGAAGAATGGAAAAAAAGAAGAAGAAGAAGAATGAGAAGAATCAGAAGAAGAAGAAGGAGAAGAATAAGAAGAACGAAAAGAAGAAGAATGAGAAGAAGAAGGAGAAGAAGAAGAATCAGAAGAATGAGAAGAAGAAGAAGAAATAGAAGAAGAAGGAGAAGGAGAAGGAGAAGGAGAAGGAGAAGAAGAAGAAGAAGAAGAAGAAGAAGAAGAAGAAGAAGAAGAAGAAGAAGAAGAATAAGAAGGGGGAGAAGAAGAAGAATGAGAAGAAGAAGAATGAGAAGAAGAAGAATGAGAAGAAGAAGAAGGAGAATGAGAAGAATGAGAAGGAGAAGAAGAAGAAAAAGAAGAAGAAGAAGAAGAATGAGAAGAAGAATAAGAAGGAGGAGGAGAAGAAGAAGAATGAGAAGGAAGAGATAAAGAAGAAAAAGAATGAGAAGTAGAAGAAGAAGACTTTGGATCCTTTCGATTTTTTGATTGCAGCTTTTTTCGACTTTGACATTTTTAACATTTAAGTTTTTCAATTTTTTTTAAATGCTGAGGTTGCTTTAATTTAAATCCTAAATTTTGACATATTGTCGAAACATTCAACTCCAGATCCCAAGGTTTTTTAATAAATTTCAGGTTTTGAAATTTTTGGGTCTTAAAAATTTCGATCTTTTGACTTTTTCCAAAAATTTTGACCTTTTCAAAGATTTTTACTCAATAAAGATGTTGGTTTCTCATTTCTTCTTTTTTTTTGAATACTTCGATTCTTTGTAAATCTCTCCTTTCTTCGAAATAAAAATTTCAAAATTTTGCCTTCTTTTCAAATGATATTTTTACTGTCGATGTTTTTTTGAAATATAAATCTTTTCCCTGAAATCAAGAAAGATTCAAAAACTCAATAAAGGTTGCTCTAACGCGTTTCGTTACCAAGCTATCTCTTCAGAGAGATTTTTGAATTTAATCAAGAACCAGTCCGTTCCCCCGATCTTTGTCCAAAATTTTGATTTCTCCAAAATTTTAACTCAGTAAAAATTTTGGTTTCCCATTTCTTCTTTTTTTTTTGAATAATTCGAACCTTTTTTAAATCTCCGTTTTTTCGAAATGGAAATTTCAAAATTTTACTTTCCTTTTAAATGCTGATTTTTTTACTGTCGATGTTTTTTTAAAATAGGAATTTAGTCCTTTGAAATCAAGGAAGATTAAAAAACACAACAAAGGTTGCTCTAACCCGTTTCGATAGCCAAGCTATCATCTTAGGAGATATTTTTGGATCAATCCGTTCCACCGACCTTTGTCCAAAATTTTTACTTTTTTCGAAAATTTTGACCTTTTCAAAAATTGTCACTCAATAAAAATCATACATGAACGAGATCGGTTTGGACACCGATGTTTGTCCAAAATTTTGACTTTTTCTAAAATTTTAACTCAATAAAAATGTTGGTTTCCCATTTCTTCTTTTTTTTTGAATACTTCGAACTTTTTTTAAATCTCTCCGTTTTTTCGAAATGAAAATTTCAAAATTTTGCCTTCTTTTTAAATGTTTTTTTACTGTCGATGTTTTTTTAAAATACAAATCTTGTCCCTTGAAATCAAGAAAGATTAAAAAACACAGTAAAGGTTGCTCTAACGCGTTTCGTTACCAAGCTATCTCTTCAGAGAGATTTTTGAAGATAACCAAGGACCAGTCCGTTCCACCAAGAAAAAAGATGTTTTTTTTTGTCAAAATTTAGATTTTTCTTAAATATATCACTTTTTTAAAATAATGACTTTCAAAATAGCCAAACTATCATCTTTAGAGAGATTTTTGAAGATAACCAAGGACCAGTCCGTTCCACCAAAAAAAAGATGTTTTTTTTATCAAAATTTAGATTTTTCTTAAATATACCACTTTTTCAAAACAGTGACTTTCAAAATAATGACTTTCAAAATAGCGACTTCTTTTAAAATTATGACTTTCCAATTTTAATTTCCCAAACATTTTGATAAATTCTAAATTTTGTTTTGCTCTGAGTGCTGATCTCAAAATTTCGACGTATTTTCCAAAAATTCAAGTTGCAATTCGAAAGTTTTTTTACAAATTTTAGGCTGGATTGACTTTTATGAAAATTTCAATCTTTTTCCAATAAATTGATTTTATTTTCGAAACTTCGACTTTAAAAATTTTGTTTTTATTTTAATTTCGACTTTTTTGTATATGCTTATTAATTTAATATAATATTTCTGCGACCCAGTTTGGAAATGTTTAAATTTTTAGTAAGGAAAGTTGACAATATTCTCGGAATATTGTTAACTTTCAAAGAGAGAGAGTTTCAAAGTCGAGATTTCAAAATGTCGTCTTTTTTCAAAATTGTGACTTCCAGAATTGCGCCTTTTAAAATTTCGGATTTTCGCCATTTTGACCTCAATTTTTGATGTTTTTCTTTTAATTCGGACATCCTAGATTTTGGACTTGATTGATTGATTTTTTTTTCAAAAATTTCTATCTTTATTGGAAAAGTTAGATTTTTTTTTTACTTTTCTATCTTTCTTAAATATTTTCATTTTTTTTTAAATTCTTCCCTTTTAGGAACTTCGATTGTTTAAAAATATCTTTTTTAATTTCGACATTTTTTAATTATTGTGAATTAAAAAAAAATCCTACTTTTGTCAATAGTGTATAAAATTTACAATATTTCGAATCCTTCTAAGTTACTAACATTAAGAAAAAATTAAAGGGTTTCAAAAAAACAAGATTTTTGAATGAAAATACTAAAAGGTAGAATTTTGAGAATAAAGCCAAATTTTAGGAAAGACACTTATTTTAAGAGAAAAGATCAAAATTTCAAGAAAAAGATAAATTTGGAGGCGGTAGTTTAAATTGCCAGAAACTTAAGGATTCCAGTCGAAATTGACAGACATCCAGAATTTAAAAGATCGACATTTTTAGAAAAAAAACCTAAAATAATGAAATTTCGAAAAAAAGACGATACTTCGAGAAGAATGGTCGAAGTTTCGACGGTCGACGGTCGAAATTTTTCAAAGAAATTCAATTTTAAGAAAAGGTCAAATTTTGGAATAAAATGGAAATTTGAGAAAAAAAAATTTTCATTTTTTTGTTCGAAATTCGTCTTTTTCATTACTTACTTCATTACACTATTTTTAATATTTGTCCATTTTTCTTTAAATTTAACTTTGTGAGAAATGTTTGTTGTTTTCTAGAAGTTTCGTCTTTTTGCTCGAAATACGTCTTTCTGTGGGAAATTTCTATCGTTTTCTAGAAGTTTCGTCTTTTTGCTCGAAATACGTCTATCTTGGAGTTTTCGATTTTTTTTCTCTCAAATTTCTATTTTATTCCAAAATTTGACCTTTTCTTAAAATTGAATATCTTTAAAAAATTTCGACCGTCGACCGTCAAAACTTCGACCATTCTTCTCGAAGTATCGCATTTTTTTCGAAATTTCGTTATTTTAAGTTTTTTGTGTAAAAATGTTGATATTTAGATTCTGGATTTCCGTCAATTTTGATTCAATTCCCAAAGTGTCTGACAATTTAGACTACTTTCACCAAATTTATCTTTTTCTTGAAGTTGTGATCTTTTCTCTTAAAATAAGCGTCTTTTCTACACGACTTTTTTTCGAAATCGGTCTTTTTTGAAATTCCTGTCTTTTTTCTTTGAAATTTCTGTCTTTTTTTTTGAAATTTCTATTTTTTTAATTTGGTTTTGAGAGTTTAGATTTTTATCTAGAAAGTAATTTTTTTCTCTAAATTTTGACACTTTTCGCAAAGTCGTCTTTTCGAAATTTCGACTTTTATGTACTTGATCCTTTACGATCCATTTCAACTTTTTTTTTCAAAATTCGTGTTCTCAAAATTTCGATTTTTTTTTCGAAATTCGTTTTTTCATTACTTGGTTATTTATTACACTATTTTCAATATTTGTCCATTTTTTTTTTCAAAATTTAACTTTCTGTGAGAAATTTCTATTGTTTTCTAGAAGTTTCGTCTTTTTGCTCGAAATACGTCTTTCTGTGGGAGATTTCTATCGTTTTCTAGCAAGTTTCGTCTTTTTCCTCGAAATACGTCTTTCTTGGAATTTTCGATTTTTTTTTCTCTCAAATTTCTATTTTATTCCAAAATTTGACCTTTTCTTAAAATTGAATTTCTTTGAAAAATTTCGACTGTCGACCGTTCGAAACTTCGACCATTCTTCTCGAAGTATCGCCTTTTTTTCGAAATTTCGTTATTTTAGGTTTTTTTTTTGTAAAAATGTCGATGTTTTAGATTCTGGATGTCTGTCAATTTTGATTCAATTCCCAAAGTCCTTGACAATTTAAACTACTTTCCCCAAATTTATCTTTTTCTTGAAGTTGTGATCTTTTCTCTTAAAATAAGCGTCATTTCCTACACGACTTTTTTTCGAAATTGGTCTTTTTTGAAATTTCTATCTTTTTTTTTTTGAAATTTCTATTTTTTTAATTTGGTTTTGAGGGTATAGATTTTTATCTAGAAAGTAATTTTTTTCTCTAAATTTTGACACTTTTCGCAAAGTCGTCTTTTCGAAATTTCGACTTTTATGTACTTGATCCTTTACGATCAATTTCAACTTTTTTTTTCAAAATTCGTCTTCTCAAAATTTCGATTTTTTATTCGAAATTCGTTTTTTCATTACTTGGATATTTATTACGCTACTTTCAATATTTGTCCATTTTTTTTATTTAACTTTATGTGAGAAATGTCTGTTGTTTTCTAGAAGTTTCGTCTTTTTACTCGAAATAGGTCTTTCTGTGGGAAATTTCTATCGTTTTCTAGAAGTTTCGTCTTTTTCCTCGAAATACGTCTTTCTTGGAATTTTCGATTTTTTTTCTCTCCAATTTCTATTTTATTTCAAAATTTGACCTTTTCTTAAAATTAAATTTCTTTGAAAAATTTCGACCGTCGACCGTTCGAAACTTCGACCATTCTTCTCGAAGTATCGCCTTTTTTTCGAAATTTCGTTATTTTAGGTTTTTTTTTTGTAAAAATGTCGATGTTTTAGATTCTGGATGTCTGTCAATTTTGATTCAATTCCCAAAGTCTCTGACAATTTAGACTACTTTCCCCAAATTTATCTTTTTCCTTGAAGTTGTGATCTTTTCTCTTAAAATAAGCCTCTTTCCTACACGAATATTTTTTTCGAAATTGGTCTTTTTTGAAATTTCTATCTTTTTTTTTTGAAATTTCTTTTTTTAAATTTGGTTTTGAGGGTTTAGATTTTTATCTAGAAAGTAATTTTTTTCTCTAAATTTTGACACTTTTCGCAAAGTCGTCTTTTCGAAATTTCGACTTTTATGTACTTGGTCCTTTACGATCAATTTCAACTTTTTTTTTCAAAATTCGTCTTCTCAAAATTTCGATTTTTTATTCGAAATTCGTTTTTTCATTACTTGGATATTTATTACACTATTTTCAATATTTGTCCATTTTTTTTTTATTTAACTTTATGTGAGAAATGTCTGTTGTTTTCTAGAAGTTTCGTCTTTTTGCTGGAAATACGTTTCTGTGGGAAATTTCTATCGTTTTCTAGAAGTTTTGTCTTTTTCCTCGAAATACGTCTTTCTTGGAATTTTTGATTTTTTTTTCTCTCAAATTTCTATTTTATTCCAAAATTTGACCTTTTCTTAAAATTGAATTTCTTTAAAAAATTTCGACGGTCGACCGTCAAAACTTCGACCATTCTTCTCGAAGTATCGCCTTTTTTTCGAAATTTCGTTATTTTAGGTTTTTTTTGTAAAAATGTCGATGTTTTAGATTCTGGATGTCTGTCAATTTTGATTCAATTCCCAAGGTGTCTGACAATTTAGACTACTTTCACCAAATTTATCTTTTTCCTGAAGTTGTGATCTTTTCTCTTAAAATAAGCCTCTTTCCTACACGATTTTTTTTCGAAATTGGTCTTTTTTGAAATTTCTATCTTTTTTTTTTTGAAATTTCTTTTTTTTAATTTGGTTTTGAGGGTTTACATTTTTATCTAGAAAGTAATTTTTTTCTCTAAATTTTGACACTTTTCGCAAAGTCGTCTTTTTGAAATTTCGACTTTTATGTACTTGATCCTTTACGATCAATTTAAACTTTTTTTTTCAAAATTCGTCTTCTCAGAATTTCGATTTTTTATTCGAAATTCGTTTTTTCATTACTTGGATATTTATTACACTATTTTTAATATTTGTCCATTTTTTTTTATTTAACTTTATGTGAGAAATGTCTGTTGTTTTCTAGAAGTTTCGTCTTTTTGCTGGAAATACGTTTCTGTGGGAAATTTCTATCGTTTTCTAGAAGTTTCGTCTTTTTCCTCGAAATACGTCTTTCTTGGAATTTTTGATTTTTTTTTTCTCAAATTTCTATTTTATTCCAAAATTTGACCTTTTCTTAAAATTGAATTTCTTTGAAAAATTTCGACCGTCGACCGTTCGAAAATTCGACCAATTCTTCTCGAAATATCGCCTTTTTTTTCGAAATTTCGTTATTTTAGGTGTTTTTTTCTAAAAATTTCGATTTTTTAGATTCTGGATCTCTGTCAATTTTGACTCAATTGATAAAGTTTCTGGCAAATTAGACTACCTTCTCCAAATTTATCTTTTTCTTGAAATGTTGATCTTTTCTCTTAAAATAAGTGTGCGTCCTAAAATTTGATTTTATTCTCAAAATTCTACTTTTTGGTATTTTCATTCAAAAATTTTCTTTTTTTGAAATCCGTTAATTTTTTCTTAAGATTAATAATTGAAAAAGATTCGAAATATTGTAACCGTTACATAATTTTGACAAAAGTAGGATTTTTTTTAAATTCGGAATAATTAAAAAATGTCGAAATTATAAAAAATATTCTTAAACAATCAAAGTTCCTAAAAGGAGAGAATTTAAAAAAAATATGAAAATATTCAAAAAAGGTAGAAAAGTACAAAAAAAAGATCTAACTTTTCCAATAAAGATAGAAATTAAAAAAAAATCAATCAATGAAGTCCAAAATCCATGTCCAAATTTAAAAAAACATCAAAAATTGAGGTCAAGATTTCGAAAATCCAAAATTTTGAAAGGCGCAATTCTGGAAGTCACAATTTTGAAAAAAGTCAACATTTTGAAATATGTATTTTAAAATCTGTATTTTGAAAATAAGATAGGATTTTCAAATTGACAATATTCTCGAAATATTGACAAATTGACAATATTCTCGAAATATTGACAAATTGACAATATTCTCGGAATATTGCCAACTTTCTTTACTAAACATTTAAATATTTCCAAACTAAGTTGCAGAAATGTTATATAAAACTAATAAGCATATTCAAAAAGGTCGAAATTAGAATAAAAACAACGAAATTTCGAAAAAAAATCAATTTATTGGAAAAAGATTGAAATTTTCAAAAAAGTCAATCCATCCTAACATTTCTGCAAAAACTTTTGAATTTCAACTTGAATTTTTGATAAATACGTCGAAATTTTAAGATCAACACTCAGAGCAAAACAAAATTTAGAATTTATCAAAACATTTGGGAAATTAAATTTGGAAAGTCATAATTTTGAGTCGCTATTTTGAAAGTCTTTATTTTAAAAGTCATTATTTTGAAAGTCATTATTTTGAAGTCATTATTTTGAAACAGTGGTATATTTAAGAAATATCTAAATTTTGACAAAAAAACATCTATTTTTTTGGTAGCGCGGACTTGTCCTTGGTTATCTTCAAAAATCTCTCTGAAGATGATAGCTTGGCTATCGAAACGCGTTAGAGCAAACTTTGTTGTGTTTTTTAATCTTTCTTGGTTTTACAGGACAAGATTTGTCAATTTTTAAAGATAACCAAGGAGCAAAATTGAGATATATGTCAACATTTTAAGAAACAAGTTGGAATTTTCAGAGAATTGTATTTAGATAAAATCTCTTGAAATTTCCAAACACAATTTTCTAGGATTTTTGTCTTTTTACAAAAATTCGGATTTCTAAACAAAATTGTTTCCAAACTTTCTACTTTTTTATCAAAAGATCAACAAAATTTTGAGGAAAAATCAAATTTTGATGAACAATTCGAAATTTGCGGATATTCGAATTTTAAAAAGGTGAACATTTTCAGGAAAGGTCGAATTTTGAAAAATGGAAGTTTTGACACTTTTTTTTCCATTGAGCTAAGGATTATCGGGTTAATGAGATGATAGAAAAGGACAAATTTGACTAAAATCAAATTAAATTAAATTAAAAATTAGGCTGCTAGTGTTTACTAGAAATTCTGGCCAAAGGATTGCATTTTTTTTTTGAAATTTCAATTATTTTGTACACATTAACATGTAACGTGTCCTAAGCATGCGATCATATTTAGTGGCAGTGCTCACAAAAGGACAAGATTAGGAAAAGAAAGTAGGTTAGAAGACCAAAAGAAACGCCTCCAGATGGCAGCTATAAAGGACCGAGTCATTTTGCTCCACTGTTATATTATCCTTGATTAAAAATGTAACCGTCTCCCCTAGTGAACTTGGTGATATATTTGTTTAATCAAAAACCACAATGATAATACACTCCGAGTTTTGGTTTATACATCGTAAGTCAAAAACCCTAACTCTGTTATTTGATAAGTATTTTCGGTTATTTAAATTCAAAAATTTACGAACGAAGTATCAAAATACTTAATCATTTCATTCGTCCATTCATTTCAATAATTTCAAAAATGTGTTTTTTTAACAAACGTGAACCATGAGGGCGCAGGCTAAGGGGCAAACCCGACTGGGCAAGTTTCCCCGATTCCAGCCAGCGAGCCGACGAGGGAGCCGGCGGTGAATAATAGTTGTCTTCGCGAATAATTAGAGTAGGCCTTGGGTCTTTCGCCGCTTCAGCTGTCAAGCTTGACGTTCGGGATGGCAGGCTTTTCGCTCCTTCCCCATTATTCGGGCGAATGTCCGCTGAAATACCGTCAAACTGGCCATTGTTCTTCGTTGCATGTTGAATGTGCTTGTTTGTAACTGATACTTTGCGGTGAATACTGGGACTGATTAAGAGCTTCGCCCAGCAAAAACTAACTGCTGTTGTGCCTCGAGAGTTTATTGTCTTCAGGTTTCCCCGTTTAATGGAGGACATACCTTATTGTGTTCATTATAAACAGCTTTTGATTTTGTTGGAAAATTTGTATTCAATAACTTTTACTCCGTATTAATAACTTTAACAAAAATATTCAGTCGCTGAGACTGCCGATAGAAGTAAAACTTAAATCTAGGAAATATGAGTGTATTTTTTAATTTTGAAATTAATTATAACATTAAAAATGAAAATGTTATTTGTTCTGTTAAGCATCTTACTTATAGCTACTGTTAACATTAGAACATGTTGGTGACGCGAATTAGCGTGATGGGGACGCAAAACCGTCACTTTTCCGCCTATCGAAATTCGCTCATCGAGATTAGAATTTTTTTAGTTTGATAATAAATGGAAAAAGTTAGGTTTAAATAATGGTATACTTACTTGTTATTTAGAAGAGTCACCAGGAGCAACGTACTTTGTGTGCATTTTGTCTTTTCTTCAATTGCTTATATTTTTTCATATTTATGACCGAAAAGCCAGAATATTTTTGACACAGGAATAAAAAGTCACAATGACGTGCTATTTTAGTCACAGAGTAGTACTTAGTACTTTTTTGAATAATTTTTTTATAAAAGCTACTCTTTGTGGAGAATTAAGACATTCTGTCATGTGTCAGTCATGTGTCACTCATTTTAATTTTCGTTTAAATTAGTGATAGTTCGTTTGAAGCTTATTGGTGGGCGAGAGGAGTTTTGAGGTAAGCACTGGTAATTGCGGAGTAAGTTAAGGTCAAATTTAGATATTTGTGAAAGCTTTGTTTGTTAGTTTTCAAATAAACAATTTTGATTTTCGAATCTCGAATCTCGACTTTCAAATTTCGAATCTCGAATTTCGAATCTCGAATTTCGGATTTCGAATTTAGAATTTCGAATTTAGAATTTCGAATTTCTAATTTCGAATTTCGAATTTCGAATCTTTAATCTCGAATTTCGAATCACGAATCTCGAATTTCGAATTTCGAATTTCGAATTTCGAATTTCGAATTTCGAATTTCGAATTTCGAATTTCGAATTTCGAATTTCGAATTTCGAATTTCGAATTTCGAATTTCGAATTTCGAATTTCGAATTTCGAATTTCGAATTTCGAATTTCGAATTTCGAATCTCTAATCTCGAATTTCGAATCACGAATCTCGAATCACGAATCTCGAATCTCGAATTTCGAATTTCGAATTTTGAATCTCGAATTTCGAATCTCGAATTTCGAATTTCGAGTTTCAAATTTTGAATTCTGCATTTTAAATTTTGAATTTTGAATTTGGACTTTTGAATGTGAAGACCCTTTTTTTTTATTCGTTAAAAATTCTGACTAGTATTTACAACAACAAACCCGGTGGGCGGTATGAACATTTAGTTGTCAAAAATGTGCAAAAGTGGGCGATAAACACATGGATGACTATTCCTGGTTTAAATCGCAACTAGAGAGCCTCAAAGGAGAGAATAACGAATCTGATTCGCTATGAATTTGCAGCTCTATTTCAAAATTCTGTGAATTGCCAGTGGATAAGTATACAAGGTTTTCTAATGTAGAAATTCTTGCACTTTTTTTAGATTTTTATTCATATTTGGAGCAATTTATTATTAAAAAAAATAAAAATATCCTGCAGAAAGTAATTATTATGAAGGCGTAGAAAAGATTACAATTAGAAATAATTTTTTTTTTGAATTTTCGATTTTAATATGTAAGCGTGTAGTAGAAAGGACTTCAATTAAAAAAATATTAGAAACTTCAAGCATAAAATCGAGATTTTAACTTTAATCTCGAAATTTCGACTCTTTTCTTAGAATTTTGACTCTAATCTCGTAATTTCGACTTTAAACCTAAAATGTCGACTTTTGTTTCGAAATTTCGACTTTAAACTGGAAATTTCGATTTTTTTTCTCGACATTCTATATTAACGTCGACATTTTGAGTAAACAGTCGAAATTTCGAAATTAAAATCAAAATTTCGACTTTACACAAGAAATTTCGACTTTTCGGCCGAGATTAAATTCGAAATTTCGACTTAATTTTTGAAATTTCGACCGTTTTGTCAGAATTTTGACTTTAATCTTAAATTTCGAGAAGAAAGTCAAAATTTCAAGTTTAATCTCAAAATTTCGACTGTTTTCTCAAAATTTTGGCTTTAATCTTGAAATTTCGACTCTCTTCTCAAAATTTCGACTTTATCTCGTAATTTCGACTTGAAACTTAAAATTTCGACTTGAAACTTAAAATTTCGACGTTTCTTTTGAAATTTCGACTTTAAATTGGAAATTTCGATTTTTTTTCTCGACATTCTATATTAATGTCGAAATTCTGAGAAAACCGTCGAAATTTCGAGATTAAAATCAAAATTTCGACTTTAAAAAAGAAATTTCGACTTTTCGGCCGAGACTAAAGTTGAAATTTTGACTTTAAT
Source organism: Dastarcus helophoroides (assembly GCA_028583605.1). NCBI lineage: Eukaryota > Metazoa > Arthropoda > Insecta > Coleoptera > Bothrideridae > Dastarcus > Dastarcus helophoroides. The sequence goes on along the minus strand of CM053330.1, from coordinate 38,502,250 downwards.
CCTTAAATTTCGACGGTTTTGTCAGAATTTCGAATTTAATCTTGAGTTTCGAAAAGAAAGTCAAAATTTCAAGTTTAATCTCAAAATTTTAACTGTTTTCTCAAAATTTTGACTTTAATCTCGAAATTTCAAGTTTAAACTTGAATTTTCGACTTTTTTCTCGAAATTTCGACTTTAATCTTGAAATTTCGAGTTTAACCTCAAAATTTTGACTTTCTCAGACTTTAATCCTAAAATTTCGACTTTAAAATTAACATTTTGACTTTTTTTCGAAATTTCGACTTAACCTTTGACATTTCGACTTCAAACTTGACATTTCGACTTTAAACTTGACATTTCGGATTTTTTCTCGAAACTCAAAGACTAAGGTCGAAATTTCGACTTTAAATTAAAATGTTGACTTTTTTTTTAAATTTCGACTTCAAACTTGAAATTTCGACTTTAAACTTGACATTTCGACTTTAATCTTAAAATTTCGAATTTAACCTCGAAATTTTGACTTTCTCGCAATTTTGACTTTAATTTCGAAATTTCGACTTTAAACTTAAGTTGTTGACTTTTTTTTTCAAAATTTTGACCTTAAACTAGAAATTTCGACTTTAAACTTGATATTTCGAATTTTTTCTCAAAATTCCAAGACTAAGGTCAAAATTTCGACTTTAAACTTAAAATGTTGACTTTTTTTAGAAATTTCGACTTTAAACTTAAAATTTCGACTTTAACTTTGACATTTCGACTTCAAACTTGACATTTCAACTTATTCTCGAAATTCCAAGATTAAGGTCTAAATTTCGACTTTAATCTTGAAATTTTGAATTTAATTAAACTCGAAATTTTGACTTCCTCAGAATTTTGACTTTAATTTCAAAATTTCAACTTTAAATTTAAAATGTTGACTTTTTTTCGAAATTTCGACTTTAAACTTAACATTTTGACTTTTTTCTCGAAATTCCAAGACTAAGGTCGAAATATCGACTTTAAACTTAAAATGTTGACTTCTTTTCAAAATTTCGACTTTAAACTTGACATTTCGACTTTTTTTCTCGAAATTTCAAGACTAAGGTCGAAATTTCGACTTTAATCTTAAAATTTCGAATTTAACCTCGAAATTTTGACTGTTTTCTCAGAATTTTGACGTTAATTTCGTAATTTCGACTTTAAACTGGAACTTTCCACTTTAAATTTGACATTTCGACTTTTTTCTCGAAATTCAAAGACTAAGGGCGAAATTTCGACTTTAATCTTGAAATTTCGAATTTAACCTCGAAATTGTGACTTTTTTTTTTCGAAATTTCGAGATGAAGTCAAAATTTCGTGTTCTATGGTTCAGTTGGGCAGATGATCCCACTACATCTCTTTCCCAACAATATTGATCGTTGGCAGTAGGGTGCGTTCGATAATTTCTATTTTTAATACTAAAATTTCGACTTTTTTCTTGAAGTTTTAAGATTAAAATCGAGATAAAAGTCGAAATTTTGGGTTTAAAGTCAAGTTTTCAAGATTAAAGGCGAAATTTCAAGATTATTGTCGAAATTTCGAGAAAAAATCGAAATTTTAAGTTTAAAGCCCAAGTTTCGAGATTTAAGTTAAAATTTAGAGAAAAAAGTAGAAACTTCGGACAAACAGTCGAAATTTCGAGAAGAAAGTCGAAATTTGAAGATTATTGTCGAAATTTTGATAAGAAATTCGAAATTTCTAAAAAAATATTCTTAATCGATGTCCTTTCTATGACTTCGAATTTCAATCTTGATCGATTTTTTCTGAAAATGTCGACTTTTTTTTCGAAATTTCGATTTTTGTTTTCGAAATTTCGACTTTTTTTCTCAAAATTTCGGTTTTTTTTTTCGAAAATCCGAAACTAAAGTCTAAATTTCAACTTTAATCTTAAAATTTCGACTTAAAACCCTTAATTTCGAGAATAAGTCAAAAACATCGAAATTTTGGTAATTAAAAATTCAAATTACTGAAAATACCTTACTGCCGAGTGCCAATATTGTTTGGAAAGGGATGTGGTAGGGCTCGACCAGGACCGGATCTAGATTTGATGAGACATTAAGTCGAGATTTTCAAAAAAATGTCGAAATTTCGAGAAAACTGTTGAAATTTCGAGAAAAATGTCAAAATCGAGAAAAATGTCGAAATTTCGAAAAGAAAAACGGAAATTTCGAGAAATAGTCGAAATTTAAATAAAAAAAGGAAATTTATCCTTTTAAAGTCTTTTACTTATCTTAGACTTTTAAACGCTTTCAAAGTCGAAATTTCTAGATTTAATCCAGAAATTTTGATTATTTTCCTAAAATATTAATTTTACATTTTATTTGCTTTAATATTTCCTAAGATTAGACTGAAACTGACAATTTTAAATTTCTCGAAATTTTAATTTTTCGAAACGTTGAGAGTCTAAATTCAAAAATGTTTTATAAATTGTGACTTTTTCTCGAATTTTTGACTTTTTAAAGAAATATTTATTTATTTTTTCACTGACTGAATTATCGAATTTCCAATTTTTAGTTTTTCTAGTTTTCAAGTTCCATTCCAAAATTAGACTCTTTCGAAATTTTTTTTTTTTTTTCTCAAAAATTCCGACTCTAAAGTGCTAATTTTTGTAATTTTATGAGAATTTAAAACTTTGTCTTTGTAATGTTGTCGTCAATTTAGAATTTCCGAGACTATTTATTTAGTTTTCCCCGTTTTTAAAATTCATTTTTAACCCAAACTCAAAATTCAGAAGACAGAAGACAGAGGACAGAGGACAGAGGACAGAGGACGGAGGACGGAGGACGGAGGACGGAGGACGGAGGACGGAGGACGGAGGACGGAGGACGGAGGACGGAGGACGGAGGACGGAGGACGGAGGACGGAGGACGGAGGACGGAGGACGGAGGACAGAGGACAGAGGACAGAGGACAGAGGACAGAGGACAGAGGACAGAGGACAGAGGACAGAGGACAGAGGACAGAGGACAGAGGACAGAGGACAGAGGACAGAGGACAGAGGACAGAGGACAGAGGACAGAGGACAGAGGACAGAGGATAGAGGACAGAGGACAGAGGACAGAGGACAGAAGACAGAAGACAAGAGACAAGAGACAAGAGACAAGAGACAAGAGACAAGAGACAAGAGACAAGAGACAACAGATAACAGACAAGAGACAAGAGACAAAATACAAGAGACAAGAGACAAGAGACAACAGATAACAGACAAGAGACAAGAGACAAGAGGCAAGAGGCAAGAGACAAGAGACAAGAGGCAACAGATAACAGATAACAGATAACAGATAACAGACAACAGACAACAGACAACAGACAACAGACAACAGACAATAGACAACAGACAACATACAGCAGACATGAGACAAAAGAAGAGAGACAAGAGACAAAAGACAAAGGACAAAGGACAAAGGACAAAAAACAAAGGACAAAGGACAAAGGACAAAGGACAAAGGACAAAGGACAAAGGACAAAGGACAAAGGACAAAGGACAAAGGACAAAGGACAAAGGACAAAGGACAAAGGACAAAGGACAAAGGACAAAGGACAAAAGACAGAAGACAGAAGACAACGGACAACAGAGAACAGAAAACGGACAACAGACAAAAGACAACAGACAACAGACAACATACAGCAGACATGAGACAAAAGACAAGAGACAAGAGACAAAAGACAAAGGACGAAAGACAGAAGACAACGGACAGCAGAGAACAGGCAACAGACAACAGACAACAGACAACAGACAACAGACAACAGACAACAGACAACAGACAACAGACAACAGACAACAGACAACAGACAACAGACAACAGACAACAGACAACAAACAACAGGCAACAGACGAGATACGAGAGACGAGAGACAAGAGACAAGAAACAAGAGACAAGAGACAAGAGACAAGAGACAAGAGACAAGAGACAAGAGACAAGAGGCAAGAGGCAAGAGACAGGAGACAGGAGACAGGAGACAGGAGACAAGAGACAAGAGACAAGAGACAAGAGACAAGAGACAAGAGATAAGAGACAAGAGACAAGAGACAAGAGACAAGAGACAAGAGACAAGAGACAAGAGACAAGAGACAGGAGACAAGAGACAAGAGACAAGAGACAAGAGACAAGAGACAAGAGACAAGAGACAAGAGACAAGAGACAAGAGGCAAGAGACAAGAGACAAGAGGCAACAGATAACAGATAACAGATAACAGATAACAGATAACAGACAACAGACAACAGACAACAGACAACATACAGCAGACATGAGACAAAAGACAAGAGACAAGAGACAAGAGACAAGAGACAAAAGACAAAGGACAAAAGACAAAAGACAGAAGACAACGGACAACAGAGAACAGATAACGGACAACAGACAAAAGACAACAGACAACAGACAACATACAGCAGACATGAGACAAAAGACAAGAGACAAGAGACATGAGACAAGAGACAAGAGACAAGAGACAAGAGACAAGAGACAAGAGACAAGAGACAAGAGACAAGAGACAAGAGACAAGAGACAAGAGACAAGAGACAAGAGACAAGAGACAAGAGACAAGAGACAAGAGACAAGAGACAAGAGACAAGAGACAAGAGACAAGAGACAAGAGACAAGAGACAAGAGACAAGAGACAAGAGACAAGAGACAAGAGACAAGAGACAAGAGACAAGAGACAAGAGACAAGAGACAAGAGACAAGAGACAAGAGACAAGAGACAAGAGACAAGAGACAAGAGACAAGAGACAAGAGACAAGAGACAAGAGACAAGAGACAAGAGACAAGAGACAAGAGACAAGAGACAAGAGACAAGAGACAAGAGACAAGAGACAAGAGACAAGAGACAAGAGACAAGAGACAAGAGACAAGAGACAAGAGACAAGAGACAAGAGACAAGAGACAAGAGACAAGAGACAAGAGACAAGAGACAAGAGACAAGAGACAAGAGACAAGAGACAAGAGACAAGAGACAAGAGACAAGAGACAAGAGACAAGAGACAAGAGACAAGAGACAAGAGGCAAGAGGCAAGAGGCAAGAGACAAAAGACAAATACAAAATACAAAAATACAACATTTTCTGAAAGTCCACTTTTATCTCAAAATTTTTGAATCTGTTTTAAAAGTTCTGAGTCTACACTTCTGATTTTTTCGTAAATAATTTACCTTCTACCTTCTTTTTTCCGAAAATTTCACGTTTCTTCTGAAAATTTTAAATATCAGTTCGAAAATGTACTAAAACCACTTTTTTATCAAAGTTTTGATTTTTGTGCAAAATTTCGTTTCACTCATTTTTGTCTTCTTTTTCAAAATTTCGATTCTACACTCAAAATTTAACTAAAATTTTAATTGAAACTCAAAATTGGGACTTCCTTTTTCGTCATTTGAAGCTAAATTTTAAACTAATGTTTCTAACGATGTTCTATAAATTAGGTTTTTTATTAAATTTTTGAATTAAACTTTAAATTTCTGTCTTAAAATTTTGCACCTTTGGCTCAAATTACTTTTTATGGGAAAATAAAAAACTGTTTTCGAAATTTGTAATGAAAGTCGAAATTCTTTTCATTTAATTTGTTTTGAAATGTATGGTGTGTACAAAAAGTTTTGTAATCTAGTGTGCTACTGTCATTTTTTGTCATGTTTACGAAATCGGTTTCGTTTTCGATCGAAATCCGTTTCGTTTTCGATTAAAATCAGAGTAGAAGCCGATATTTGGTTTTGATTTCGGTCAAAAATCTAGTTTTTGTCGGTCTTCAATTCCTGATTAAAGTCGAAATGTCGAAAAAAAGAGTCGAACTTTCGGAAAAGTCAAAAGTTCGAATTTAAAATAAAAACCGAACCTTTCGAAAAACGTTTAAAATAGTCGAATTTTCTAAAAATAATCATGTTTTTAAAAATAAGTCGAATTTAGAGAAAAGGAAATCAATTTTTAAAAATATTTATCTTAGAATTACTTTATTTAAATGTTGATATAATTTTGAAATATTCAACGAATTGTTTCCTCGAAATTTCCTACATATATTATTCTCCTAATTTTCAGTTTTTTTGAATTTTGAACAAAGGCCCAAACTAGGAGAAGATTAATTTTAAGTAGAAACTTCTAAAAATATATTTGATGCAAGTAGAATGCAACCTAGTCCTTCAAGCGTCTATTAATGGATCATAGCTAGTCCCAAACTACTAACAGTTGAACCACAAACGTTTAGCAAAGCGGTTGTTCTCTGGGAAAAGTTGCAGAACACTAGATTTTAAAAAGGCACAGACCAATATGTTTGAGTATTCTTCAAATCGGGGTTTGGAAGCCAAAGATCGTTTTGGACCTTATTAGAGTTCATCAGTTTGGTATATCCAACTCGAATACTAACAAAAGTTCCGGCGAGTAAATACTATAGAATTAACGGATGTCCTACGTGTAATTCTCAAGTATCGCCACCTATTATTGTACCATAGAGAAACTGGACAACTCCAAAAAGTGTCGTATGCAAATAGAATGCAACTTAGACTACAGTATGCAACCCTCTAAACGTGTATATTGAATCATAGGTAGCCGAACCTCCAACAGTTGAACCACAAACGCTTAGCCAAGCGGTTGCTCTCTTGGAAAGTCCCAGAAGGTTAGATTCTAATGAAAGAAATTTTCAGAGCTAAATATTTTTACGTTAAACATTTAAACTAAAGAGAACTCGACTTCGATAAGTAGTGTGGCCAAGTTTCCTAATACCCTCAGTATTAATATCGCTGCTTCAGTTTTCGCTAATCGGTAGAGCGACGGCATTTGCAGCATATGGTACCCGATTATTAACTCCTAATGCAAGATTTTGCATTCGAGCTTCAATTTTGCCTCAGTTTCGAGACGGTCCCGTCTCTCACACATATTACATTTCTCAGCTCGCCTTGTGAGCTGCATTAATTAAATCTCTCCTATTAATTTACGAGCGGGTCCGCTGTAATTCGCCAACGATAAGATTTTTACGGCGTCGGGAGTAGGAAAATGTTATGGCTCAAAGAATGCACACATTATTAACATATACAAAGAGATTCCAGCTAATCGTTTCTTCGTAGCAAAGAAATTCCTGAGGTAAATTGAATTTTTAAGGGTATTAATTCCGGAACGCCCGCCGGAGTGCTCTGTCTTTCGGATTATCCTTTGCCTGGGACCGTATTAAAGGAAAGAGACGCAGGTGGCAAGCGGCCGGATGTTATTCACTTGGTATTATTTTTAGAAAATGAACCAAAGTGGATAATGCCAACTTTCTAGCTTATTATATTCCGTGTAGAAAAACTGTTCAAAGCAGTGCCAGATTATTTCGTTTTGTGTATTACAAAAAGAGCCAGCTCGCCTTCTTAAACGGAACAACACTGTTTCAATTATTTACCCAAACCGCTTGAAACTTCAAAGTCAGATTTATGTCTTTTGTTGGATAATTTTATAAGAACAACTGACGTCGTTTGGAGGTACAATAATTTGTATTACACAATGCTTCTCATTATCCCAAAACCAGTTACCATTTTTAAGTTTAAAGTTGTTCACTTGATCTGGTGTGATGTGTTCCTAATTGATATTAATACAATTGAAGCGTCTATCTGTCTGTCGACTGATTTTTTGTCCGAGGTAATATCGGAAACTGTTAAATTAATTTTCATGAAACTTTTACTGAAATGTAGAGTATTTTTAGAGGTACCTTTTATGCTATTTTTATTTCAGTAAAACTCAACCTTTCACTGCTAAGTCTCTGTGCTAACAATTCTCTTTGAGGTTATACCAGAATATATAAACGATAAACCAATCCAATGACTGTTATAATATTGCGCGCCACAATTGTTATATTTCCGACCAATAAGAGTCTAAATAGAAGAATAATCGAATTTAAAATAAAAACCGAACTTTCGAAAAATTTCCAAAAATTTTGGTGGAACCAAACTTTGATTATCCTCAAAAATTGAAATACAAATCTTGTATCTTGTCCCTTGAAGATTTCTATTTCAACTTCGAAAAATGACAAAATTTCCAAAAATCGAATATCCTAAAAAAGTTCTTTTTTTCAAAATAAGTTCAATTTAGAGAAAAAAAAAAGACAATTTCTAAAAATATTTACATCAGAATTTTTACATCATTTAAATTTTGACATAATCTTGATATTTTCAAGAAATCTTTTTCTCCATTTCCTTAAAATGTCATCCTTAGTATTTTATTGCATTTTGAATTTTGAAAATTAGTCGAAATTTGAAGCCCAATTTAAAGTAGAAATTTCTAGAAGCATAATAGATGGAAATTTGAAGTGTAAAAGTCAAAATTTCGAGAACAAGACAAATTTTGAGAAACATGTCAAACTTTTCTGAAAATCAAATTAAAAAAAAACCGGAAAAAGCCGAATAAAAGAAAAATAGATTTCGAAAGGAAAAACTATATTTTGAAAAATACCTTCGATTTCAAGGTCGAAATATCTAGAAAATATTTAGAAATAAAGGAGTATAATTTTGAGTATAAAAGAGTAATTTAGAATTTCGAGTAAAAATCAGAAATCGGGATTTTTAGAAATTTTTTAAAGTTGAACCCTAATCTTTAGGAAAAATTCGAAAATAACTAAAATTCGAAAAGAGGCAAAATTTACAAAAGGCACGAAGGTTTTGTGTGTATTTTATGACAAAAAAGGAGAAAATGTTCAAAGAATCGAATTTTGGGAAAAAAATTTCAATATAAAATATTTTTTTCGAAATTATTACTTTTTTTATTTAAATCTTGACATAATATTGAAATTTTTATAAAGACGTTGAATTTGCAATGAATTTATTTAAATTTGTTAAAAAATAAACAAATTTGGAAAAGTCAAAATTTCAAGGAAATGTCAAATTTGAGGAAAATGTCCCTAGGATCATAAAACATCGCATTTTGGGTTAATTAAACGACAAAAGTCAAATTTTGGACAAATGTGACTAAATTTGAGATACAAGTTGAAATTTTGGGGAAGTTTAAGTTAAAAAAAAATCGAGGTTTTCAGAAAAAGACGAACAATAAGGAAAGTGACGGAATTCTTAAAAATTTTTACAATAGGGTCGAAATTTTGAAGATGATTTTAAGGAAAAGGTGAATTAAAAAAAAAGATGATGATATTTTCTTTCAATTTCGAAAAATTGACGAATTTCGACGAGAAGAATCAACATTTCCAAAAATTTTAAATAACCCAACTTTAAGAGAATATTCAAAATTTCGAGTACTTTCATGGGAGATGCTCATGGGAAGAGAGTTGCTCCCCCCAAGGGCAAGACTTTTGAGGCATACAAGACAGTCGAAGACAGCAAATTCCTGTGATGTCCAACTTGACACAGTGAGGACTTCTGTCAACGGAGATTTTTTTTTATAGAACTTCCAAACTACGGAACTCGTTACCGAACGGAATTTTCCCCCAAAATTACAACCTATCCTTGTTTAAGAAGGCTGGCAATCTATCCTTGTTTCTGCATCCTACTCGCGGTGCAAAATAGGGCTTATCCTTTGCGAGTGGATTGAACATAAAAAAACAACGAAACTTAAAACTTAGTTAAATCGGAAAATCGGTTTTTAAACAGCGAAATGATTAAAAAAAGCCTACTATTATAAAAATTAACGGCAAAAATGCGGAATTGTCGAGAAAACGGTCAAAATTTCTAGAAAAAGTATGACTTATTTCTTAAAAGTTAATTTTTCAAGGAAAATTAACTTTTAATAAAAAGATTAAATTTTGCAAATAAAATCTTGAAAAAATAACGAAATTTAAAAAAAAATTGTTGAAATTCCGAAAAAATGACAAACTTCAAGGACAAAAACCAAATGTCTAGAAAAAAATAAAGATTTCGCACAGAAAGTTAAATTTTGGGGAAATTTTTGACATTTTCTAAAACATTAAGGATCGGAATTAGAAATAAGTTAGAATTTCGAAAAAACCGCATTTTGACAAAGTTATCGACATTTCTAAAGAATTGCGAGTTAAAAATCGAAAGCTCTAAAAACCCAACCGAGTTTTGAAAAAATTCGAAATATCAAGAAAGAAGGAAATTTTGAAAGTTTGAAAAAAAAAGATTTGGAATTTCGAAAAAAGCGCAAAAACATTTTTAGAAAAAAATGAAATTTTTGTACAGACAGTCAAAAGGAAAACTTTGATATTTCCAAAAATGAGGATCGAATTTTGTGGTAAGTCGAAATTTCGAAGAAAAGCGGTTTTTGAGAAAAATTTAGAAATTTCTGAAGAATCGCGAGTTAAAAATCAAATATTCTAAAAACCAAAACGAATGTTAAAAAAATAAAAAGTTTGAGATGAAAGAGCGAAATTTTGAAAAAAAAAATCGAAATTTGATCAAGAAGTCGAAAGTGGCAAAAATGTGAAATTTCTTAAAAAGAGTCAAATATTGTCGATATTTCAAAAATGTTTGGGAAATTTCCAAAGGATTGCGAGTTAAAAATCAAAAGTTCCAAAAAGCCAAACGAGTTTTAAAAAATATTCGACATTTTGAAGAAAAAAGGCGCAATTTAAAACAATCGAAATTTTTAAATTAAAAAAAAACGAAATTTGAAAAATAATAGTTAAACATAAATTGAGAAATTTGAAAAATAGTATTTAAAATTTCAAAAAAAAGACAATTTTCGAAGACAAAAACAAAATTTCTAAAAAGAAAAAAGTAAAAATTTTGTACAGAAAGTAAATTTTGAGGAAATCTTTGAGATTTCGAAAAAAATTAAGGATTGGAATTCGAGATGTCAGAATTTCAAAAAAAAATCGAATTTTGGGAAGAAATCGAAAATTCTAAAGATTCGCTGGTTAAAAATCAAAACTTATAAAAACTCAAACGAATGTTGAAAAAAATGTGGAATTACGAAAAAAAAGCAAAACTTTGAAAAAAAAACGAAATTTCGAGCAAGAAGTCGAAAATTGGCAAAAATTGGAAATTTCTTAGAGATAGCCAAATTTTGTTGAAATTTCAAGAATTTTTGGGAAAGTATTAAAAAATTGCGAATTAAAAATAGGAAGTTTTAAAAACTCAAACAGGTTTTGAAAAAATTGGAACTTTCGGGAAAAAGTGGCGAAACTCGAAATTTTTTAAATTCAAATGGAGATAAAATTGGAAGAAAAACATTTGAAATTCTGGAAAAAACAAATTTCCAGAAATAACTTAGCACAAAATGAAAATTTCGCACAAAAAATTGGATTTTGAATTGTATTTAAGTGAAAATATATATTATACTCAGCCGGAAAGTTTAATGGTCTCTAAATAAAATTCTGCTTACGCTCATGAAAAGGGGTTCGTACTGAAATTTTGAAAGTTGTCCACGACTTTAAAAATGCCAAAAAACTCGATCTAAGGAGTTGAAATTTTTGTAAACTCCTAAATATTAACTGGACTGTACCTTAATACTTGTATTGTGCGAAAAAGTTAATATGCAAAAAGGCATGATAAACTACCAACAATTTAACATAGTTACATGTTTTGTCGCTAATATACCGCTTCATCATTTCATTATATCTCGGGCACATACCATATAAATGGGTAAGATTTATTACAGGATCAGTTAGACGTTCAGTATAAAAAGGATGCATGGCCGTTGGGAAAGTGTCGTTTTCAAACATGGAAAAGATATCAGGGAGGATAAGACTGAAAATAGGTAGATTGAGTGGGACCAGCTCCCTAAGAAAGATAAAGGGGAGACCTTGGTGTTCGAGTTAAAAATGAGACCGATTATGGTCCCAAGGGTAAACTTATACACTACTTTCGAAATATATCTCTTTACATTTACTTCAGGTGGTTAAACTCCAGAAATGCACTCTGCTAATAACTATCCGAAACGCCTCCTAATACCATCTATGACATCGTGCAAGAGTTATAGATGACACATATGTTCAATCGTATTATAGAGCCGTCATTTCCAGAGCCATGTAAATACAAATTAATAACACTGAATTCGGACGCTTGATAGATCACTAATGAAGGCCCTATTTGATTATGAGGATCATATCGATGGAAATATGACCGATAATTTGATTTTAGTGAACGACAGCAGTTACACGTTTTTATATGGGCTGAGTTGAGTTGGTATCTCGATGCAGCTTTTATTTAAATTAATAAAGTCTTATTAAAATGGTATTTCTTTCAGCTTTCAGGCTAGAAATGAACAAGCTAATGAAAGTCATAGTATAAAAGATTCCAATTACATAGGGAGAGCCAGAACGAGCCAGTTCATTCCATTCTAAACAATGGGAATGCGTCCGCGAAGTGATTTTAAGCGCTTTCTGTTTCTGAACGGTCATATCAAAAGTCAGAAATGAACAATAACGCCGTGTACTTGTTCATTTCTACAACTGATGTAAATTTAGCTGGGCGAAATAAAGAATATTTTTTATGAATAAACATAGATAATTAAAACGAGAGATTTTTAATTGCTTCTTATGTGAGGTGTGAACTCGTTCATCACCGTTTTATTTGATTTTATTATTCATAATTGTTCTTTAAATTAAATCAATTTGTAAGCAAGCTTTATTCTTGTTATTATTTATTTAATAAATCTCTAAGCATTGACCGATTGACAATGCACAGCCTCAACGGGGGGTCTAGGAGCACGAAATTTCACACAGATGTTTGCCGTAATACGTAGGTGAGCACTAAGAGAGGATTTTTCAAATTTCAGCCTCTAAGATACCAAAAATGGGCTTTAATGGACACGTGATTTTTATGTTATGAATGATACATAAAATTGTATTTATTTTGAAGAATAATTGTCTTTTAAGATGCGTATAAGCGTCGAGAACTGACATCGCTAATTAAAGTGTCTCTACACAAATTTATTCAAATTTTTGCCAGTTACCGGTACGTATATAGTCTTTTTATGAATAATTTTTCTAATTTTAAGTTGAAATTTCATATCGAACTAAACTAAAGTCGTAATACAGGGATTAAGGTCAAAAAACTCTTGTATTTCTACAAAACTGTTTTTCATTCAAAGGCCAAATTTGGAAATGATGTAGACATTTCAAGACAGAAGAAAGACAAAGAAAAAATTAAAAAAAAAAGTTTCCCCACATTTCAATTTAAACATCGTAATCTCTAAATTAAAGCCAAAATTTCATTTATGCTCTTTTTTCGAAATTCCTATTTTTCGAAAATTCTAAATTTCTATTGTTTTTTTTTGATACTTTTCAGTTTAAACTTAAACAATGGTTCATTTTTAAATTGCCAGCTTTAAAATTGAAATTCGTTTTATAGAATTCGTTCAAAATTTAAAAATTTGCAGTTTGGAAGTTGGATTCCTCAAAAAAATTAAAACTTTTAAAAACAGACACATTCTTCAAAAAGTCAAGGTTACAAAATTTGGAAGTATCGAGAAAATTTTCAAAAACGTTTTAAAAAAATCAAATTATCACAAAAAATCAAACTTTTGGAAAAAGACAAATTTTGTTTAATTCTGTAAAAAACCATAACTTCGATTAAAAGGCCAAATTTTGGTGATAAAAAAGAAATTTTTAATGAAGGTGAAAATTCTGAAAAAATTCCAGAATTTCGAAAAGTTGCAGTCAAGGTACCAAAATTTCGAAGTTTTGAGAAAATCATCAACTGAAAAAATGTCGAAATTATCCCAAAAAGTCGAACTTTTGGAAAAAGAGAAATTTCGTTAAATTCTATGAAAAATCATAACTTTGAAAAAAGACCAAGTTTTGATGATGAAAGAGAAATTTTCAGTAAAGGTGAAAATTCTGAAAAAATTCGAGAATTTCGAAAAGTCACAGTCAAGGTTACAAAATTTCGAAGTTTCGAGAAAATCTTCAAAAATAATGTTGAAAAATGTCGAAATTATCACAAAAAGTCGAGCTTTTGTAAAAAGAGAGAAATTTCGTTAAATTCTGCAAAAAATTTCGCAAAAAGACCAAATTTTGATGATAAAAGAGAAATTTTCAATGAAGGTGAAAATTCTGAAAAAATTCGAGAATTTCAAAGTCAAAAGGTTACAAAATTTTGAAATTTCAAGAAAATCTTCAAAAACATTTGGAAAAAATATCGAAATCATCACAAAAAGTCGAGCTTTTGTAAAAAAACAGAAATTTCGGTAAATTCTGTAAAAAATTTCGAAAAAAGACCAAATTTTGATGATAAAAGAGAAATTTTCAATGAAGATGAAAATTCTGAAAAAATTCGAGAATTTCAAAGTCAAAAGGTTACAAAATTTTGAAATTTCAAGAAAATCTTCAAAAACATTTGGAAAAAATATCGAAATCATCACAAAAAGTCGAGCTTTTGTAAAAAAACAGAAATTTCGGCAAATTCTGTAAAAAATTTCGAAAAAAGACCAAATTTTGATGATAAAAGAGAAATTTTCAATGAAGATGAAAATTCTAAAAAAATTCGAGAATTTCGAGGTCAAAAGGTTACAAAATTTTGAAGTTTCGAGAAAATCTTCAAAAATAATGTTGAAAAATGTCGAAATTATCACAAAAAGTCGAGCTTTTGTAAAAAGAGAAATTTCGTTAAATTCTGCAAAAGATTTCGAAAAAAGACCAAATTTTGATGATAAAAGAGAAATTTTCAATGAAGATGAAAATTCTGAAAAAATTCGAGAATTTCAAAGTCAAAAGGTTACAAAATTTTGAAATTTCGTAAAAATCTTCAAAAACATTTTGAAAAAATATCGAAATCATCACAAAAAGTCGAGCTTTTGTAAAAAAACAGAAATTTCGGTAAATTCTGTAAAAAAATTCGAAAAAAGACCAAATTTTAAGGATAAAATAGAAATGTTCAATGAAGATGAAAATTCTGAAAAAATTCAAGAATTTCAAAGTCAAAAGGTTACAAAATTTTGAAATTTCGAGAAAATCTTCAAAAATAATGTTGAAAAATGTCGAAATTATCACAAAAAGTCGAGCTTTTGTAAAAAGAGAGAAATTTCGTTAAATTCTGCAAAAGATTTCGAAAAAAGACCAAATTTTGATGATAAAAGAGAAATTTTCAATGAAGATGAAAATTCTGAAAAAATTCGAGAATTTCAAAGTCAAAAGGTTACAAAATTTTGAAATTTCGTAAAAATCTTCAAAAACATTTTGAAAAAATATCGAAATCATCACAAAAAGTCCAGCTTTTGTAAAAAAAACAGAAATTTCGTTCAATTCTGTAAAAAAATTCGAAAAAAGACCAAATTTTAAGGATAAAAGGGAAATTTTCAATGAAGGTGAAAATTCTGAAAAATTTCGAGAATTTTGAAAAGTCGTAGTCAAGGTTATAAAATTTTGAATTTTCGAGAAAATCTTCAAAAATAATGTTGAAAAAATATCGAAATTAACACAAAAAGTCGAGCTTTTGTAAAAAGAGAGAAATTTTCTTAAATTTTTTAAAAATTTTGAAAAAAATACCAAATTTTGATGATAAAAGAGAAATTTTTAATGAAGGTGAAAATTCTGAAAAAATTCGAGAATTTCGAAAAGTCGCAGTCAAGGTTACAAACTTTCGAAGTTCCGAGAAAATCTTCAAAAATAATGTTAAAAAAATGTCGAAATTATCAGAAATAGTCGAGCTGTGGTAAAAAGAAAGAAATTTTGTTAAATGCTGTAAAAAATTATAACTTCGAAAAAAGACCAAATTTTGATGATAAAAGAGAAATTTTAAATGCAGGTGAAAATTCTGAAAAAATTCGAGAATTTCGAAAAGTCGCACTCAAAGTTACAAATTTTCGAAGTTTCAAGAAAATCTTCAAAAATAATGTTAAAAAAATGTCGAAATTATCAAAAAAAGTCGAGTTTTTGTAAAACGAGAGAAATTTCGTTAAATTCTGTAAAAAATTTCGAAAAAAGACCAACTTTTGATGATAAAAGAGAAATTTTCAATGGTGAAAATTCTAAAAAAAATTCGAGAATTACGAGGTCAAAAGGTTACAAAATTTTGAAGTTTCGAGAAAATCTTCAAAAACATTTTGAAGAAATATCGAAATTATCACAGAGTCGAACTTTTCGAAAAATATAGAAATTTCGTTAAATTCTGTAAAAAATGAAAACTTCGAAAAAAGACCAAATTTGGAAGAAAAAAAGAGAAATTTTCAATGAAGATAAAAATTCTGAAAAATCGAGAATTTCGAAGAGTTGCAAAGTCAAGGTTACAAAATTTTAAAGTTTAGAGAAAATCTTCAAAAACATGTTGACAAATTGTCGAGATTATTCTAAAAAGTCGAACTTTTGGAAAAAAAGAGAAATTTCCTTATATTCTGTAAAAACGTTCGTTCAAAATTAAAAAAATTGCTGTTAGGAAGTTAGATTCCTTAAAAAAATTAAAACTTTCAGAAACAGAGGAATTCTTCAAAAAGTCAAGGTTACAAAATTTGGAAGTTTCAAGAAAATCTTCAAAAACGTTTTGAAAAAAATCACAAAAAGTCAAACTTTTGGAAAAAGACAAATTTTGTGTAATTCTGTAAAAAACCATAACTTCGAAAAAAAGACCAAATTTAGATGATTAAAAGGAAATTTTTAATGAAGATGAAAATTCTGAAAAAATTCGTGTTTCGAAAAATCGCATATTTGAAAAAAAATCCAATTTTTCTAAAAAGTGAAAATTTTCAAAAGCAAGTCGATTTTTTAAACAAACGTCCAATCCAATTAATTAATAAAAGTCGAAATTTTGAGAAAAACGCTTTATGTGCTTTATGTCAAAATTTTATAAAAAGTCAAAATTATAAAAAATTAGATATTTTCAAAAAAAAGGAAAATTTTCAAAAGAAAGTCGATTTTTTTAAATAAAAGCTTCATTAATTAATAAAAGTCGATACACAAAATTTTTAAAAAAAAGTCGAAATTTTCAGAAAGTAGAAATTTTAAAAAAACGTCCAAACTTCGAAAAATAATTTTAACCAAAGGTGGAAATATTAAAAAAGAAGAGAAATATTTTGAATAAAGGTAGAGGTTTTCAATACAATAAATAATACTACAATAATAATAATAATAACAATAATAATATTATAACATTCATATTTATAAAAAAATCTTTTTCAAAATGTCGAAATTTTAAGAAAAACGCTTTATGTCAAAATTTTATAAAAAGTCAAACATAAAAAAAGGACATATTGTTAAAAAATGTGAAAATTTTCGAAAGAAAGTCGATTTTCCAAATAAAAGACTAATTAATTAATAAAAGTCGATACTTTGAGAAAAAACAGAAAATTTTTGAAAAAAAGTCGAAATTTTCAAAAAAGTCAAAACTTTGAGAAATAATTAAAGGTTTGAGCAAAGATGGAAATATTCAAAAAAAAGATAAATATTTTAAATAAAGGTAAAAGTTTTCAAAAAAAACGTTTTATGTCAAAATGTTATAAAAAGTCAAAATTATTAAAAAAAGAAATTTGAAAAAAAACCAAATCTTGAAAAACCTTCAAGAAAAATTTGGATGATAAAATGGTGAAATTTTCAAAAAAATGAAAAATTTGGAAAAGTTCCAAAACTTTGAAAATGTCAAAATTTTGAGGAAAAATTTTCAAAACAATGCAAATTAAAAAAAAATGTTTAAATAAAAATTCAGCTTACTACAAAAAAGTCGAAACTTTGAGAAAAAGTCGAAATTTTGGAAAAAAAGTCGAAATTTTTGAAAAAAAGTCAAAATTTTTGAAAAAAAGTCGTAATTTTCAAAAAAAAAGTCAAAACTTCGAGAAATAATTAAAAATTTGAGCAAAGATGGAAATTTTCAAAAAAAAATACAAATATTTTGAATAAAAGTAAAGGTTTTCAAAAAAAATGCTTTATGTCAAAATTTTATAAAAAATCAAAATTATTAAAAAAAAGAAATTTGAAAAAAATCAAATTTTCAAAAAAAATGAAAAATTTGAAAAAGTTCCAAAATTTTGAAAATGTCCAAATTTTGAGGAAAAATTTTCAAAACGAAAATTAAAAAAATGTTTAAATAAAAATTTAGTTTATTACATAAAAGTCGAAACTTTAAGAAAAAGTCGACATTTTTGAAAAAAAGTTGAAATTTTTGAAAAAAAGTCGTAATTTTCAAAAAAAATTTAAAACTGAAAAATAATTAAAAGATTGAGCAAAGATGGAAATATTTAAAAAAAAGATAAATATTTTGAATAAAGGTAAAGGTTTTCAAAAAAATGCTTTATGTCAAAATTTTATAAAAAGTAAAATTTATTAAAAAAAAATTTGAAAACAAAATCAAATTTCGAAAAACTTCAAAAAAAATTTGAAATTTTGATGATAAAATGGTGAAATTTTAAGAAAAAATTTTCAAAACAATGAAAATTTAAAAAAAATATTCAAATAAAAATTCAGTTTACTACATAAAAGCCGAAACTTTGAAGACAAGTCGAAATTTTTGAAAAAAAGTAGAAATTTTTGAAAAGAAGTCGAAATTTTTGAAAATAAGTCAACATTTTTGAAAACAAGTCGTAATTTTCAAAAAAAAAGTCAAAACTTCGAGAAATAATTAAGTTTGAGCAAAGATGGAAACATTAAAAAAAAAAGATAAATATTTTAAATAAAGGTAAAGGTTTTCAAAAAAATGCTTTATGTCAAAATTTTATAAAAATTCATAATTATTAAAAAAAGAAATTTGAAGAAAAAAATCAAATTTTGAAAAAACTTCAAGAAAAATTCGCAATTTTGATGATAAAATGGTGAAATTTTCAAAAAAATGAAAAATTTGAAAAAGTTCCAAAATTTCGAGGAAAAATGTTCAAAACAATGAAGATGTAAAAAAAAACGTTCAAATAAATATTCAGTTTACTACATAAAAGTCGAAACTTTGAGAAAAAGTTGAAATTTTTGGAAAAAAAAGTCGAAATTTTTGAAGAAAGGTTTTAATTTTCAAAAAAGATCAAAGCTACCAAGAAACTGTTAAAGGTTGGACAACAGAGGAAATTTTCCAAAAAAGGGTATATGTTTCTCAAAGTCAGTTTTTCAGCATGATCAAATTTACAGAAAAAACTAAAATTTAAAAAAAAATACGATTTTTAAGACAAGATCGAAATTTTGTATACAAATTTTTAAAAAATCCAGAATTCAAATTAATCAAAATCCTAAAGTAGGACTTAACTTACCTTAATTTACCTTGAATGGTTTTTGAAACATATTATTTTATTTTAACTTTCGAGTTTTTCTTGACATTTTTAGTTTGTGTAAATGTTGACTTTCTTTCAAATATTCTGCTTTTTTGAAACCTTCTTAAAAATGTTGTTTTTTTGAAAATTTTTCCAAGTTTTATTAAAAACTGGCTATTTTAAATATTATAACTTTTTTTTTATAAAACAAACTTTTTTCAAAACTTTTTTTTTGAATATTGTTACGGGCTATCGGTTTGAATTGATTATTAACACGTGAATTGAATAATACCCACTTTATTACAAAACTAAACTCGGAACACTACAACTGGATAATGAACTTACTTATTTACTTCTAACTACTAACTCACTAATTACACTGACTAACTCTAACTAACTGATTCGAGGGAAAGGCGACCGCCTTATATAGTTTTGGCTCCCAGGTTCTAGAAAAATCCCGTATATAATGCTTATCGTTTGCCAAAATTTCTGGAACGCTTATCTGCCGTTTGCTTCGTTATCGCGGCCGCTTTCCCCTTACCAGATCTTTCTAGAAAATTTTCTTACGTACTAAATTCTATAATTTACATTTCGCTGCAATATTTTTTCCTCTGAAGATTTCTACTTAATTTGAAGTTTTGGGTCTGATCTTACAACATTCGAAAACGTATTTAATTGAGAAAAAGGGGACCGAAATTGTGCACTTAAAATCGAAATTTAGGGAAAGAATCGAATAATATATAACATGTGGAAGTGAACGCACCTTCATGACGCAATTACATGTCAACTGTCATTTATGTTACACACATTTTATTATGTTGTATGTCATCGCCGTGTTTTAAGAAATTATAAGTATTCAGAGACTATACTACCAGCAGCAATAAGCTCTCTTAAAGACATCATTTTTTAGAGTCTGACATCGGGAAATATTGTCAGAAAGTTAACATTATGTTAACATAAAGATTTCTCATCCTAAAGACATCTATCAAAATCATCTTAGAGATATCTGTTAGATGTCAGTAATCTGACGACTAAAAAAAGCTATCTAAATGTTAACATTTCTGTGTCTCTTAACGATATCACTAAAGTGATATCTTTAAGATATCCTTTTGATTTAGGTGCCTTACGGGTATACTAGACTATACGATACTAATACTATACTATACTATACTATACTATACTATACTATACTATACTATACTATACTATACTATACTATACTATACTATACTATACTATACTATACTATACTATACTATACTATACTATACTATACTATACTATACTATACTATACTATACTATACTATACTATACTATACTATACTATACTATACTATACTATACTATACTATACTATACTATACTATACTATACTATACTATACTATACTATACTATACTATACTATACTATACTATACTGTACTATACTATACTATACTATACTGTACTGTACTATACTATACTATACTACACTACACTACACTACACTATACTATACTATACTATACTGTACTATAGTATACTATACTATACTATACTATACTGTACTATACTATACTATACTGTACTATACTATACTATACTATACTATACTGTACTGTACTATACTATACTATACTATACTATACTATACTATACTATACTATACTATACTATACTATACTATACTATACTATACTACACTACACTACACTACACTATACTATACTATACTATACTACACTATACTATACTATACTATACTATACTATACCATACTATATACTATACTATACTATGCTATACTATACTATACTATACTATACTATACTATACTATACTATACTATACTACTATACTATACTATACCTATACTATACATACTATACTATAGCTATACTATACTATACTATACTATACTATACTATACTATACTATACTATACTATACTATACTATACTATACTATACTATACTATACTGTATTATACTATACCATACTATACTATACTATATAGAGATTAGTATTTCCTAATTCATCTGCCGTCTTATTTGCAAATCGGGGGCTAAGAACCCCTACAACTAAAAGTGAATCTTAATTTAATATGAATTTTCTCTCAATTTTCTTGTTTTTTCGCGTCGATTTTTTTCTTTCGGTTTTAAAATCTCAAGTTTAATTCTATTAAAGGTTCAAATTGCAATTTTCACTTTAATCTCGAAACGTCAAGTTTCGAAATTTTCACTCAAGTAATAAAAATCTTGATTTTCTTCGCAAAAACTACACATTTCCAGAAAAATGTTCGAAAAAAATCAAACTTTGGAATGTAAAATTCGAAATTTTTCTTAAAAAGAGATTACACGAATTCGTTTTTATATAAAAAGGCGAATGTTGTAACGAAGTCACAAAAGTTTGAAGTTTCGACGAAAAGTAAAGATTTTGAAAAAACATCGAAATTCGCAAAAAAGTGGAAATTATTTTTAAAAAGAGATAGAAGTTTCCAAAAGAGGTCGAAGTGTTAAAACGAGATTGAAATTTTTAAAAAAAGTCCAAATTCTGAAAAGTCACTCGAGAAAAAGTCCAAATTTTTTATTGTTTTGAAGTTTTTAAAAAAATGGAAATTCTAAAAAAAGGTTCATAATTTCAAAAAAGTCGAAATTTTGAGAAATCCAATTTACCAAAAAAGTTGAAATAGTCGAAAGTCGATTTTTCAAATACATAATTTTTGTACAAAATTTGAAGTTTCGAAAAAAAAATTAAATTTCATAAAAAAAGACACTCAACATTTTAGCACTCTAAAGTTCACTGAACGTGTAATCATGGAATGATAGAAAAACATCAAAATTTCAAAAAGACTCAAATTTTCAAAAAGAATTGACATTTCCAAAGTTTAATAGTTATGAATTTCAAAAATACTCAAAACTTTTATGTAAAATTTTCAGTTTTCCTCAAAATTTACTTTGAAACTTTGCGCAAAAGTTGCACTTTCTAAAAAAAAGTAAAATTCCAAAGAAATAACCAAAATTTTGAATAAGGATCGACATTTAAAAAAAAAATAGAAATTTTAACATCAAAGTTGAAAAAATAGAAATTTTAAGATCAAAGTTAAAAAAAAGTAATTTTAAAATAATCGAACTTGCCCAACAACTGAAACATTGTCAACATTTCGAAAAAAGGTCAAAATTTCGTGTCAAAACTTTCAAAAAATTCGAAGTTTTCAAAAAATGCTAAATAATCAGTGGAAAAATTTCACAAAATAGATTTTTTGAACAACGAAACTCTAGAAACAGTTCAATTTTAACATAAAAAATTTGAGAAATTTCAAGTTTTTTTGAAAACGTTAGCATTAAAATTTTCTTTTTTTTATCCATTCTGACTCAAAATTCAAATTGTAGCTTTTACTTTAAATTCGAACCATAGCCTCATATTATTAAAAATCTGAGGATTTTATGAAAACTATGATTATGAATTCAAAATAAGATTATAAACTCCAAACCAGTAAAAAAAATCGGAATTTCTAAAAATGCTTCATTCATTAAAAACAATTAGGTGGAACTTTCTCAAAAAATCACAAAAAAAAATACCAAGAAATCACGAAGTTTTTGAACTAAGGTGGAACATTTACGAAGTAATTATACGTGTAAATTCAGAGCTTTGGAAATGATTCAAAAATTTCGATATTACAGTCGACAGTTCGGAAAATTTCTAAACATTTCTTGCTTCGATTTCCATGACAATTATAGGATACGTTTAATTTCGGTAATTTCGGTTTGGTGCATTGTATAGTTTATAGCGCTTTAACAATCTCACATTATTGAATATCAGCAAAGATGATTGTTCTTGTCAATTTTAAACGTGATAACTGAGCTTGTATCATTTTTGGCACACTTGTTATAGTTTCGTATGTAGACACATTACTTGAACAAAGTAGTAGTTTCTCTCTGAAGATGACAGCTTGGCTGTCGAAACGCGTTAGAGCAACCTTTGTTGTGTTTTTTAATTTTTCTTGGTTTCAGGGGACAAGTTCTGTGTTTCAATTTTTGAACAAAGAGCACAAAACAGTTAATAACAATTTTAAAATACAGCTAATGGTAACCGCGGCTCGCAAGCTGCATGCTGCTATTTTAAAAGAAAAGTGCGACTCTTTAAATTCCCTTAATAAAATAAATAAATCAAAGCTAGAGCGGACTCAGACACTCATTAAACAAGTAACCTACAGAAGTCGAAATTTCCAAAAACACTTTTCTAGGAATTTTTACGTTTTACTAAAATTTTGACAAAAACTTATGATTTCAAGAAGTAATTTTTCGAAATGTTTGATTGATTTGTATTAACATTTTGAAAAAACACATGAAATTTGAAATTTCTAGAAAAAGACCAACTTGGGGAGTCGAAATTTCTAAAAAAATATTTTTCTCATGATTTTTACTTTTTTATTTGTAAATTTTCTAAAACCTTGGGATTTCGTGAAAAAAATGTAAATTACTTTTTGTGTGAAAAGAAATCTAAATTGTCAGAAACGGCAAACATCAAAGTTCGAAATAAAAGCTGAAATTTCCACAAAAATCGAATTTTAAGAGAAAGAGATTTCGAAAAAATTGAGACAAAGAAAGAGACTCGAAAAAATTGAGAAAAAGGAACAGATTTCGAAAAAATTGAGAAAAATGAATTTATCAAAAGTTCTCAATAAAAGGTAAAATTTTAGAAAAAAATAACATAGAATTTCGACAATAGATTGAAGCTCAGAACAAACCTAAAAACCTGAAATTTTTAGACAATTTTGAATTTTTGAAATATGGTAAAATTTCAAAATGAGAAATTGTAAAAATTAACTGAAAGCTTAGAAAAAATTGTCGATCTCTAAAAAAGTTAAAGTTTTCCAGTGAAGAAGAAAAAACTTTAATTTTAGGAAGAATTTCATGAAAATTTCATCGAAATTTCGATAAAAAAACTATAATTTTGCAGAGAAAGCTATATTTTGAAAATAAATTTGCAATTTTAAGAAGAGAACGAATTAAAAAAACTTCAAATTTTCAGATAAATTCGAATTTTGAGAAAATCGGTAAAATAATTTCGAAAGAAAATTCCAAGAAAATTTTGAGAAAAGTTGAACTTTAAAAAAAGGTAAAAATTTCCCAGAAAAAGCCAAATTTTCAGAAAAAGGAAGAGATTTCGAAAAAAACTGGGAAAAATGAAGAGATTTAAAAAAACGAATTTATCTAATTCGGAAAAAGGGAGAAATTTCGAAAAAAATGAATTTATCGAAAGTTCTCAAAAAAAGGAAAATGTTAGAAAAAAAACGTCGAATTTCGACGATAGATTAAAACTCGAAACAAACCTAAAAACCTGAAATTTTTAGACAATTTTGAATTTTTTGAAAAATTGCAGAATTTCGAAAAGAGAAATTGTAAGAATAAACTGAAAGTTTAAAAAAAATTGTTGAAATTTAAAAAAATCAAAGTTTTTCAGAGAAGAAGAAAAAAGTCGAATTTTAGGAAAAATTTCAAAGAGAAAGTCAAAATTTTAATAAAACAACAATTTTCCAGGGAAAGTTAAATTTTGAGAATACATTCGAAATTTCGAGACCAAGGCGATTTAAAAAAAATCCAAATTTTTAGATCAATTCGAATTTTGTAAAATAATTTCAAAAGAAAATTTGCAGAAAATTTCGAAAAAAGTCTTTAACTTTAAAAAAACGTCAGAATTTCCCAGAAAAACCCGCGTTTTGAGAAAAAGAAAGATATTTAAAAAAATGAATTGGTCCTAAGTTAACAAATAAGGGTAAAATTTCAGAAAAAAAAACACGTCGAATTTCCGCAATAGATCGAAACCCAAACCAAATTTTAAAAACTTGACATTTTCAGATAAAAAAGAAATTGTAAAATAAACTGGAAGCTTAAAAAAGTGTCCGACTTTAAAAAAGTCGAAGTTTTTCAATAAAGAAGAACGAAGTCGAATTTTAGGAAAAATTTCAAGGAAAAAGTCAATATTTTAAGAAAAGTTCCAAATTTCGATAAAAATTTGCAATTTTCCAGAGAAAATTAAATTTTGAGAACAAATTTAAAATTTCGAAAACAAGACGAATTAAAAAAAAACTGCAAATTTTAAGATAAATTCAATTTTGAGAAAATTGGTAAAATAATTTCGAAAGGAAAGGGAATGTTGATAAAACTTCCAATTCTGAGAAGTGTTAAACCGTAAAAATCCGTCAAAATTTCCCAGAGAAAGTCAAATTTTAAGAAAAAAAAAATCAAATTTTGCGATTTGAAAATAAATGAATTTCGTTCGAAATAAAAGTTGATATTTCCGGAAAAATTTAACTTTTGAAAAAAATAGATTTCGAGAAATATGAATTTGTCAAAAATTCTCAAAAAAAACAAATTTTTGAAAAAAAAGACGTATTTTGACATTAGTTTGTATCCCAGAATAAATTTAAAAACCTAAAATTTTTAGACAAATTTGAATTTTGTGAAAAATTGTAAAATATCGAAAAGAGAAATTGTAATCAATTCAGAGCTTATAAAAAATTGTCGAACTTTAAAAGTCGAAGTTTTTCAGAGAAGAAGAAAATAAAGAATTTGCAATTTTCCAGAGAAAGTTAAATTTTGAGAATAAAATTGAAATATCGAGAACAAGACGAATAAAAAAACTTTCAAATTTTCGGAAAATTTCGAATTTTGAGCAAATTGATAAAATAATTTCTAAATAAAAAGGAATGTGGGTAAAATTTCCAGTTTCTAGAAAAGTGTTGAACTTTAAGAAAAAAGTCAAAATTTCCCAGAGAAATTCAATTTTAAGAACAAAATCAAATTCTAAGATAAAGTCAAACATTCTGAAAATTGGTGAATTTCGTCGATAAAATCGCAGCTTGCAGAAACATAATAAAATGTCGAATTTTCAGTTAAAAGTTGGAATTTCGAGAAACAACTAATTTTGCGAAACAGATCGAAATTTCCAGAAAATAAATAAAAGTTTAAATATTCATTATTCAATATTTGGGGAAAATGGTGAAATTTAAAAAGAGAACGTAATTTAAAAAGGATAGAAATTTCGAGAAAAAAGTCGCAATTTAGGACAGTTAAAAAAATATAATTTTGGAAAAAAAGTCAAATTTAAGAATAAATCTAAATTTTGAAAAAAAAAAATTGAGAAAAAATCGAAATTTTCAAAAAGTATTTTATTTAACATTTCCAAATTATTACTTTAAATTTTTATTTTCTTTTTTTATTACAAAATCGACAAATGACCAATTAAATGTTCTGCAATTAAACAGTGAAACGTGCTTAAAATTGAAAATATGTACAACCGCAACCATAGACTAGTTTCGGCCTTTCTTGGCCTCATCAGCACGGTACGGTGGTTGTATACACTTCCAATTTAAAGCCGTTAGTGAGTCGTATAAGTATCCAAGAGAGCAAACCTCCATTGGGTGACTTGTAACTGACTTTTAACTGTTTATTACGCAAACATTTTCGCTACATGCTAATTGAAGCATTCTTCTCTGCTTAGATAATAAGCCTTGTATATACGAATATATACAAGTTTATTACGATGCAATTGAAATCTAATTTCATTATAATCTAATGAAAACCAGACTGCAATTGCAAAGTTCACGTAGATCAGGCAAAGCTTGTATCACGGGTTGCATCGCAACATCCATAGATACAAACGTCCTCGGCGTGACTTTACTTTCATCTAGTTTTGACAAATGACCAATTAAATGATCTGTAATTAAACAGTTAAACGTGCTTAAAATTGAAAATATGTACAACCGCAACCATAGACTAGTTTCGGCCTTCCTTGGCCTCATCAGCATGGTACGGTGGTTGTATACACTTCCAATTTAAAGCCGTTAGTCAGTCGTGTAAGTAATCGAAATCGACCAAAGATGAATTTTTGAGAAATAAGTCTAATCTTCCAGTATAAGTTGAATTTAAAAAAAGTAAACATTTTCACAGATTGTCGAGTTTTGAGAAGAGAGGAAGATTTAGGGAAAAAAGTCTAAATAAATAGTTAAAAAAAAAAGACGAACGCAGAGAAGAGTTAAAGAAGTCGAATTTACAAGAAAAAGGCAAATTTTGAAATAAAGCTTCAAATTATGAGAAATGAAAGGTCTTTTGAGCTGAATATGTTTTCTTTTAACTACATGAGTTAAAGGGGTCTTCCACTGTCCCATATTTTGTCTTATTTATCTGATTTAACTGTGAAATAAAATGTGAAATCAGAAATAGAAACTTGTGGCTCTTTGAAATTCACGAAACCAATTTTTTCATTGCGGATGGCTCTTTTGGCTTAAAAGTTTGCAGACCAGACCCCTGGTCTAGATAAAGCTCTTCTCTATTAAAAATGCTATATTACATTTTATTTTGTGCAAACTTATTGTGACAATAAGTATTTATATTATATCAATACTGTATACATTAGGGTGGTCCTTATTTAGAAAATGTTCGAATTTTTTTCCACGATAGTCCTAAATCGGTTCCAAATATATAAAAAAAAATTCATGCCAAGTTATAGCTCTTAATTTTAATATCAACCCGGCCCCCCCGATAGCCAAAGTTTTAAATGGAAATAACATAGGAAAAGTTCTGTTAATACTTTGGAATTTTTTATCCCATAAACCAATAAACATATCATGTCGACAAATGATTATTTTTATAGAAAATTTACCGCTCTACAAAAAAGGTCTCTTGTGATTTTTGGCTAACTTGACTGGTTTAAAAGTTATTCGAGGTTAAAATAAAAGTTCTAGTCAATCTAATGGTTTTTTTCGTTTTTATTGTCATTTTATGATTCAAAAATTAAAAAAGAGTTATAATTTATATTTCAAACGAATTTTCTTACCTTGACGTATGCTCTGAAAGAAAAGTATTAATGAATTGAAAAAATTTATTATTAAAATTTCAATGACTTGAAAGAAAATACCAATATTATCATTTTTTTTTTTTTTTTAATCACATACTTTTATGAAGTTGTTACATTAGTTTTCTTTAGCGCATCAGGAAACATTTGACGATGATCTTTAACTAATTGTAATACAAATTGCATTTGTTTTTCATCTTTGGTATAATGTTTACAAAAATCTTGCACTAGTTTAACTCCTCTCTCAGCACAGTCATTTACAACCGATAGTTTTTCGACAAACCGTAATGCAGTTTTGTAGCTTTCATTTTCAGCCCATTCAGAAGGATGAATTTGTAAAAATTCTGTTTGTAACTCAAATCTTTCAAAAAATTTGATCGATTTTGCAGTTACAAAAAAATCGATATCGTTGTACAATAAATCGTTTATATTCTTGCTTTGAAAGCTTTTTACGCTACATGTTTCACTAGTATAATCCAGCTCTTCTTCCGGAATAATATCAATTGAAATCTTGTCTTCTTCTGTATGCAGCTTAGCCACAATTTTTAATTTGGTTTCTAATGGAACATCTTCATCGAAAATTGCGATGATCGCTAACTCTGGCGGTAAGTACCATAGATGATTCATAAATCTATTAATTGCTACAGTAGCAAGATTACTGTTGATCGCCTTAAAGTTGTGTAGCTCTTTTATAAATTGTAGATCATGGTACGGAGCTTTTACACTATTAGATGATAAATACCAAGCTTTAACATAAACAGTTGTCACAAAAACACATATTTGTCGAAGTTTATTGTCTTCACCTTTTTTCAACGATAACTGTTCATGAAACAGGTACATTTTCAGCACGTAAATAGCTTTTGCCATCCACCGTGCATGATGGCAAGCTCCCGGCTTACGAAAACTAAATTTTTCTGGGATAACACCAATGAAGACTAGAGTAAGCTCCAAAAACTCTTTGTAATCATCACGAGGCAGCTTTGTTGTCAGAACTTCAGTGGCAAAAGTTTTTATAGACCTAATTTTTTCTACTGTTAACTCGTTTTTATTTCTTGGATCATCTAATCCTGTTTTGTAATTCAGTTTATTCAAAGTTTCCCATTGCTTTTGAAATCTGATAAAAAGTGGAACATTTGGCCCAACAGTATTTGGAAAAACAGCTTCGAACACATATCTTAGGACAATTTCGAAAATGTGATGCCTACACGGAAGATATAATAAATCTCTCTCTAATAATTTCTCCAGTAATGCAGCAGCACCATTTCGAATGCCTAAATTTGAAGCAGTAGTATCACAGGATATCGCTTTGACAGAAGTGTCGAATCCCCAATCCAGCAATGTTTCGTGAATAATAGTAGCTTGTGCCATTCCAGTCCCATCTTCACTCGTTGGTACACCTAACATAATTTCTTTGCCCTCTGACGTAATTATCACTGGTAATCGATGAACGGTTTCGGTATTTAACAAATTAGGTAATAATTTTCCGTCCCAGTGTACAACAATAGATGATAAATTCAAGTCTTGGAAGTGTTTTTTTATTTCTATTGATTTTGACTCTCGCAGAGTTTGTCGTTGTCTTCGAATAGATGATCGATTGATAATCAAAGAGTTAATATCCACATCTAGTAGGTTTATATCAATAAGTGATTGACAGATAGCAGTTATTATAAATACAGCATCTCTGTCACTTACTTTACATCGATCGAAAGTAGCTACAACTCTATTACTGAGAATATTATAACTTCCTCTTGTTTTTTTTTTATTCTGATGATCCGGCAGTAGTAGGAAAGTATATTTCTCCACTAGATGCAGATAGAGCACTTCCCTGGCTAGATAAAAGTTCAACATTTTTGTCTAAAACAAATAAGGACAATAATATGACGAATAAAATATGAACGTGAATAAGTAATAAAAAATCAATTGATTATTTGATTCTCATAATTTACCCAATAATGCTTTTTCTTCATCACTCTTTTTTTTTTCGTTTTTCAAAATGAGTTTTTTTGTTCAATTTATTAGAATTATTATCATCGTCATCATATTTTGTTTTAATATTTGCAATAAAACCAATTCGTTCATCTGATCTCTGATTAATTAAGAATTCTTTAGAATTTTCATCAATAACTTCAAATACATTTGATGGTGCAATGTCAAATAATTTTTTTAATGAACAAACAAATTCATTTTGTTTTTTTACAGCCACGTCACTCCGATTTTTGTGTTTGACAAGTATGCGCCACTCATCGTACAATTTTTTTAATTTATCTCGGCATCTTTGCATATCTTGAACGGGAATTTGAGCTTTTTTCCAAAACACAATAATTTCATCAATTACTGCAGCGATACTTTCTGGTACAGAAGTATTTAAAATACGTGTATGAAAAAAGAACACTTTTAGAGCTTGCAATTTCGATGGTAATTTATTACCCACTATTTGGACGTCAACATCACCAATTAAAAAGATGTTTTGACGTAAACGTGATAGTTCCATATTTGTCTGATGACTTTAAAATCGAATTGATGAAATTTAAGGATTTAATTAAACAACGAGAAAGCATAACTATTAGTAAATATTCGTGAACGATTTTAATAGAGTTGAGATAATAAATATAGGTTATGAGTACTTTGGAATAAATTGTGATGTGAAAAGTTGAAGTAAAATCTAATAGATGGCGGCATAATCAGTTTCTGAAATGTTTTTATCTTGAAATTTAAATTTGAAACCAGATTGTATCAATATTTTTATCAATCAAAATTAAAATCGTTCAATAATTTGCCAAAAATATTTTGTGTATTTTGAAATTGGAAATATAGTTGAAACTTATGACAGTTCAAAAATAAAAAAAATTAGTGTAACTATTATTTTAGGGTCACGGTCACCTTGGAATTTTTCTGGAAAAAAATCATCAAGATTAAAAATTATAACCCTTTTTTCATTTTTGAATCATAAAATGATGGTAAAAACGAAAAAAACCATTAGATTGACTAGAACTTTGATTTTGACCTCGAATAACTTTTAAACCAGTCAAGTTAGTCAAAAATCATAAGAGACCTTTTTTGTAGAGCGGTAAATTTTCTATAAAAATAATCATTTGTCGACATGATATGTTTATTGGTTTATGGGATAAAAAATTCCAAAGTATTAACAGAACTTTTCCTATGTTATTTCCATTTAAAACTTTGGCTATCGAGGGGTCGGGTTGATATTAAAATTAAGAGCTATAACTTGGCATGAATTTTTTTTTATATATTTGGAACCGATTTAGGACTATCGTGGAAAAAAATTCGAACATTTCCTAAATAAGGACCACCCTAGTATACATATTGTATCAATACTGTATACATACTCTACGCATCGAATTTGCAATGTTCCCTATTACTTCCTCATTTTTGGGGGTTGGGGGCCTAACCTACTTATCTTCTAAAGCGAAATAAGGTAACAATATATTTGACATCCCTCTCACAGATACGTTCAAAGATAACACGAGCTGATAACACTCTGACGTTCCTTTAGGATGATTGTTATGTCATTCCTCGATATGATTCGAGGACAGAAAATATTACCCCTGGTGCATGAAAGGGTGTTGTCCTAGTGAAAAGCAGGTGTAACAGGTTAGTTAGAGCATCCAACAGATAGAATCCCACGTTCTATTGTCGATGGTTCGGTGCTTAGTACGTGTCATTAGGTAACGCGGAGAAATGGAACATTATCAGATAACTGTCACAATGAACATGTCAAGGGGGTTGTTTGCTGGCTGTTCCGATCGAGGCTGTATCATATACACTTCCACCGTCGACGCTCCTTCGTCAGAATCTAATAGGAAAGTAGATTTTCAATCATCACGACCCAAATCTCCCCATCAATGGATGTATAGTGTGAGGAAATAAATGAAATGATTGAAAACGTTTTCGAAGCAAATTAGACTTGCATTTGATGATTAAACTTTGAAACTAAACACCGAAGTAAAGATTCTTTATTTTCCCATTTATTTAATGTTTTATTCGATGATAAGCATCTCTTTTAGGGAACTTACCGCCAGATTTTAAAGACAAAATTATCAACAATCAATATGCAATTTGGGCAACTTCTGTTTCCATGAGAATTATAGGTTACGTTTAATTTCGGTATATCATACAGTTTGGTGCATTGTATAGTTTCTAGCGCTTTAACCATCTCACATTATTGAATATCAGCAGTGATGATTGTTCTTGGGAATTTTAAACGTGATAACTGAGCTTGTATCAGCTTTGGCACACTTGTTATGGTTTCGTCATTATTATGTACACACATTAGTTCTTGCTTCTATTTCTATAACAATTGTAGGATACGTTTAATTTCGGTATATCATACAGTTTGGTGCATTGTATAGTTTCTAGCGCTTTAACCATCTTACATTATTGAATATCAGCAGTGATGATTGTTCTTGGCAATTTTAAACGTGATAACTGCGCTTGTATCAGCTTTGGCACACTTGTTATGGTTTCGTCATTGTTATGTAAACACATTAGTTCTTGCTTCTATTTCTATAACAATTATAGGATACGTTTAATTTCGGTATATCATACAGTTTGGTGCATTGTATAGTTTCTAGCGCCTTAACCATCTCACATTATTGAATATCAGCAGTGATGATTGTTCTTGGCAATTTTAAACGTGATAACTAAGCTTGTATCAGCTTTGGCACACTTGTTATGGTTTCGTCATTGTTATGTAAACACATTAGTTCTTGCTTCTATTTCTATAACAATTATAGGATACGTTTAATTTCGGTATATCATACAGTTTGGTGCATTGTATAGTTTCTAGCGCCTTAACCATCTCACATTATTGAATATCAGCAGTGATGATTGTTTTTGGCAATTTTAAACGTGATAACTGAGCTTGTAACAGCTTTGGCACACTTGTTATGGTTTCGTCATTATTATGTACACACATTAGTTCTTGCTTCTATTTCTATAACAATTATAGGATACGTTTAATTTCGGTATATCATACAGTTTAGTGCATTGTATAGTTTCTAGCGCCTTAACCATCTCACATTATTGAATATCAGCAGTGATGATTGTTTTTGGCAATTTTAAACGTGATAACTGAGCTTGTATCAGCTTTGGCACACTTGTTATGGTTTCGTCATTATTATGTACACACATTAGTTCTTGCTTCTATTTCTATAACAATTATAGGATACGTTTAATTTCGGTATATCATACAGTTTAGTGCATTGTATAGTTTCTAGCGCTTTAACCATCTCACATTATTGAATATCAGCAGTGATGATTGTTCTTGGCAATTTTAAACGTGATAACTAAGCTTGTATCAGCTTTGACACACTTGTTATAATTTCGTCATTATTATGTACACACGTTACTTGAACAAAGAGTACAAAACAGTTAATAACAATTTTAAAATGCAGTTAACGGTATCATCGTCTAGACAAAACTCTCCTCTATTGAGAATGCTATGTAACAATTGATCTTGTGCTAAATTAAGTTTTATGGGAAAAAGCTGAAGCTTAATGCAAAAAAGTTTTATGGCAAAAAGTCGAATTTTTGGCTTTCTCGATTTCTGAAATTTCAACTTTTCGGAAATCAGAATGTCGAGTTTTTTTGATGATTTTTTTTATATGTATAATTCCGACTTCATTTCCAAATTTCGAATTTTTTATCAAAATTTTACCTTTTTCAATAGTTTTGCTTTAAAATTTTTTTTCACGCAATTTTCAGCTCTCCAGAATTTCAACTTTTTTCAAAATTTTACTTTTTTAAAAATTTCGATTTTTCTGATAATTTCGACTTTTTTTAAATCTTTCTCTTTCAAAAACTAGATTTTTTGGAAAGCTTGACACAGGATGTTTTAAAATGTCCAATTTTTTTGAAAAATTGTATTTTTTTCAAAATTACGATTGTATTTCAAAATTTAAACCTTTTTCCAAAAAATTCGACTTTTTGTTAAAATTTTTATTTCTTATGACTTTCGACTTTTAAAAATTTCGACTCTTTGTCTCCGTCTTCTAAAAAAATTGTTTGTTAAATTTGGCTTTTAAAAATGTAGATTTTATTTTCCCAAATTTTGACACTTTTGAAAACATTGACTTTTTGAAAACTCCGACGTTTTTTCCAAATTTGCACCCCTAAAATTCTTACTTTTTAAAATTTACCCTCCTTTTAAATTTCGACTTTTCCAAAAATTTGTACCTTTTTTGAAAACTTTGGATTTTTTGAAAATTTCTTTAAATTTTGACTTCATTTGATTCGAATTGTTTTGACATTTTGAACTATTTTGCGAAATTTCGACTTTTTTTAAAGTTTCGACTTTTACAATTTTGACTGTTAGAATTTCGCCTCTTTTCAAATTTTCGAATTTTCCGACAATTTTAACTTTTTTCAAAATTTTTGCCCACTTCACTTTAATGAAAATTACGATTTTTCTTACTATTATTCAACCTATCAAACAGTTAATCTTTTTGAAAAATTTGACTTTTAAACATTTCAATTTTTTATTTTAAAATTGCTGAAATTTCAACTTCTCCGGAAAAATCAGAATGTCGAGTTTTTTCAATGAATTTTTTTCTATAATTCCCACTTAATTTCCAAATTTCGAATTTTTTATCAAAATTTGAACTTTTTTAAAACTTTCGCTTTAACATTTTTTTTCACACAATTTTCGACTATCCAAAATTTCAACTTTTTTCAAAATATTACTTTTTTAAAAATTTCGACTTTTCTCTGATAATTTCGACTTTTTAAATCTTTCTCATTCGAAAGTTCTAGATTTTTTCGAAAGCTTGACGCAAAAGATTTTTTAGAATGTCCAATTTCTTGAAAATTTTTATTTTTTTTCAAAATTACGATTGTATTTCCAAAAATTTCGACTTCTTGTCAAAATTTGCGTTTTTTAAGACTTTCGACTTTTAAAATTTCGATTCTCTATCTCTGTCTTTAAAAAAAATTGTTTTTTTAATTTTGGCTTTTAAAAATGTCGATTTTATTTTCCAAAATTTCGACACTTTTAAAAATATTGACTTTTTCAAAACTCCGACGTTGTTTTCAAATTTTCGCTCCTAAAATTCCTACTTTTAATAATTTACCCTCTTTTTAAATTTCGACTTTTCCAAAATTTCTACCTTTTTTAAAAATATCTTTAAAATTTTGACTTTGATTCCAGTTGTTTTGATATTTTGAATTATTTAGCGAAATTTCGATTTTTTTCAAAGTTTCGACTTTTAAACTTTTGACTTTTAGAGTTTCGCCTTTTTTCAAACTTTCGAATTTTCCGAAAATTTTAACTTTTTTCAAAATTTTGCCCACTTCACTTTAATGAAAATAACAATTTTTATTTACTATTCTTCAACCTATCGAATAGTTAATCTTTTTGAAAAATTTGACTTTTTAAACATTTATTTTTTAATTTAAAATTTCTGACATTTCAACTTCTCCGGAAAAATCAGAATTTCGTGTTTTTTTAATGAATTTTTTCTATAATTCCGACTTCATTTCCAAATTTCGAATTTTTTATCAAAATTTCAACTTTTTTGAAACTTTCGCTTTAACATTTTTTTTTCACGCAATTTTCAATTATCCAAAATTTCGACTTTTTCAAAATTTTACTTTTTTGAAAATTTCGACTTTCCTGTGATAATTTCGACTTTTTTAAATCTTTCTCTTCGTTCTTTAATGATTTTTTTTTCTATAATTCCGACTTCATTTCCAAATTTTGAATTTTTTATCAAAATTTCAACTTTTTTAGAACTTTCGCTTTTACATTTTTTTTTCACAGAATTTTCAACTATCCAAAATTTCGACTTTTTTCAAAATTTTTCTTTTTGAGAATTTCGACTTTTCTCTGATAATTTCGACTTTTTAAAATCTTTTTCTTTCGAAAATTCTAGATTTTTTCAAAAGCTTGACGCAGAGATTTTTTAAAATGTCAAATTTTTTGAAAAATTGTATTTTTTTCAAAATTACGATTGCATTTTAAAATTTAAACTTTTATCCAAAAATTTCGACTTCTCGTCAAAATTTGCGTTTTTTAAGACTTTCGACTTTTAAAATTTCGACTTTCTATCTCTGTCTTTAAAACAAAATGTTTTTTTTTAATTCTGTTGATCATATTTTCCAAAATTTCGACACTTTAAAAAACATTGACTTTTTGAAAACTCCGACGTTGTTTCCAAATTTTCGCTCCTAAAATTCTTACTTTTTAAAATTTACCCTCCTTAAATTTCGTCTTTTTTATCAAAATTTTTACCTTTTTTAAAAATTCTGGATTTTTTGAAATTTTCTTTAAAATTTCGTCGTTATTTGATTCGAGTTGTTTTAAAAATTGAAATACAGAACTTGTCCCCTGAAACCAAGACAGATTAAAACACACAACAAAGGTTGCTCTAACGCGTTAGTAGTTTCTCTCTGAAGATGACAGCTTGGCTGTCGAAACGAGTTAGAGCAACCTTTGTTGTATTTTTTAATCTTTTTTGGTTTTAGACAAGTTTTGTATTTCAATTTTTGAAGAAAACCAAGGACCAGTCCGTTCCACCAAAATCGAGTTGTTTTGACAAAAATTCTAATTTTTTTTCATACTTTTTTTGGTTTTAAAATTTATAATTTGTTTTATAAATTTCAACACTACCAAAGTGTCGCATTTTTTCAGCTTTTAAAAAAAAATGACATTTTGGAGAATTTCGATGTTATTTCAAAATTCCAATCCCTTTGAAAATATTCAAACATTTTGACTCTTTCAAAAAAGACATTTAATCTTTTTTCCTTAATTTAAATCAACCAGAATTTTTCTGTTTCTTAACATTTCCACTCTTTATTTCTAACTTTTTTGGACGTTTAGAATTTTTTGATAATTTTCACTCTTCTTCGATATTTGGGCTCAAAAGATTCGCCTATTTTTGAAAACTTAACTAAAAATGCTTCAGATTTTTAAATCTCCACCTTTCTTCAAAATTATGATTACCTGTTTTCTGAAATTTGAATTATTTTTCAAAATTTCAACTTTTTTAAACGTTTTTTTGAAAATTTTTTTATTTTATTAAAATTTTTGAATTTTTTAAAATTGTTAACTTGTAACAGTATCTTTTCAAATTTTTTTTTTCATTTTTAAAGTTCGATTTTTTTTAAATACCAACTTTCTATAAAAATTTCGAAAAATGTCGAAGTTTCGTCATTTTGCAAAATTTTGAATTTCAAAAATTTCCACTTTCTCATTTCGCTTTTATCTGAAAATATCGATTTTATTAAATCGGTTTTCGTTAAAACTTTAAATTATTCTGCAAAAATTTCGTTGAATTTTGGAGTTTTTGATTTACTTCGAAAATTTGAAAAATTGTATTTTTTTTCAAAATTACGATTGTATTTCAAATTTTAAACTTTTTTCAAAAAATTTCGACTTCTTGTCAAAATTTGCGATTTTTAGGACTCTCGGCTTTTAAAATTTCGATTCCTTATCTCTGTCTTTTAAAAAAAAATGTTTTTTTAATTCTGGCTTTTAAAAATGTAGATTTTATTTTCCAAAGTTTCGACACTTTTAAAAAAATTGACTTCTTGAAAACTCCGACGTTGTTTTCAAATTTTCGCTTCTAAAATTCTTACTTTTTAAAATTTTGCCTCTTTTTAAATTTCAACTTTTCCAAAAATTTCTACCTTTTTTCAAAACTTTGGATTTTTTGAAAATTTCTTTAAAATTTCGACTTTATTTGATTCGAGTTGTTTCGACATTTTAAACTATTTTGTGAAATTTCTAATTTTTTTTCATACTGTCACTGGTTTACAAATTTTCAATTTGTTTTATAAATTTCAACTTACTTAAAGTGTCGACTTTTTACAGCTTTTCTAAAAAATTGACATTTTGAAAAATTTCGATGTTTTTTCAAAATTCCAATCCTTTTGAAAATACTCAAACATTTTGACTCTTTAAAAAAGACATTTCATCTTTTTTCTTTAATTTTAATCAACCAGAATTTTTTTGTTTTTCAACATTTTCACTCTTTATTTTTAGTTTTTTGGACGTTTAGAATTGTTGGATAATTTTCACTCTTCTTCGATATTTGGGCTCAAAAATTTCGCCTATGTTTGAAAATTTAACTAAAAATGCTTCAGATTTTTAAATCTCCACATTTCTTCAAAATTATGATTTCCTGTTTTCTGAAATTTGAATTATTTTTTAAAATTTTAACTTTTTCAAACGTTTTTTTGAAAATTTCTTTATTTTATCAAAATCTTTGAATTTTTTAAAATGGTTAACTTATAACAGTATCTTTTCAAAATGTTGACATCATTTTTAAAGTTCGATTTTTTTTAAATAGTAACTTTGTCTAAAAATTTTAAAAAATTTCGAAGTTTCGTCATTTTTTTTTGACTTTCAAAAATTTCCACTTTCTCATTTCGCTTTTATCTGAAAACATCGATTTTATTAAATCGGTTTTTTTTAAATTTTGGACTATTTTGCAAAAGTTTCGTTGCATTTTAAAGTTTTTAATTTACTTCGAAAATTTGAAAACTTCTATTTTTTTTCAAAATTACGATTTTATTTCAAATTTTAAACTTTTTTCCAAATATTTCGACTTCTTGTCAAAATTTGCGTTTTTTAAGACTTTTGACTCTTACAATTTCGATTCTCTATCTCTGTCTTTAAAAAAAATGTTTTTTTAATTCTGGCTTTTAA
The DNA here is from genome assembly GCA_028583605.1 of Dastarcus helophoroides. Classification (NCBI taxonomy): domain Eukaryota; kingdom Metazoa; phylum Arthropoda; class Insecta; order Coleoptera; family Bothrideridae; genus Dastarcus; species Dastarcus helophoroides. The sequence continues at coordinate 38,463,729 of CM053330.1, read as the reverse complement.
AAATGTAGATTTTATTTTCCAAGATTTCGACACTTAAAAACATTGTCTTTTTGAAAACTCCCACGTTGTTTTCAAATTTTCGCTCCTAAAATTCTTACTTTTTTAAATTTGCCCTCTTTTTAAATTTCGACTTTTCCAAAAAATTCTACCTTTTTTGAAAACTTTGCATTTTTTGAAAATTTCTGTAAAACTTCGACTTTATTTGATTCGAGTTGTTTTGACATTTTGAACTATTTTGCAAAATTTCTAATTTTTTTTCATACTTTCGCTGGTTTTCAAATTTTCAATTTGTTTTATAAAATTTAACTTAATCAAAGTGTCGACTTTTTATAGCTTTTAAAAAAAATTAGATTTTGGAAAATTTCGTTGTTTTTTCAAAATTTCAATTTTTTTGAAAACATTCAATGAAACATTTTAATTCTTTAAAAAAACATTTAGTCTTTTTTTTAAATTTTAATCAACCAGAATTTTTCTGTTTCTCAACATTTCCACTCTTTATTTCTATTTTTTTTTGGACGTTTAGAATTTTTTGATAATGTTCACTCTTCTTCGATATTTGGACTCAAAAATTTTGCCTGTGTTTGAAAATTTAACTAAAAATGCTTCACATTGTTAAATCTCCACATTTCTTCAAAATTTTGATTACCTATATTTTGAAATTTGGATTATTTTTCAAAATTTCAATTTTTCTAAAAGTTTTTTTTAAATTTCTTTATTTTATCAAAATCTTTAAATGTTTTGAAATGGTCAACTTATAACAGTATATTTTTAAAATGTTGACATTATTTTTAAAGTTCGATTTTTTTAAATCCTAATTTTCTATAAAAATTTCGAGATTTCGTCATTTTTCAAAATTTTGACTTTCAAAAGTTTCCACTTTCTCATTTCGCTTTTATCTAAAAATATCAATTTTATTAAATCGGTTTTTGTTAAAATTTTGGATTATTTTAGCCAAAAATGTCGTTGCATTTTAAAGTTTTTGATTTTTTTCGAAAAATTGAACTTTTTTCATAACCTCGATTTTTACCAACATATTGACTTTCTCTTGAAAATTTTAACTTTTTTTGAAAAGTTCGCCTTTTTTTAAATTGTGATATTTAAGATTTGTGACTTTTTAATTTATTTCTCAACGTTTTAATTAACGAAAATTTCGAAATTGTTAATAATTTTGACTTTTTTTCGGAATTTGGGCTTTTTAAAAGTTTAAGTTTTTAGAAGATTTCACTGAAAATTCTTCATTTTTTTAAAATCTTGACATTTCTTCATAATTTTGAATATTTTTTAAATTTTAGACTATTTTTAAAGACTTAAACTTTTTTTTGAAAAATTTGGCCAGTTTCTAAAATGTTGGTTTTATTTAGAGGTTTTTTTTGGAAGTTTTAATTTTCCATGAAAGCTTAGACATTTTTCAAAATTTTGATCTGTGTGGAAATGTTGACTGAAGAACTTCCACTTTTTTTAAAATGTCGACTTTTTTGAAATTTTTCAAAATGTCTACTTTTTTAAAGATTTGGAATGTTTTTGAAAGATATATTTATATTTAAAACTTCAACAATTCAAATAATTCTTAAAAAATCGACTTTTGTCGAAGATTTTCAATTTTTTTAAATGAATCCTTTTTCAAAAAGCTTACTTTTTTGAAAGTATTCACTTTTTAAGTTTTTGTCTTTTTTTTTGAAATTAGATTTTCTTCGAAAGCTTCGAAGTTTAATAAAACAAAACCGAAGATTTAAACAGAAGCGAAAGTTTTTTATTAAATGATGTCGACCTTTGAATGTCAAAATTTTTTAAAAAAGTCGAAAATTTGAAATAAGTAAAAATTGGTTTTAAAAATTAGGAATTTTAAAACAGGGAAATTATGAGAGGCTCGTCTTGATAGTTGAGAAGTGCTGCTGTATGATACATCGAATATCAAATAAATTTACGGATGGATCGAAACATATCGATATATCGATACATCAATTGAATACAGCATCGATGTTTTAAAAATTTTGTGTATTCCCAGCAGCGTAATACAGCCAAAGATAAAGTCGTAGATATCTAACGTATTCAGCTCGTTTCTCTTCGTGAAATTAAAAAGGCATTTCAGTGTTTTTATTTGTAAATAAAATTCTTCCTTCACACTTTCAATAATTCCAACTGCGGGCAACGAGCGGGCAATCCAAAAGAAATTTTGTCCACCATGTCACATGGGAAATTAGTCGGACTCTAGTAACGTTTACAAGTGTTTTACACGGCAATTTGCTCTTAATTATTTTTACGGTCGTGTGTACATTTTATAGAGCAGAGCGGAGTGTATTTATTGGATGTTGGCGGACCCGCAGAACAGTAAAAAACGAACTGATGTTAGAAACGGGGCTAAATTCTATTTTATGATCGCTTCGTTTCTTTACGATTGCAGATAAGGGGGAAAATATAGATGCAATTAAGACGTTCTGGTGACTTCTTGATGACCTTTGATTTCCCCCAGGAAAATGATCGAGTTTGTATGCGTTTGTTATTTTTAAATGACGAAACATCGACCACTTAAAAATTGGGTAGTCGTGAGACTGCTGACAGAAGTGAAAACTTAAAAGTAAAACTAAAAAGTGTCTATATAGCGTAGTTCGAACCCAAACTAGTAAATAATATTGGAAATATTTGAAATTAAATGCTGTCAAACTGACCTGTCTTTTCATATTTGTGGTTTGGATGCATATAGTCGTGCCGAAACGTGTGGATCACGCGAATATTCCTTTAGACGCGTTGGGCGGTCTTTGATAGGGGGTTTCGCGTCACCATCACGCTAAATTGCGTTACCAACGTGCTCTAATGTTATCTACGATTGAGCATATTGATAACGCAAGTTATCGCGATGGTGACGAGAAACCCCCATCAAAAACCGCCCAACGCGTCTAATAAAATGTTCACTTTAAAAATGGGTGATCCGCACGACCCTATCAAATATCGCCCAACGCCCCTAAAGAAGTTTCCACCCCAAAAAAAGAAATTGTTTAAATTTATGTTAAATTATCTAAAAGATTGTTCTAAAATGGAGCTGGATGAGAGTGTTTTAGTCGAATTTTGCAAAGCAAATGGACGTGAGAAATTGTTGAAATTTTCCATGTAACTTATATTCAATTACTCGCTTGAAGTCATATGTTTTCGTGAGTGGACAGTAGAAAACATGCGAAAGGTTGAAATGGTCAAGCGGGGAGGTTGCGACGTCTACAGGGACCCATAACTGACCGTGGCTGGTGACCGTCATTCTGTCCCGTTAAATATTTAGGAAGACACCGGACGTGCTATTTTTAGCTTAAGCAAAGCTTACTGATGCCCCGAATCGAGACAATTTTCTACTGGATCCAAATCAATAAAAATATCTATTGTCACAAAAAAATAGGTTATATTTACGAACTTTGAACTATGAAGAATTTGGGAAACAGGAAAGCGAATTCGGCATCATAGCACACAAAATTTACACTACAAAATAAATGACCTCGTGTGATATTTGTTTTCAAATTCCAAAATACAACGCATAACACAAATTTTTATTGCTGTGGATTCAGTTTAAAATAAGTGTTTTTTTTCGAAATTTTGACTTTTCTTGGAATCTGTTATACTTGATTTCTTTGTATTTTTGATTTTGTTTCTCGAAATACCGACTTTTTCTTTAAAAGTCAATTAAAAAAAAATAAATCTCCACGTTTCTCTCATAATTTGCTTTAAAATTTCGAATTTATTTTTCATAATTTGGTTTTTTATAGATATCGACTTTTTCAAGCTTTCTAGTTCAAAAAAGTTTTATATTACATTTATTATATTTTGTGTAACTCAGGTTTTGTAATTTATTAAAAAAAATCACATCTTATGAAGCTTCTAGCTTTCAAAATATTTTTTCCTAAAATTATTCTAGAAAAGGGTTATAACTTTGAATTTAATGTAAACTCTTTTTTTATATTCAATCTACTCACAAAGGGCAACCCTATTTTAGGGTACTATGAGTATGATGCTGAAATAAAGATAAATGGCCTTTTAAATGAGGTTAAATTATAATTGTTTTAATTGGTCAAGGTCGCGTTTGATCAAAGACACACGAGTCAAGATCACCTGAGTTCAATATTATGTTAGCTCAACGTCCTGTGTGTTCAAGGTCACATTGTCTCAAGGCCATATATGTTCAAGGTCACGCTACCTCAAAGATGCGTTATTCAAGATCACGTCAATTCAAGATCATCTGTGTTCAAGGTCACGTTATCTCAAAGTCGCGTGTGTTCAAGGTTACGTTAGCTCAAGATCGCATGAGTTAAAGAACGCGTAAACTCAAGTTCGCTAGAATTAGGTTATGTTAACTCAAGGTTACATGAGTGAAACGTCATCTCAAGGTCACGTCAGCTCAAGGTCACATTAATTCAATATTACGTAAACTTAAGATCGTGCGAAAGCAAGATAGCGCGAGAGAAAATGTTCAAGTTTAAGTTTTCTCAAGGTCGCACGTATTCAAGGTCACGTTAGCTCAAGATGATATGATTTAAAGATCGTGTAAACTCAAGTTCTCTAGAGTTAGGTTATGCTAGTTCAAGGTCACATGAATTTAACGTCATCTCAAGGTCGCGTGAGCGCAGGTTCACGTGAGCTCAAGGTCACATTAATCCAATATCACGTAAACTTAAGATCTTGCAAAAGTAAGATAGCGTGAGGAAATATGTGCAAGATTTATGTTCACATTCCGATAGAAATTAATGTTCTCTTGATATGCAGTCAAGGTCATCTGAGTCTAAAATTGCGTCAGTTCAGTCACGTTTGTTCAAGGTCACGTTCTCTCAAGGTCATATGTGTTCAAGGTTATGTTACCTCAAAGCCGCGTTATTCAAGGATACGTTAGCTCAAGATCGTGCGTGTTTAAGGTCATTCAAGGTCACGTTAGCTCAGGATGGCATGATTTAAAGATCGCGTAAACTCAAGTTCTTTAGAGTTAGGTTATACTAGCTTAAGGTTACATAGATTTAACGTCATCTCAAGGTAACGTGAGCGCAAGGTCACGTGAGCTCAAGGTCACATTAATCCAATATTACGTAAACTTAAGATCTTGCAAAAGCAAGATAGCGTGAGGAAATATGTTCAAGATTTATGTTCAAATTCCGATAGAAATTAATGTTCCCTCCATATGCAGTCAAGGTCATCTGAGTCTAAAATTGCGTCAGCTAAGTCACGTGTGTTCAAGGTCACGTTCGCTCAAGGTCATATATGTTCACAGTTATGTTACCTTGAAGCCGCGTTATTCAAGGATACGTTAGCTCAAGATCGTAGGTGTTCAAGGTCACGTTATCTCAAAGTCGCGTGCGTTTAAGGTTACGTTCGCTTAAGGTCATATATGTTAAAGGTTATGTTACCTCGAAACCGCGTTATTTAAAGCTACCTTAGCTCAAGGTCGTATGTGTTCAGGGTCATTCAAGGTTACGTTAGTTCAAGATGGCATGATTTAAAGATCGCGTAAACTCAAGTTCTTTAGAGTTAGGTTATGCTAGCTTAAGGACACATGGATTTAACGTCATCTCAAGGTCACGTGAGCGCAAGGTCACGTGAGCTCAAGGTCACATTATTTCAATATTACGTAAATTTAAGATCTTACAAAAGCAAGATAGCGTAAGGGAATATGTTCAAGATTTATGTTCAAATTCCGATAGAAATTAATGTTCTCTTGATATGCAGTTAAGGTCATCTGAGTCTAAAATTGCATCAGCTCAGTCACGTGTGTTCAAGGTCACGTTCGCTCAAGGTCATATGTGTTCACGGTTATGTTACCTCGAAGCCGTGTTATTCAAGGCTACGTTGGCTCGAGATCGTGTGTGTTGAAGGTCACGTTATGTCAAAGTCGAGTGTGTTCAAGGTCACGTTAGCTCAAGATCGCATGAGTTAAAGATCGCGTAAATTCAAGTTCGCTAGAGTTAGGTTAGGCTAACTAAAGGTTACATGAGTTCAACGTCATCTCAAGATCACGGGAGCTCAAGGTCACATTAATCCAATATCACGTAAATTAAGATCTTGCAAAAGCAAGATACCGTGAGGGAACATATTCAACATTTATCTCGAAATTCTGATAGAAATTAGTATTCTCTTAATATGCAGTCAAGGTCATCTGAGTCCGAAATTGCGTTAGCTCAGTCACGTGTGTTCAAGGTCACGTTGGCTTAAGATCACGTGAGTTAAATGTCGCCTAAATTCTAAGTAGCTAGAGTCCCAGATTAAGCTATTTTATTTTTTTTTATTTTAAGGTTACATGAGTTGAACGTCATTTCAAGATCACGTGAGACCAACGTTACATAAACTCAACGTCGCGTGAACTCAGGATCGTGTAAATGTTCTCTTAAATTTAAATTTTATCTCGAAATTCCGATAGAACTTAATAATCCTTTGATATTCAAGTCAAGGTCACCTAAGTTGAAGAATAGGTTAGCTTGAGATCTGTGTTCAAAGTCACGCCGTCTCAAGATCGCATGTGTTCAAGGTCACGTTAACTCAAGGTCACGTGAGTTATAGGCCTCGTAAATTCATGGTTGCTGGAGTTAAAGGCTAGGCTAGGTTAGGTTAGGTAGGACGGTCTCGTAAACTCAAGGTTGCTGGAGTTCAAGGTTATGCCAGTTCAAGGCCACATGTGTTCAACAACATCTGAAAATCACGTGAGCTTAATATCGCGTTCAAGGTCGCGTGTGCTCAAGAGACGTGACCTCAAAATCACATGAACCCAATGTCACGTGAATTTGAGATCGTGCCAAAGCAAGATAGCGTGAGGAAAATGCTCTTTTAAATTTAAGTTTCATTTCGAAATTCCGAAAGAAATTAATATTCCCTTGATGTTCTAATCTAGGTCACCTGAGTTCAAGATTACGTTAGTTCACGTTTGCGTGTGTACAAGGCTACATTAGCTAAACGTCGCGAGTCTTCAAGGCCACGCTGGCTCAAAGTCACGTGAAGTAAAGGTCTTGTAAACTGCGAGCCACTAGAGTTCAAGGCTGTGCTAGGTCAAGGCTACGTAAGTTTTTGTCATTTCAAGGTCACGTGATCCCAAGGTCACATGAGCCCAGTGTCGCGTGAACTCAGGATAGTGAGTAAAAGCAAGATAGCACGAGACCAAATATTTTTTTATATTTAAGTCATCTCGAAATTTCGACAGAAAATAAAGTTCTTTTAATATTCAAGTCAAGGTTACCTGGGTTCAAGATTAGGTTAACTCAAGGTCGCCTCTGTTCAAAATTACGTTATCTCAAGGTCGCATAAAAATGTCACGTGGATTCAAAATTGTGCAAAAGCAAGATAGCGTGAGGCAAAATGTTCTCTTAAATTTAAGTCCTATCTCGAAATTCCGACAGAAAATAATGTTCTTTTGATATTCGAGTCAAGGTCACTTGAGCTCAAGATTAGGTTAACTCAAAATCGCCTCTGTTCTAAGTTATCTCAAGGTCGCATGATTACGTCACCTCAAAACGTGAGTTAAAGGTCTCGCAAATTCAAAGTTGCCGAAGTTCAAGGTTATTTCAGTTCAACGCTATATAAATATAAATATCATCTGAAAATCACGTGAGCTGAAAGTCGCGCCTGTTCAAGACACGCGGGCTCAAGATCGCGTGTGCTCAAGACACGTGAGCTCAAGATTACGTGACCTCAAGATCACGTGACCTCAAAGTCACATGAATTCAATGTCACGTAAACTCAAGATCGCGCAAAAGCAAGATAGCGTGAGGAAAATGCTCTCTTAATTGTAAGTTTTATTTCGAAATTTCGACAGAAATTAATGTTCTGTTGATATTCTAGTCAAGGTCATCCGAGTTCAAGATTACATTAGCTCAAGGTCGCGTGTTCTGAAAGTCACGTTAGTTAAAGGTTGCGTGTGTTTAAAGTCAAATTTGGCTGAAGGTCATGTGTTCAAGATCCCGTAAATTAAAGGTCGCTTCTATTTCAGAGTCACGTTATCTCAAGGTCACGTTAGTTAAATGTCTGGTAAACTCAGATTGCCGAAGTTCAAGGTTATTCTAACTCAAGGGTTTTAGCAAATTATGATCTGAAAATAGAAATTTTAAGAAACGAACGTAGGGAATTTTCAAAAAACAAAATCTTTTGGAAAGAATAAAAATTTTGAGTTCAGGTGGAACATTTATGAAGAAATTAAAAGTGTAAACTCACAACGTAAAAAATTTCGAGATTAAAATCGACATTTTGGAAAATTTTGCTAAAAAAAGAAACGTGTAACTTTTGAAAAAAAAAACATATCTTTTAAAAAAATGGAAAGTTTGAGTTAGGGTGGAACGATTGCGCAAGGCCACATAAGTTCAACGTCAAAATCAGGTGAGCTAAAGGTTACGTGAACTGAAGATAACGTGACCTCAAGGTCACATGAACTCAATGTCACGTGAACTCGAGATTGTGTAAAAACAATATAACGGGAGGAAAAATGCTCTCTTACATATAAGTTTTATTTCGACTTTCGACCAAAATTAATGTTCTCTTGATATTTAAGTCAAGTCACCTTGGTTCAAGATTAGGTTTGCTCAAGGTCATGTTAGCTAAAGGATGCGTGTGTTCATGGTCACGTTGGCTCAAGGCTACGTTGGATCAAGGTCATGTTGGCAGAAGGTTAGAGATTTCGTAAATTCAAGGTCGCGTGTATTCAGAGTTCTAGATTACGTTGGTTCAAAATCGGGCATGCTCAAGTCACGTTAGCTAAAGGTAGCGTGCGTTCAAGCCCACGTTGACTCAAAGTCACGTGTGTTGAAGATCCTGTAAATTCAAGGTCGCATGTATTTAAAGTCATGCTGCCTCAAGGTCGCATGACTTTGAATACATGCGACCTTGAATTTACAGGATCTTCAACACACGTGACTTTGAGACAACGTTCAAGGTCACGTTAGCTCAAGGTCACGTGAGATAAGTGTCTGATAAACTCAAGCTTGTCGAAATTCAAAGTTATTCTAGCCCAAGGTCACATGAGTTCAACGTCAAAATCACTTGAGCTGAAGCTCACATGAACTCAATATCATGTGAACTCAAGATCGTGCAAAAGCAAGATAGTGTGAGGAAAAATGCTTTCTTAAATTTGGGTTTTATTTCGAAATTCCGACAGAAATGAATGTTTTCTTGATATTCTAGTCAAGGTCACCCTCGCTCAAGGTCGCGTGTATTCAAAGTCACCTTGGTTCAAGGACACGTTGGGTCAAGGTTACGTTGGTTTAAGGTCGTCTGTACTCAAGATCACGTTAGCTAAAGGTCGCGTGTGTTTAAGGTCACGTTGACTCAAGGCCATGTTGGTCCAAGATGACGTTGACTCAAAGTCACGTGAGGTAAAGATATCGTAGACCCAGGGTCGCCATAGTTTAAGATTATACTAGCTTAAGGCTACATGAGTTTATTGTCATCTCAAGGTTACATTAACTCGATGTCGCGTGAATTCAAGATCATGCAAAAGCAAAATAGCGTGAGGGAAAATGTTCTCTTAAATTTAAGTTTTATCTCAAAATTTCGACACTAATTAATATTCCTTTGACCACTACTTTCTCCTCTTACTTTTTACGCTTCTTATCTGAAAATGTTTGGTACCAGTCATCGGGTAGCTCAGTTATTTACAATTTACGAATTTGAAACTGGAAATTTAATTTGGATTTTTTTTGACATATGAAAAGCTATTAATTATTGTCGTTAAGTTTTTCCTGGTTGATTATTTGTTTATTTTTTTCAAAAACCTTTTAAAGAAAAAATTAACCAAACTCAAACATTTGTTTCTAAACTTCTAAGTACTCTGCACTTTCGGTTTACAGTAGACATTTTAAGAGAAAAATTAAAATTAAATAAAGTCAACCTTAAGGAAATCTGCATTTCTAGAATAGATTTTCTTAATTAAGCAGAAATTTCTAATTTACTTTTTCAAATTCTAAAATACCTACGTTTATTTTATTGTTTGACTTTGTTTTAATTGAACTAGAAATTTCGAAAGTATTTAATGTAGACTTCAAATTAGAAATTTGACTTTCTGTCTGAAAGTTGGAAAGAAGTTGGAATTTGAAGAAAAAGGCTAAATTTCTAAGTCGAACTTTATGAAAGGTGGATTTCTAAATTAACTTTCTTAAATTTGTACCAACATTTTGTTTATTAAATTGTTATTTCGAATTGGAATTTTGGGATAATGATTTTTTTTTAATATATGCAACATTTTTTATTTTTTCTTGTTACTTCAAATTCGAAATTTTTAGTCTCGATATTTTAGGTTTATTTTAGAATTTTCATCCACAACCTTAAAATTATCTTGGCTATGATCACGAAAAAGTCTCAACATCGAGAAAAAGTTGGTAACAAAAATCGAAAGAGTTAAACGTGGGGCAAAACTCGACATTCTGGAAAATAGTCCATCTCGAGAAAAACTTTTAACTTTTATCTTTAAATGTGGTTCAATATTTTTCCAAATTTTTAACTTTTTGTTCACAAGTGCCAAGTAATCGTGAGATTCTTGAGCTTAAACACTTTTGGAGCGCTTTGAAGGTAATTCAGAAGAAGAAGAAAAAGAATTAGAAGAAGAAGAAGAAGGCGGAGAAGAAGACGAAGAAGGCGATGAAGAAGAAGAAGGAGAAGGAAAGGGAGAAGGAGGTGGAGAAGGCGAAGGCGAAGGCGAAGGAAAGGAAAAGGAAAAGGAAAAGAAGAAGGAGAAGGAGAAGGAGAAAGAGAAGGAGAAGGAGAAGGAGAAGGAGAAGGACAAGGACAAGGACAAGGACAAGGACAAGGACAAGGACAAGGACAAGGACAAGGACAAGGACAAGGACAAGGACAAGGACAAGGACAAGGACAAGGAAAAGGAGGAGGAGAAGAAGAAGGTGAAGGAGGATAAAGGGAAGGAGAAGGAGAAGGAGAAGGAGAAGAAAAAGGAGGAGATAGAGAAGAAGAAGGAGGAGAAAGAGGAGAAGGAGGATATGAGGAGAGAGATTGAGGAGAAGGAGGAGAAAGAGGAGAAGGAGAAGAAGGAGGAGAAGGAAAATAAGTAGGAGAAGAAGAGGGAGAAGCAGAAGGAGAATGAGAAGGAGGAGGAGCAGGAGAAGAAGGAGGAGAAAGAGGAGAAGGAGGAGAAGTAGGAGAAGGAGGAGAAGGAAAAGAAGTAGGAGAAGAAGAGGGAGAAGGAGAAAGATAATGAGAAAGAGAAGAAGGAAAAGGAGAAGGAAAAGGTGAAGGAAAATGAGAAGGAGAAGAAGAAGAAGGAGGAGAAAGAGAAGAAGGAGGAGAAGGAGGAGAAGGAGGAGAAAGAGGAGAAGAAGGAGAAGGTGGGGAAGAAAAAGAAGTAGGAGAAGAAGAGGGAGAAGCAGAAGGAGCAGGAGAAGGAAAAGGAGAAGGAGAAAAAGAAGAAGAAGAATGAGGAGAAAGAGGAGAAGGAGGAAAAGGAAGAAAGAGAGGAGATTGAGGAGAAAGAGGAGAAAGAAGAGGTTGAGGAGAAGGAGGAGAAAGAGGATAAGGAGGAGAAAGAGGAGAAGGAGGAGATTGAGGAGAAGGAGGAGAAGGAACGAGAACGAGGAGAAGGAGGAGAAGGAGGAGAAGGAAAAGAAGTAGGAGAAGAAGAGGGAGAAGTATACGGAGAAAGAGAAGGAGAAAGAGAAGGAGAAGGAAAAGGAGAAGGAAAAGGAGAAGGAAAAGGAGAAGGAAAAAGAGAAGGAAAAGAAAAAGAAGAAGAAGAAGGAGGAGAAAGAGGAGAAGGAGGAGAAGGAAGAAAAGGAGGAGATTGAGGAGAAGGAGGAGAAAGAGGAGAAGGAGGAGATTGAGGAGGAGGAGATTGAGGAGAAGGAGGAGAAAGAGGAGAAGGAAGAGGTTGAGGAGAAGGAGGAGATTGAGGAGATTGAGGAGAAGGAAAAGGAAGAGAAGAAGAAGAAGGAGGAAAAAGAGGAGAAGGAGGAGATAGAGGAGAAAGAGGAGAAGAAGGAGATTGAGGAGTAGGAGGAGAAAACATAAAAGGAGAAGAAGAAAAAGAAGTAAGAGAAGAAGAGGGAGAAGTAGAAGAAGAAAGAGAAGGAGAAAGAGAAGGAGAAGGAAAAGGAGAAGGAAAAGGAGAAAAGGAAGAAGAAAGAGGAGAAAGAGGAGAAGGAGGAGAAGGAGAAGATTGAGGAGAAGGAGGAGAAAGAGGAGAAGGAGGAGAAGGAGGAGAAGGAAAAGAAGTAGGAGAAGAAGAGGGGAGCAGCAGAAGCAGAAGGAGAAGGAGAAAGAAAAGGAAAAGGAGAAGGAGAAGAAGAAGGAGGAGAAAGATGAGAAGGAGGAGAAGGAGGAGAAGGAGGAGAAGGAGGAGAAGGAGGAGAAGGAGGAGAAGGAGGAGAAGGAGGAGAAGGAGGAGAAGGAGGAGAAGGAGGAGAAGGAGGAGAAGGAGGAGAAGGAGGAGAAGAGGAGAAGGAGGAGAAGGAGGAGAAGGAAAAGAAGTAGAAAAAGAAGAGGGAGAAGTAGAAGGAGAAGGAGAAGGAAAAGGAAAAGGAAAAGGAGAAGAAGAAGGAGAAGCAGAAGACCACGAAGACGAAGAAGAAGAAGAAGAAGAAGAAGAAGAAGAAGACAACGAATGAGGAGAAGAAGAAGAAGAAGAAGACGAACTAGAAGAAGAAAATGTAGAAGAAGAAGAGGACAATGTGGAAGAAGAAGAAAAAGAGAACGAAGGAAGAGAAGTGGGAGGAGGCGGAGAAGAAAAAGAAACACATAACCTCAAATAAATTGTTATCCCAGTTGAATGCTTAGAAGTGAAAGGTTGAGTTTTACTGGAATAAAAATAGCTTCAAAGGTATCTCCAAATATACTTTAAATTTTAGTGAAAGTCACATTACAAACGATTTAGTAATTTCTGATATTAGCACGGACAAAAGTCTAGTCGACAGATAGACAGATACTTGGATGCTTCAAATTTATTAATATAGATAACTACTTCTACCTTAGGTGACAGCTGATCATCGGTATTTAAGTAATAACGAAGATAATCATATAATCCCAGGTCCAGTAGGACCAACATTTTTTTCGATTCAATTAGAACACTTAAAATATATATGTTTCTTAATAGCCCCTAACTAAATTGAAATTTCGATGTGTATTGCCCGTCAAGGGCCTCGTTATTTTTTGTATTTTTGTAAACCGTCCGAGTTTAAGAAGAAAACAGATGCCCAGACTCGAATTGCTAACTGCCAAATGTTGAAATAATTACTAAACCTTCGACGTTTTAATTTTAACTGTTTAACGCCCCGAACTTCTCCCATTTATCTACGTTCGTTAATTTGGCCGTTGTCGGACACCGACAACTTTTATTTATTTGTAGAAAAGAAATTCTCTATTTTTAACTATTTCCTTAACTATTTCGGCGTATTGGTACATTTCAATTTATAGCTTTGTAATTTAAAAAAATACCGTAGAAAACGGCGGCGAGTAAGTGATATAAGTTGGGAGTATTAGAAAGAAACTGATTTAGTGACACAGTGATCGGTCGAGGGTTGGTTGGAAGAGATCTATCCAAAATTGATATGAGAGCGTTAGGTTCCGGGCGCGTCGGAAATACGGTCTCGGCTTGCGAGAGGAGCGAACCTCGCGGGCCTGCCAGGCGATTATAATTTACTGGCCTCCAGAGTCCCCTACATATGGATTATGGTCTCGTCATACATTATATACCTGTAGTGCGGCACAGCACTAACCACTTATTGTAATCAAATACCTTGTAGGTCCCCTACTTTCTTTATGTACCTGTATCGCGTTATTTCGGTTAGAAATTCAGTTGGCAACAGAATCGATCCTTCATTTTCAATGATACATTACATATTTAAATAATAGCAATGAGTATGGAATGGTATATTCAAGTAAAGGTAAAATATTCACGGACGACTATGTAAATTGCGGCCGAGACGTTAGCCGAGTCTAACAAACACTGAAGTCCAGGAATATACTCTTACTAGGAGGTACACGTTTTTCTGTAATCGCCATAAATATTATTTAAATTAAGGAATTTTTATAAATTTATGATATTTTTCATTGTCATTTAATTTTCTATGAAATCGTTTCCTTGACAATCACAATTTTTTTCTTGGTATTCGGTACCGGACTTTCTCGGTAACTAGCTGATACCAACGCCTTCGCCTACGTAAAAAAATAGAAAGAATTTATTTATTTGTGAATCTCTGCGTTATCCACCCCCCAAATAACCGAGAGATTATGATATCAACTTCTTATCCCCATCGAAGCATATTTACGACGGTCTTCTGATCTTGTCGAATTCAATCAGAGGGAAAATCCTCGACAACAATAAAACCGCAACATAAAGACTTTTTACTGCAGTGAAGAGCCCATAGGTGTCGCTATTTACGGAAGGGATACCATCTATATCATCAGGGATCTTCGTAACTTAACTAAGCCGTTTTCATTTTCCAATAATCGTATAAAACATCCTGATGTAAGATACATCAGGATGTACAGATTGACTAGAAGTAATTTGCTTATGTTTCTAAATATTCTGTTTAAATTAGTCCATGTTTTTATCAACGTAATATCATGATTTAGATTATTTAATTATTTTTAAAAAATCGCCAGTTTTCAAATTTTTATTTCTAGAAAAATCTACATTTTATTATTATTAGTATTATTATCAATACTGAAAACGTTTAGGTTTTGAACATAATCGAAAAATCGAGGGTTACCTACCCTTGGAGGAAAGAAAAGCTTTTATGTGACGATGACGTGCTCTGCCAGCATCCCGAGACACTGCAACTACCTGATATTATTTTCTAGTCTTCATAAAATTAGATTAGATTAGTGGGGACCCTCTTTTGCGTTACCAACAGCACGCTTCTCTCTAATGGCATCAATATTTCTCAAACACGCTGTAAATTATGCTTACGTACAAGGGCATAACTATCTGTTGCTGAAACTCAATGTTTTCCCTGCCAAATTGCTTTTGAGATAAGTTGGACGTATTTCTTTCGCAGCCATATCAGACAAAAATCCGTTTTTCAGCTTTAATTTATTTTGATATGGGATTTTCAATTAATGTCGAGATTTACAAAAATTTAGAGATTTTTAAAAAGATACTCAAAACTTTAAAGAAAGTCGAATTTAAAGAAAAGTTGAAAGTTTGTAAAAAAATTTTGGAAAAGTAAAAATTAAAAACATCGAAATTCCTTAAAAAAGTCAAACTTTTTGATATCGTACTATAATTTCAAATAAATTGCACTTTGGAAAAGAAGTCGATATTTTTAAAAAAATCGAAAATTTGAAGAAACGGCAGAATTCTTTTAAAATAAAGGCTACACGACCTTTAAATCGTGTGATCTTGAGCTAATGTGACCTTCAACACATGTGACCTTGAGCCAACGCAACCTTGAACGCACGCGACCTTGAGATAACGTGACCTTGAACATACGCGAGTTTTAGCTAACGTGAACTTGAGCACACGCGACCTTGAGTTAACGTAATTTTGAACTTGAGTGACCTTGACTGGAATATCAAGAAAACATTAATTTCTGTCGAATTTCGAAATAAAACTTACATTTAAGAAAACATTTTGCTTCAAGCTATCCTACTTTTGAGTTCTCGTGACATTTTTATGTGACCTTGAGATACCTTTTCACTTATGTGACCTTGAACTAGCATAACCTTGATCACCAACGACCTTGAGTTTACGTTACCTTTAAATCGTGTGATTTTGAGCCAATGTGACCTTGAACACATGTGACCTTAAGCTAACGTAATCTTAAATACATGCGACTTTAAGCTATAGTGATCCTAAACACACGTGACCTTGAGCTAACGTGACCTTGAACACACGTGACTTTGAACACGCTTGATCTTGAACACGCTTGACCTTGAACGAACGTAATCTTGAACACACGCGACCTTAACCTAACCTAATCTTGAACTCAGGTGTCCCTTGACTCACGTGACCTTTAAATCGTGTGAACTTGAGCCAATGTGACCTTGAACACATGTGACCTTAAGCTAACGTAATCTTGAATACATGCGACTTTGAGCTAAAGTGATCCTGAACACACGTGACCTTGAGCTAACGTGACCTTGAACACACTTGACCTTGAACACGCTTGACCTTGAACGAACGTAATCTTGAACATACGCAATCTTAACCTAACCCAAACTTGAACTCAGGTGTCCCTTGACTCACGTGACCTTTGGCAAACGTGACCTTGACCAATTAAAACAATAATAATTCATCGCTATCTGCCTTTATTTTCGCTTCCGGGATTTGAAAAACCCCGAACTTGTCAAAAAAGTCATAATTCATGAGGTTTTCGAAAAAATTGATATTTTTTAAAAAGTTAAAAGTAAAAATTTTGGAAAAGTCAAAATTTTAAAAAAGGGAAAAGTGATATTTGAAAACAAGAAAATTCTTTAAAAAAAGCCAAAATTTTTTAAATCGTACCAGTTTAAAAATTGAACTTTTGAAAAATAAGTCGATATTTAAAACACCGAAAATTTGAAGAAACGGCAGAATTTTTTTTTATAAACATTAAAAGTCGAACTTTTGAATGAATGTCGAGATTTACAAAAATTTCGAGATTTTTAAAATTCGAAACTTTAAAGAAAGTCGAATTTAAAAAAAAGTTCAAAGTTTGTAAAAAATTTTAGGAAAAGTAAAAATTTAAAAAAAGATATTTGAAATAATCGAAATTTCTTTAAAAAGACATAATTTTTGATACCGTACTATAATTTCACGGAAATTGAACTTTAAAAAAAAAGTCGATATTTTAAAAAATGGAAAATTTGAATTTTTTAAAAATGAAGGTTACGCGACCTTTAAATCGTATGATCTTGAGCTAATGTGACCTTGAATGCATTTGACCTTGAGCCAACAACCTTGAACGCACACGATCTTGGGGTAACGTAATCTTGAACTTGAGTGACCTTGAATGGAATATCAAGAGTCCACATTTCAAAATAAAACTTGCATTTAAGAAAACATTTTGCTTCACACTGTTTTACTTTTGCACGATCTCGAGTCCTCGTGACATTTTATATGACCTTGAGATACCTTTGAACTTATGTGACCTTGAACTAGCATAATCTTGTTCTCCAACGACCTTGAATTTACGTGACCTTTAAATCGTAGGATCTTGATCCAATGTGATCTTGAGCCAATGTGACCTTGAACACATGTGACCTTGAGCTAACGTAACTTTGAACACACGCTACTTTGAGCTAACGTGACCTTGAACACACGTGACTATAATTTCAAAAAAATTATACTTTGAAAAAGAAGTCGATATTTTAAAAAAATTGAAAATTTGAAGAAACGGCAGAATTTTTTAAAATAAAGATTACGCGACCTTTAAATCGTATGATCTTGAGCTAATGTGACCTTGAACACATCTGACCTTGGACCAACATAACCTTGAACGCACACGATCTTGGGGTAACGTAATCTTGAACTTGAGTGACCTTGAATGAAATATCAAGAGTCGAAATTTCGAAATAAAACTTGCATTTAAGAAAACATTTTGCTTCACGCTGTTTTACTTTTGCACGATCTCGAGCCCTCGTGACATTTTATATGACCTTGAGATAACTTTGAACCTATGTGACCTTGAACTAGCATAATCTTGTTCTCCAACGACCTTAAATTTACGTGACCTTTAAATCGTAGGATATTGAGCCAATGTGACCTTGAACACATGTGACCTTGAGCTATCGTAACTTTGAACACACGTTACTTTGGGCTAACGTGACCTTGAACACACGTGACTACAATTTCAAAAAAATTAAACTTGGAAAAAGACGTCGATATTTTAAAAAAATTGAAAATTTGAAGAAACGGCAGAATTTTTTAAAATAAAGATTACGCGACCTTTAAATCGTATGATCTTGAGCTAATGTGACCTTGAACACATCTGACCTTGAGCCAACATAACCTTGAACGCACACGAGCTTGGGGTAACGTAATCTTGAACTTGAGTAACCTTGAATGAAATATCAAGAGTCGAAATTTCGAAATAAAACTTGCATTTAAGAAAACATTTTGCTTTACGCTGTTTTGCTTTTGCACGATCTCGAGCCCTCGTGACATTTTATATGACCTTGAGATAACTTTGAACTTATGTGACCTTGAACTAGCATAATCTTGTTCTCCAACGACCTTGAATTTACGTGACCTTTAAATTGTAGGGTATTGAGTTAATGTGACCTTGAAAACATGTGACTTTGAGCTAACGTAACCTTGAACACACGCTACTTTGAGTCAACGTGACCTTGAACACCCGTGACTACAATTTCAAAAAAATTGAATTTTGAAAAAGAAGTCGATATTTTAAAAAAATTGAAAATTTGAAGAAAAGGCAGAATTTTTTTAAAATAAGGATTACGCGACCTTTAAATCGTATGATCTTGAGCTAATGTGACCTTAAACACATCTGACCTTGACCCAACATAACCTTGAACGCACACGATCTTGAGGTAACGTAATCTTGAACTTGAGTGGCTTTGAATGGAATATCAAGAGTCAAAATTTCGAAATAAAACTTGCATTTAAGAAAACATTTTGCTTCACGCTGTTTTACTTTTGCACGATCTCGAGTCCTCGTGACATTTTATATGACCTTGAGATCACTTTGAACCTATGTGACCTTGAACTAGCATAATCTTGACCTCCAACGATCTTAAGTTTACGTGACCTTCAAATCGTGGGATCTTGAGCCAATCTAACTCTGAACATATGTGACCTTGAGCTAACGTAACCTTGAACACACGCTACTTTGAGTTAACGTAACCATGAACACACGCTACTTTGAACTAATGTGACTTTGAACACAGGTGATTACAATTTCAAAAAAATTGAACTTTGAAAAAGAAGTCGATATTTTCAAAAACCGAAAATTTGAAGAAACGTCAGATTTTTTTAAAAATAAATGTTAATAAGTCGATATTTTGAATGACTGTCCAAATTTTAAAAAAATTTCAAAATTTTTTAAAAAATATCGAAATTAAAAAAAAATAGTCAAAATTTTGAAGGAAGTCAAAATTAAAGAATAATTGGTAGTTTGTAAACATTTTTGGAAATTAAATTAAAAAAACAAAGAAAAAAAATGGTATTTGAAAACTCGATGTTTTCAAATACACTTTTAAAAGAAGTCAAAATTTTTGAAATCGTGCTAATGTCAAAAAAATTGAATTTTTGAAAAAGATGTTGAGGAATTGAAATACAAATTTTGTCCCATGACACCAAAAAAGATTAAAAAGTACAACAAAGGTTACTCTAACGGATTTCGATAGCAAAGGTATCGTCTTCAGAGAGAATTTTTGAAGACAACCAAGGACCAGTCCGTTCCACAAAAAAAAAGAAGTTGAGATTTAAAGAATTCGAAAATTTGAAGAAACAGCGGAAGTTTTTTGAAGTAAACGTTAAAAAGCAGACATTTTGAATACATGTCGAGATTTAAAAATATATCAATTTTTTTAAATGGTCGAAATTTTAAAGAGAGTCGAAATTAAAGAAAAATTGATTGTAAGTTTGTAAATATTTTAAATTTTGAAGTAGTTAAAATTTTCAAAATGTCGGCATTTTCAAAAACAAGTCGAAATTTTTAACAGATCGAAATTTCAAAACAATTTTAAAAAAAGTTGAAATTTTGGACAAAGTAGAAATTTTGGAAAAGTTTTTTACAGTTAATATTTTCAAAAAAGCCAAAATTTTGAAAAGTATTAAATTTTTTTTTTAAATGTTGTGGTGAAATTGTCTTTATTTGTTTCGATAGTCAAGCTATCATCTTCAGAGAGATACTGAGTATCTCTGTCCTGTCTGAAGATGATAGCTTCGCTATCCAAACGCGAGAGCGACCTCTGTTGTGTTTTTTAATCCTTCTTAGTTTCAGGGAACAAGTTTTGTATTTCAATGTTTTATCTGAACCCAAAATTTTGAAAAAAAAGTCGAAATGTTAAAAAAGGAGAAATTTTGATATTTGAAAAAATCGAAATGTTCAACTTGAAATATTTGAAGTTTGTTAATTTAAAAAAAAACCAAGTCGAGATTTAAATGGAAATATGGAAAAAGGATTTTCAGAAGTTGACTTTACTTAATACTATTTCATATACTGCTAAGATATGTTATTGTTTTTCGTCCAAAATAGGATTCGTTAAATTAAATCTTATTAATAATACGAAAATGTGTTTGCCTGTTTGTCAGCTTTTCACGGCCTAATTACTGAAGCAATTTTGATGAAAATTGGTATAGACATTCCGTAAGATCGGAGATGGTTTTATCTTAAACGGATATTGTATCCAGAAACCTTAAATAACCTAAAAACGTGTTTGTTTGTCCGCTTTTCACGGCTAAATTACTGAAGCGATTTTGACAAAAATTGGTACAGACATTCCTTATGAAGCGGAATAGTTAATCGGCTACCTATTTTTTATCCCAAACTTATATTCTATTCAGAAAGCTTAAATAACTTTTATGAGCTGTTTACACGATGTAAATAATCATAGAGAAACATAAAAGAGTCAATTTAGTGATCTTTACTTTGACAGCGCCCTCTTTTATTAGTTCCGCGAACTATTACCGTAAAAGTAGGTATCTATGTTATCGATTTCAGCAATATTACCTTGCCGGTTTTCAATTTCAACTAATTTCAAATTTCATAGAAAATACGAAAATTGTGTTGAAACAAACACCAATCAGTTGCATTGCAGTCATATATTAAAGTTCGCTGGCGAACAGCTAGTTACTCATAATTGCAACTTCCTTTTTGAACCTTCAGAAAATAAAATATTCAAGTAACAATCTCTTTTTACTTTGGTGGAAGTTCACCAACACGTGCGGAGCAAAAAATTTAGTCCTGGTGCATTATTTATGATAAGAAAGACCTACCGTCTTGGATGTCACAGCACACTCGTATAAAACAATTTTCGACTCTCATTTTTATCAATAATACAGTCCCTTGTTTCCGACGCCTGGATATACCGTCGTTTCCTAACCGTCGAACTTACCCGGGGATCTTTTACTCGAAAAACTTATCTTCGGTATTTTAACGGGCCCATGCGGATATGTAAATGAATTATGTTAATAAACCGCCAAAAGGGGGCTCACAAATCTTCCTAAGTTGCTTGTAAATCAATGTTGTAATTAGTAAGTTGGTGTTTTTAATTGCTAATGGTGATTGCAATTAGCAAGGCGGTAGCGGCGCTGTTATTATGTAAATACAACACCTGAGCCTCTCTGTGATCTATCGGTCGCACTACAGGCTACAGCCACGCTTCTCATTTCGGGCGAACACTAATATGCTGGAATTCTATCACTGCCTTGCCTCACAACGATGATTGTCTTTTTAATCATTCATCAAAAACTTGACTGCGACAATACCACACAGTCAAATGCCAGTTACGAGTCATTCACTGGAACCCTCGTCCTTTGAGTATTTACGTGGTTGACTGTGATTACAACGATCGTACCCTACTGATGAGTAGGAATGAGTAGGATGAACGACAGTTCAACATTTTTACCAAAAAATCGAACATTTGAGATTAAAGTCGAAAGGTCATAGGACGATAAGCTTATTGAAAGTCCCCAGAAAGATATCTGGATCCTTTTTTGAGAATGTGTTGCTACTAATGAGATTGTTTGATCCTGGAAGTTTCAGATCTCTATCTATTTTAGTTTTTTAAAAAATTGAAAAAATTCTAAAAAAAATCGAAAAATAGAATTTTCTTTTCTCAAAAACGACCTACCCGATTTAAATGAAATTTGGAAACATAAAAATATACATACGCTATATTCCAAAAATTGACAGTCTATAATTATTATGTTATTTAGGAAAAACGAGCAATTTAGTCTGACTTTAAAAAAGTTCGATTTTCAAAATTTTCACTCTCTTTGGAAACTTTAAATTAAAAAAGAAAATATTTTTTTATGAAAATGTTGACATTTTTCAAAATTTTGACTTTCAATTTCTTTAAAATGTTAATTCCTTTCTCAAAATGTTGACCTTTTAAAAATGTCGATATTTTCAAAATACCAAAATTTGTTATTTTCTGAACATTTCGCTTTTTGATAAACCTTCCAATTTTTTTATGAAAAATCCAGTGTATTTGCCGATAATTTTTTTTAATGTTGGCCCTATTTCAAAATTTCATCGTTTTTGAAAATCAAATCGCAACATTTTATTTAATTTTAACTGTTTTTGAAATTTTTGGCCATTTTTAAAAATTTTGTTTTTTTTTGACTTTCAGAATTACATTTTTTTAAATTAAATTAGAACAATTTTTCAAAAGTGTTGGCTTTTCTGAAAATTTTATTTTTTAATAAACAAATTTAAAATTTATTAAAAATTTCAGCATCTCTTGAAATATTCCAATTTTCTTGAAAATTTCGACTATTTCCCTAATTTCAACTATTTTTTCAGTATCTCTCTGAACATGACAGCTTGGCTGTCGAAACGCGTTAGAATAACCGTTGTTGTGTTTTTTAATCTTTCTTGGTTCTGTATTTCAATTTTTGAAGACAATCCGTTCCACCAAATATTTTTTTTTAAATTTTGATATTTTTCAATATTCAATATTATAAATTTTTTTTGAAGTTTTGACTATTAACTGTTTTTCAAATTAAATCCTTGCAAATCTCTTTCCAAAATTGCAATTTTGAAATATCGACTTTTTTTAGAATTTCCCATTTTTTAAAGTCTTAAAATTTTAACTTTTACGAAAATGTCGATATCTTTTCAAATTTCGACCATTTAATTTTGATTCAAACTTCTTCTCTTAAAATTTCAACTTTTTCGAAAATATAAAATTCTTAAATTTCGTTTTTTAAAAAAAAATCGAATTTTTTTGACAACATTTTCAAAATTGGATATTTTCTCAAAACTTCACTTTTCTTGAAAATTTCAATTTCTGTAAAGCGCTTGGCATTTTTACAAAATTTTTTCTGGTTCTTTTAGAAAAAATTTCATTAAAATTTCGACTTTCTTGAAAACCAAAAAATAAATTTTTTCCAAAAAAATCAGACAAAATTTTGCAAAAATGCCGAACGCTTTACAGAAGTTGAAATTTTCAAGAAAAGTCAAGTTTTGAAAAAATATCGAATTTTGAAAATTTTGTTAAAAGAATTCGAAGTTTTTTTAAACAACGAAATTTAAAAATTTAAAATTTTCGAAATAGTTCAAATTTTAAGAGACGAAGTTTGAATCAAAATTGAATGGTCGAAATTTTCGAGGTTTCATAAATATTTGGGACTAAAGTGAAAATTTTGAATTTCATTTTTCAATGTTGACGTTTTTTCCAACACCTAATCTCGAAATGTCTACTTTTTTTTGAAAATTAGAAAGAGATAGTAAGTATTAAGTATCTCTCTGTAGATGATAGCTTGACTCTCGAAACGCGTTGGAGCAACCTTTGTTGTGTTTTTTTTAAATCTTTCTTGGTTTCAGGGGACAAGATTTGTATTTCAATTTTCTACGTACTTTTATGCAGGCAACACCATAAAATACCCCACAGTTTAAAAATTCCCAACTCATGTAAAGTTCAATGCTGTTTGTCAAGCTTCCATTAAATAAACGACCACCGATTTTATTGGGCCTTCAAATATATGTCGGTGCAGCGCTCATTTATTATTTTCCGCGTGTGTTTTATGCATCTGGAACGTTTCAAGTCATTCCTCAAGATCCGTCTCCTTTTTACAGATACGGTTACGATATCAAATAACTTATACGACCCATAATAAAATAAGCTGTATTCGGTTTTACCGGAAACATACTCGTAAACCATTCCCGACAGGTAAGCCGATAGAGGGCGTGGCGCGATAGACCGGTGCGCCATCTATCATTTACATAAACAACTAGACAAGCGAAGATTTCATAAAAGTCGCCTTCGAATAAGGAGTAAGAACGCGGTTATTGTTATTTATTCGGATAATAAATATCAATGATGGAATCCCGGGTGGGTCCTGCGGGACAGATCCGTGTGACACGGCGGATTCAATTTATCACGGGGTCCGGGGCTCTTAGCGAACACCTGGGGCTGCCGCCGGAGGTTGCCTGTCTGCGATGTCTATCTACGATGTGCTACACGTCGCTCTTCGCCTCCCTCTAACCAATTAAACTTTAGATTGACAAATTTATTTTTGCTTATCGCCTTATTGTTATTCATTGCCTTCCGGAGAGTTTATCTGCTCTTTTTAACCGAAGTTCTGAATTCAATTTCTTGTCAGTTTTATAAACCCCGTTTACCAACAAATCAGTGGGTAAAACACTCGACTGAAAGACTGAAACGGTGAAAAACTTTAAGTAAACGGTTAACGGTGTGATTTTTTTTTAATTTACAACTTCTGGTGCAATATCGAAATTTCGAGACTAAAGCTAGAATTTAGATTTCAAAATTTGGATTTTTTATCGAAAATTTGACTTTTTCCTTTGGATTTTGTAAAATCCTTGTACACTTTTTTTAACCTTGACTTTTAAAAATCTTGATTTTTTAAAAATCTTAACTTTTTTAAAAATCTTGACTTTTTTAAAAATCTTGACTTTTGTTGGATAAAATTCTCTCCGATTCCACTTTTTCTCAAAATGTTAGGTTTTTAATTTCTTGGTTTTTTTTTTGAGATGTTACCTTTTCGAATAGTTTGCCTTTTTGTGAAATTTTGACTGCAAAATTTGGATATTTTGTGGAAATTTTGACTTTTTGCAAATTTGTATATTTTTAAATTTCGACTTTTTTGAAAATTTTGTTTTTGTTGGACAAAGTTTCGATCTTTTCTTGAAATTTCTGTAAATTTCCTGTTTAAAAGAAATCGATAATTTAAAATTTTCTCGGATTTCGGTTTCGATCAAAATTTCGAATTGTTCTCAAAATATTAGGTATCCAATTTCCTTTTTTCAAAAATTTAACAATTCGAAAATTTTGCCTTTCTTGGGAAAATTTTGACTTCAAAATTTGAATTCTTTATTGAAATGTTGACCATTTGCAAATCTGGACTTTGGAAAATACTTGTACATTTTTTAATCTTGACTTTTTTTTGAAAATCTTGACTTTTATTGGACAAAATTTCGACTTTTCCTGAAATTTCTGTAAATTTCGAGTTTTAAATTAATTGATAGTTCAAAATTTCAACTTGTTCTCAAAGTGTTACGTTTTTAATTTTTTTTCCAAATTTTAACTTTTCGAAAAACTATATTTTTGTGAAAATTTTGTATTCTTTATTGAAATTTTGACCATTTGCAAATCTAGACTTTGAAAAATTTTTCTACATTTTTTAATTTTGACTTTTTTTGAAAATCTTGGCTTTTGTTGGACAAAATTTCGACTTTTTTTTTAAATTTTTTTAAATTTTGAGATTTAGGATAATTGATCGTTCAAAATTCCCCCCGAATCTAATTTTTATCAAAAGTTCGACTTGTTCTCAAAATGTTACTTTTTTAAATTCTATTTTTTTTTGTTGGAAATTTAACTTTTCGAAAGTAATGACTTTTTGTGAAAATTTTGACTTCAAAATTTGGGTTGTAGTCGAACTTTTAGACTTTTTTTTAATGTGGGCTTTGAAAAATCCTTTTGCTGTTGCCTTTTTTTGGAAATCTTGAATTTTGTTTGAAAAATTCGTCCTTTTTGTGAATTCAAAATTTACAAAAATCGATAATTCAAAAAAAAATCTTTTTAGGGTTTCGTACCTTAAGAGAAAGAAAGGAAGAATTATAATCACACTTTTGTGTCAGTTCGCCCGTCTGTCACCAAGAGGTTTTCCTCGAAAACTATGTAACGTAGAAATTTCAAATTTTGCACAACGTTAGTTCTCAATGACCCACGTAAAAACCGCCAGCCAAAGATTAAAAAAAGAAATTATTATATTATAAATTTGGTCACCGAAAAATCCAGTTAATATATCGTGTGGGTCATAGATTATCGGAAAAATAGAGGCTTTTTCGATATCGTAATAGTTGTTGAGAAAAACAATATTTTATGGAAAAATTGGTGCTTGCATTCCAATGTTTTTGAACTATATAGAAATATTTTTTTTTCAAATACAAAACTGGATTTAGCTGAAAGGTGAAATGCAAATCAAATTTTTTTTTTTTATATTATTTCATTTAGATGAATATTTTCGGAGTTAGCACTGGTATAATAAATTTGTTGGAATCGATGTCCAAAGTTTATATTAAGAATTATTCTGATAAGGATCCTCCAAGAGAACATTTGCGAATTTTAGAGAAGATTTCTTTGAAAAAACTGCACTACTAATAAATCGCCAAGTATCCAGCTTTTTTAATATAACATTATTTTGCCTATGGACCTCTTAGAGCATATTTGTGAATTTAAGAGGTTTTTCTTGACCAAAATATTAAAATACTGATGAATTGCTGAATGCTCAACCTTTTAGCTCGAAATTATCCTGATTAGGATGCTCCATGAAAGCATTTGCGAATTTTAGAGAGAAAACTATTGACAAATGCACCACCAAGTCTCCAACTTTTTAACATAACATTACTTTATCTATGATTCCCCAAGAACACAATGTTTGATGGTAAAACAATTAAATTACTGATGAATTATCAAATGTCCAAAATTAAGATCAAAATTATTTTGATCAGGATTCACCAAGACAACATTTGCAAATTTTAGAGAAGATTTCTTTGGAAAAAAACAACACTATTGATAAATCGCCAAATATTCAGCTTTTTAATATGAAATTATTTTGCCTTGGACCTCTAAGAGCATATTTGTGAATTTAAGAGGATTTTTCTTGACCAAAATATTAAAATACTGATGAACTGCTGAATGCTCAACCTTTTAGCTCAAAATTATCTTGATAAGGATGCTCTATGAAGACATTTGCGAATTTTAGAGAGAAAACCATTGACAAATGCACCACCAAGTATCCAATTTTTTAACATAACATTACTTTATCTATGATTCCCCAAGAAGAGAATGTTTGAGGGAAAAGCAAATGAAATACTGCTGAATTGTCAAATGTGCAAAATTAGGATCAAAATTATTTTGATCAGGATCAACCAAGACAATATTTGCAAATTTTAGAGAATATTACTTTGGAAAAAAACTGCACTACTGACAAATCGTCAAATATCCAGCTTTTTAATATAAAATTTTTATGCCTATGGGCCTCTAAGAGCATATTTGTGAATTTAAGAGGATTTTTCTTGACCGAAATATTAAAATACTGATGAACTGCTGAATGCTTAACTTTTTAGCACAAAATTATTATGATTAGGATGCTCCATAAAAACATTTGCGAATTTTAGAGAAGAAACCATTGACAAATGCACCACCAAGTATCCAACTTTTTAACATAACATTACTTTACCTATGATTCCCCAAAGAAGACAATGTTTGATAGAAAAACAATTAAACTACTGATGAATTATCAAATGTCCAAAATTAGGATCAAAATTATTTTGATCACGATCCACCAAAACAACATATGTAAATTTTAGAGAAGATTTCTTTGGAAAATTTGTAAATTTTAGAGAAGATTTCTTTGGAAAAAAACTGCAGTACTGATAAATCGCCAAATTTTCAGATTTTTAATATAAAATTATTTTGCCTATGGACCTCTAAGAGCATATTTGTAAATTTAATAGGATTTTTCTTGATCAAAATATGAAAATCCCGATAAGCTGCTAAATGCTTAACCTTTTAGCTCGAAATTATCCTGATTAGGATGCTCCATGAAAACATTTGCGAATTTTAGAGAGAAAACCATTGACAAATATCCAATCCAAGTATCCAACTTTTTAACATAACATTACTTTACCTATGATTCCCCAAGAAGACAATGTTTGATGGAAAAACAATTGAAATACTGATGAATTATCAAATGTCCAAAATTAAGATCAAAATTATTTTAATCAGGATCCACCAAGACAATATTTGCAAATGTTAGAGAATATTTCTTTGGAAAAAAACTGCACTACTGACAAATCGTCAAATATCCAACTTTTTAATATAAAATTTTTTTGCCTATGGACCTCTAAGAGCATATTTGTGATTTTAAGAGGATTTTTCTTGACCGAAATATTAAAATAGTGATGAACTGCTGAATGCTTAACCTTTTAGCTCGAAATTATATTGATTAGGATGCTCCATGGAAACATTTGCGAATTTTAGAGAGAAAACCATTGACAAATGCACCACCAAGTATCCAACTTTTTAACATAACATTACTTGACCTATGATTTCCCAAAAAGAAAATATTTGATGGAAAAACAATTGAAATATTAATGAATTATCAAATGTCCAAAATTAAGATCAAAATTATTTTGATCAGGATCCACCAAGACAACATTTGCAAATTTTAGAGACGATTTCTTTGGAAAAAAACTGCACTATTGATAAATCGCCAAATATCCAGCTTTTTAATATAAAATTATTTTGTCTATGGACCTCTAAGAGCATATTTGTAAATTTAAGAGGATTTTTCCTGACGAATATATTAAAATACTGATGAACTGCTGAAAGCTCAACCTTTTAGCTCGAAATTATCTTGATTAGGATGCTCCATGGAAACATTTGCGAATTGTAGAGAGAGAACCATTGACAAATGCTCCACCAAGTATCCAACTTTTTAGCATAACGTTATTTTACCTAAGATTCCACAAGAAGAAAATGCTTGATGAAAAAACAATTGAAATACCAATGAAATATCAAATGTCCAAAATTAAGATTAAAATTATTTTGATCAGGGTTCACCAAGACAACATTTGCAAATTTTAGAGAAGATTTCTTTGGAAAAACCTGCACTATTGATAAATCGTCAAATATCCAGCTTTTTAATAAAAAAAATATTTTGCATATGGACCTCTAAGAGCATATTTGTGAATTTAAGAGGATTTTTCTTGACCGAAATATTAAAATACTGATGAACTGCTGAATGCTCAACTTTTTAGCTCAAAATTATTTTGATTAGGATGCTCCATGAAAACATTTGCAAATTTTAGAGAAGAAACCATTGACAAATGCACCACCAAGTATCCAACTTTTTAACATAACATTACTTTACCTATGATTCCCCAAGAAGACAATGTTTGATGGAAAAACAATTAAACTACTGATGAATTATCAAATGTCCAAAATTAAGATCAAAATTATTTTGATCACGATCCACCAAAACAACATTTGTAAATTTTAGAAAAGATTTCTTTGCAAAATTTGTAAATTTTAGAGAAGATTTCTTTAGAAAAAAACTGCACTACTGATAAATCGCCAAATATTCAGCTTTTTAATATAAAATTATTTTGCCTATGGACCTCTAAGAGTATATTTGTAAATTTAATAGGATTTTTCTTGATCAAAATATTAAAATCCTGATGAACTGCTAAATGCTTAACCTTTTAGCTTGAAATTATCCTGATTAGGATGCTCTATGAAACCATTTGCCAATTTTAGAGAGAAAACCATTGCCCAATGCACCACCAAGTATCCAACTTAGTATTACTTTACCTATGATTCCCCAAGAAGAGAATGTTTGATGAAAAAACAATTGAAATACTGATGAATTATCAAATGTCTAAAATTAAAATCAACATTATTTTGGTCAGGATCCACCAAGACAACATTTCCAAATTTTAGAAAAGATTTCTTTGGAAAAAACTGCACTACTGATAAATCGCCAAATATCCAGCTTTTTTAATATAAAATTATTTTGCCTATGGACCTCTAAGAGCATATTTATGAATTTAAGAGGGTTTTTCTTGACCAAAATATTAAAATACCGATGAACTGCTGAATGCTCAACCTTTTAGCTCGAAATTATCCTGATTAGGATGCTCCATGAAAGCATTTGCGAATTTTAGAGAGAAAACCATTGACAAATGCACCACCAAGTATCCAACTTTTTAACATAACATTTCTTTATCTAAGATTCCCCAAGAAGAGAATGTTTGGTGAAAAAACAATTGAACTACTGATGAATTATCAAATGTCCAAAAATTAAGGTCAAAATTATTTTGATCAGAATTCCCCAAAACAACAGTAAACAAAAAAAAAGATGTATTTTTTAGAATATTTCATGACAAAACAATTGAAATACCTCAATTTATACTTCTTTCTTCAATGTTCGATTTAAATTCCAAATTTGAAACGTTTCAAAAGATTTCATATTTTCCCAAAATTTCAGCATTTTCGAGATTCATCTCGAAAATTTGCTGAAAATTCTGAATTTAAACGTTTTAAGTTTTACCAACAAAATTTAGTGTTACTCTCAAAATTCGTCATTTTCGCGTTCCATCTATTTTTTGAAACAAAATTAATCTAAAGTCAAAATTTAGATATTAGATCAATGTTTTTATCATTTCGACTTTAAAGTTTGAATTTTCACAACTTTTCAATGAATTTTGAAAGTTTTTCATATGATTGTTCTGAAAGTTCCTATGCTTTTTGGTTATTTTCGATGAATTTAACACTTTTTTGTGTGATTTTGACTTTAGGCACGAAAATTCGAGAAAAAATTTTCAGTTTTCCATGGAAGTCTCAATTTTTTTTTAAAATAGCCATTTAATTCTTTTTTTTTTTAATTTTTAGTTTGAACTTTTAACAAATGTCTTTTTCTCGAAATTGTGTAGAATTAAATTTCTTGTAATTTCCGAGTATCTTGTTGGCTTTATCCCCAAAGCAATCTTCTAACCGGGCCCACTGTTGAGACATTCATGTAAATAACGAGCACTCTAAATTAGGTCTAAGAAAAAACGCTGGGGGAACCCCTAGACCAGAAGATCCCTCGTGCTTCGTGCCCTCTCATGGTTACCCCACTGACAATATTCTATTGTTTTTAGAACCTTCAACTTGGGACAAATTCTAGAGAAATTCTAGTTTTAACTTCTAACCTCAAATTTTCAAGAGGGAAGTCAAAATTTCCATTTTAAATTACTGTTTCAAGTCGACTCTCGAAGATTTGGTCGCATTTTCAAAATTTCGGCCCCAAGATGGAAATCTTACTTTTTTCTTAAAATTTTGAATATGAAATTCCAAATTTCTAGAACAAGACTCATAATTTTGAGATCCCCAGAAAAGAGATCCAGTTGCTAGAGAAATACTTATCGAGTTTTAAGACAAATTTAACAAAAAATTACTATTTCCAGTTTACTCTCGAAAGAGGGGTCTTATTTTCAAAATTTTGAATCAAGCTGGTATAGAATATCATCTTTTTTTTAAATTTCGAATACGAGATTCGACATTTCTAGAACAAATTCATAATATCGAGATTTTCAGGACAAATTAGTGGAGAAACTCTCATCGTAACAAATCGAGTTTTAAGACAAATCTAGTGACCAGAATTTAAACTCGAAAAACCAAAAAAAATAGTTGAAATGTTGAGATAGTGCTGAAATTTTGAAAAAAAAGGGTAACTAAAAAAATTGTTAAGAAAAGCAATGGAATTTTAGCATCCAAACTTAGAATTTCTAGAAAATGGATGATTTCGAAATTTTGGGAAGATTGACGAAGTTTTAGGAAGTCAAAATTTTCATGAAAAATCCAAACTTGGCAACAAAATATAAATTTTAATTTATTACTTTTCCAGTTAAGGCGGGGGTCTGGTAAATTGCCAAGTACGATTTGGCTCTCGGATTCAAATGACCTGTTGAGGGGGGTTAGGAGAACAGAGACGGAAGGGGTTTCGAAGGGGGATTGAGTAAGAAGTTCGGTTTACGTCGTTCGAATTCGCAATCTTTCATATCGTCACTTTACCGATATATGATACTGTGTAACTCGATCCATTTGGATATCTTAAGGAAATGTGCATGTTGCTGATAGCAGTTGGTTTAGTATTCATATTTGTTTGCAAACTTCCAAGTGGAGATTTTGACCTGTTTCTTAAATTAGTATTTTTTTGTCGCGCTTTGATAAACAATTAAAACAAAATTAACAAATAATTGTTGAAAATTTTAACTTTTTTTTGATATTTGGATTGTTGAAATTTTAACAAAAAAAACGAAAGTTTCCCGAAAACTATTTTTTTCGGAAATTTTTGATTTATTTATTGAAATTTGACTTTTTACCAATTCGACTTCAGGGCCGTGCGGTAGATTTTCTTAGCATGATGTAACTCATAAATATCGATTTTATCTCAAAATTTCGTTTTTATTTTAAATTTTGTATTTAGGCATTTAACTTTTATTTTTCTATTCTTAATTTCCCTGAAAGGGTTTTTTTCCTCTATTTGTGAAAGTGAGTCTTAATTGCCCAATTTATTTTTTCTATATGGACCTTTTTTTTTTAAATTCCGAGAAGATTCGTTGAACATTCTCGATTTTGTATCTACTAATTTCCATTTTATACAAATTTTGAATTATTTTAACAAAATCGCAAGTTTAAATTCGAAATTTTGCCCGTGAAGAATTGTAGACTTCTTTCAGAACTCATAATTCTAATTGTGTTATTCCAGAGTTACAAAAAAGTATTTATTTTTTAATTAAATTTGGAATTTAAGAATAAGGTGAAACCTTAACATTTTTTAAAATTGGAAACTTTTTCGAAATCTACAGTTTCAAGTGTTCACTTGAAATTACTATTTTTTTTCTTAATTGTAGGCATTAGAATTGAAATATCGTTATTTAAGTCGAAATTTCGTTATTTAAGTCGAAATTTCAGTAAACAACTTTAATATGTTAAGACCTAATCGACTATTCAACTTTAAGACCAAATTTTTATGAAAGAAGTGAAAATTTCGAGTTTAAAATTACAAATTAAAATTTCAAAAAGATAGTCAAAATTTCTCAAAAAAATTCGAAATTTTGTTTAAAAGCTTTTTAAATTTTTCAAAAAAATAGAAACTATTCTTTAATTTCGACTTCAGAAACAAAATGTGGAGAATAAAGTCAAAATTTTCAGACTAAAATCGAAATTCCAAGAAACAAGTTCAAAATGTTGAGATTATGACGTCGAGAGTTTGAGAAAAATTAAAATACAAAAATTGTCCCCTGAAACCAAGAAAGATTAAAAAACACAACAAAGGTTGCTCTACCGCGTTTCCACAGCCAATCTATCATCTTCAGTATTTCTCTGAAAATGATAGATTGGCTGCCTAAACGCGTTAGAGCAACCTTTGTTGTGTTTCTTTAATCTTTCTTGGTTTCAGTCAGTTCTCTCTGAAGATGATGGCTTGGCTGCCGAAACGCGTTAGAGTAACCTTTGTTGTGTTTTTAATCTTTCTTGGTTTCAGGGGACAATTTATATATTTCAATTTTTGAAGATAACCAAGGACCAGTCTGTTCCACTAAAATTGAGAAAAATTGTAAACTTCGACTAAAATGTCAAAATTTTATGTTATTTAAAGAGTCTGTTAAAATTTAGACTTTTAAAAACAAAATTTCGAGAAATGAGTGAAAATGTTAAACTTAAAAACGAATATATTTAAATAAATTCTGAAAAAAAATCAGAAAGTTTAAATTGGAAATTTCAAATTATTTTCTTAAATCTTAGACTTTAAAATACAATTTCTAGAAAAAAAGTCGAAATTACAAGATTTCTGAAATTTCCATTTTACAAATCTCAATTTTTATTCATTTTTATTTATTTATTTTCTTAAGTTCGAATTTAGAATTCATATTTTCTTAAACTCGAATTTAGGTTCCGGAATTTGAGAAGTGAAAATTCTGGAAAAAACCTTGAACAAAATTATGCCAGAAATTTAAAAATTTTTCACGGAATTTTGAAATTAAAAAAGACGTTGCATGAATTTTTTCCAAATAATTTTTTTTCGACTTTTATCTGAAATGTTAGTTTACTTTAAAATTTAAAAAATAAGTTTTTTTGATATTTTCATTTTGACTGGAAAGTAAAAGCTAAAAATTTAATTTTTCTTTCTAGAATTGCAACTCCAAATTAAAAAAAACAATTTCAGATCTATATTGTAAATTTTGAAAAAATAGTCAAAATTTAAAAAAAAATTCTAACTGTTCTCTTTGAATTATGATACAAAGAACGATTTTATATTTGAACTAAAATTTTTGAAAAATAACACATTTTAAAAAAATGAGATTTATATAAGGAAGTGCTCGAGTTCCCATTAGTCACAAAACTTTAATTTTAAATTGAAATATTCGATATTCTTGTGGAGGTTTTCCATAAAATTTCAAAATCTCTGGGAAACTTCGAATAGTTTAAACTTTAAATTCAAAATTTCGAAAGAAAAGCTTGAAATTGGGTTACCGAATTGCAAACTTATAAAAAAATTCTTTGACACGTATTCCTTCTTTTAGTTGTCTAAGCAGATAAAGTACATAGTTAGAAATAGGTGACCTAAAAATGCTTCCTTTTACCCTTTTGTTTCCTGTTAATTCCTTTAAAATTAATATAAACTTTTGTACAAAGATATGGAAGCACAGTCTTCTCTCGAAATTGCGAATTTTCTTTGAAAATTCTTCTTTGTTGGCACTTCGGTTTTAATCTCAAAATTCCAACTTTTTTCGAAAAATTTGAGTTTGGGACAACTTTTTTCTAAATTTTCACAAAATTTTTGCCTTTTTTTTTTAATTCGTGAGTTTTGGAATGTTACCATTTTTGTTTCGGTTTTCTAATAAGTTCGACTTTTTTTCTAATAATTCTAATTTTCGAAAATGTTGACCTTGTCGGAATTATTGCTTTGTACACCTTTTTAAAATGTCGAAATTGTCATAAAAAAGCAAAATTTTTTAAAGGAAGTCGAGATCTACAGCAAAATAAAAATTTGATGAAAAAGTTGAAATTTTGACGAATTTAGGAAATTCCAAAAATAGCACTATATTAGAAAAAGGGAAAATTTCGAAATGGTTACAATTTTCTAATTAAGTTAAAATTTTGTTTTTTTTTTAATGAGAATTTGAAATAAGTGGAAATTTTAAAATGTCCAAGTCGAAATCATTAAAAAAATAGAAATTAAAAATGTCAAATTCTTCAATAAAAACTAGAGATTTTGAGAAAAAGTTGAAAATATGCATCAAAAAATAGCAATTCTCAAGAAAAGTCGAAATATTTAGTGAGTGGTCGAAATTTTCAAAACTAAATAAGGAAAAATCGAAATTATCATAAAAATCATATTCCTCAAAAAAATTCATAATTTTCAAAAACAGTGCAAAGTTTCTAGATGTCGAAATTGTGAAAAAAGTTGAGATTTTCAATAAAAAAAGTAGATTTTCAAAAAACTATCGAAATTTGGAAAAAAGCCAAAATTATCGAGGAAATCAAAATTTTCAGAACTGAAATTTTTATTTTCCCACGCATTTTCTCCTATCGTTAAGATAAGGACTAAATATCTGCATCTAAATACCTATTAATTAATTATGTGA
Organism: Dastarcus helophoroides; assembly: GCA_028583605.1. Lineage (NCBI taxonomy): Eukaryota > Metazoa > Arthropoda > Insecta > Coleoptera > Bothrideridae > Dastarcus > Dastarcus helophoroides. The sequence goes on along the minus strand of CM053330.1, from coordinate 38,428,510 downwards.
AAAACAATTTCGTTCTTTGCAGATATAATTGGTCGATTTTCGATTACAAGTTATGCTAGCAGAATATAACATTTCCAATTTAAATGATGTAAAATCAATTTTTCATTTTTTTGCTTAAATCTGTCACAGCATTTATTTACCTAAACAATTTATATTTTTCCAAAGAGTAATATAAAAATGTTAATTAGGAGAGAAAAAAATTCTTCTAAATATATCAAAACAAAAACCACTAAATATTCAGTAAATGATTGTAAGCTACAAATACTAAACAATTCATTTTACTCTCAAACTCTGGTAAAACAAATGTTTTAATATTGTTTATTATTATTATGATACATCCACCGTGCTTAGATAAAGAAATATTAGCTGTGGAAGCCGAAGATACTTCGTTCGTTGATAACGTATTTGGGAAGGGACAAAAATTTCTCTGCTCCGCATCACGTCCGTCTCCGTACCCTGCCTCATCTGAGCGAGGGCAACCGAAATCTAAGCGCAATTTTTATGCCAAACACCGCTCTCCCATTTTACAAATGGTGCCTTTATTTTTTAATATTTTGTTTTCAAATTTGGAGAACTTATGAAGCAAGGATGTCGAATTCGCGCTTTGGAAGTACTTTTTTCAAATTCCGTTTAGTTTCCGAGATATTCGCTACTGAAAACAGGCAAAAAAGGAGACAAATTGTACGCCCATTTGTGGGAATACTAAGACAGAAATCAAAAATCTGCTTTCAAAGCCCGAATTCCCCAACATTTCTAAAAAAAATTTCATTTAATTCTAAGCGATAGTATTGACGTAGTTTGTAAAATGGCAAGCGAAGAATTTCGACGTTTTAAGAGTACCAGACCGCCGCCTTAATATTTTTTAAGCTTTGACATCTGGTGCGCCTCAAGAACTGGAAGTTATTTATTCGCGATCGGATTTTATGAATATTATTGTGCCATAAATTTACTCATCATTTAACTGAATTTAACTGAAACGATTTCTGAAACACTTAAAATAATTTTAACGACACCAATGGCAACTGCAGGGTCAAAGAGCTGTTATTAGAAATTAAAAAAAGATAAAAATAATGACTGAGACGTAGAAATAGTTCAATATTTAGAACTCTTTCGTTGCATGTATTGGGTAAATAGGTTTTTAAATGTTGAATTTGACATTAAAATGATAAGATGGCAACGGCATTAACCGTTTTGGGAGCACCCGTGCGAATCGGTTGTGTCAAACACACCACTTAGGGGTGCACGCAAACGGTGCATTAGGAAAATGTTCCTGCTACGTGAGATGAATGCCGAATATTTTACAATATAAATTTTGTATTTGGGTATAATCCAACAAAGAAATATTACTCGATAAGCCAATTTCCAAGCTTTACCTTATTTTGAATCTTATTTATTTGAATGCTGTTAGAATTTTTTTATTATTATTGATCGACAACTTATCAAATAATTAATAATTAATTGATGTATTTTCTACATATTTTCTACTATTTAATATCTGTTTCAGAAAATGTTTCAGTTAAATTATTTTCTGAGGTAAATTTTAGGGGCAGGAATAATATTCGAAAAATCCGGTCGCGCATAAATAACTTTCAATCGAGGAGCACTTTCTTGTGGATAAGCACAGTCTCTCAAGAATAACCTTACACAAATGTGAAATTTTGTAATAAATTGATTGATTTAAAATTATATCGCCCGCGAAATTTATTTATTTTTTTGAAAAATAAAAACCAAGAAAAGGCGTGATATTTTTATTGTAGAATTTGCTAATGGTTCTAAATCTAGTCGAAAATTTAAATTAAAATTGTTCATTTTAATGTTAATTTGAACATGATGACATTTTAAACAGTTCGAAAAATTATTGTGCTTTAATATAGAAAGAACTAAAATAACTACATTTGTTATGTATATTTTCTTTATTACACAACAGCGTCACAATTGCGAACAATTCGACTTTGTCAGTGTAATGCCATCTATTATGCAATTAGTAACTACATTATCAAAATATAAAAAGAAAATGCCGCCATCTATTCAGTAAATCTCTAAACACTGACTGAACTGACAGATAACGCACAGCCCAGGCCAGAGGTTGGCAAACTTTTAAACCGAAAGAGCCAGCCGCACTAAAAAAAAATGCTTTCATGAATTTCGAAGAGCCACAAACTTTTATTTCCGATTTTACATTTTATTTCAAAATTAAATCAGATAAAGCAGACAAAATATGGAACAGCGAGATAGACCCCTCTCAGCAGTCAAACGAAATCTCATGCAGTCAAACAAAAAAAAAAACAAAAGACCTTTTATTTCTCAAAATTTAGACCTTTACTTCAAAGTTTGCCTTTTAACATTGGAAATGTTTATGTTGAGATATGGGGTGAAGTTTCGGGTTTTCGTTCAAGCTTGAAGAACAAGGTGTCGGTCGGTCGGACATACTCGAATCGCCAGTCGAGCGCTCTCGGCGTCGAGAGGCCGGCGTCAAAACTGAGAGAATGTTAAGTTTACAGTTCATCGCAGTGCACCATATTCGTTTAATCCAGTGATAAGGCTATCAGCTATGGATATTAAGAGTATGAAAAATAGCGAAAAGTGTAAGACATATTGAGAGCGTAAAAAACGTTTACGAGAGATTGAAAATAGAGAATCTAGTGAGTTAAGTACGAAAACACCGCTAACAAAAACTGAACACAATAGGCGGTATCGTGAACATATAAAGATGCGCATACTTAAAGGTTCTGAAGTTTACACGGACTACCCAAGTCAGCGGCCCTTAACTGAGGGGTTATAATTCCATTATTATGATGTAAAATCTTACCCTAAATCCAATTCACGTATTGTCTTGAAGTACTCAGTAAACGAATGTGGTAAAATATCTGCACTTATAATTTTTAGGGCTCAAATAAATGTAAATTACTTTTACAATAAAGTTGACAAATTTTTGCTTGTAGATTAAATATATTTTAATATTTTATTGTTTTCGCTTTGTACTAAAATATTTCTTTCAAGAGCCATGAGCATAGATGCCTTAATATTATTTTGATTTAAATAATTTCGCAGTCTATTTGATTATACGAATATATTTCAATTTAAAAAAATAATCTTTCAGAAGAAACTTGGCTAATGGAAACTGTAAATTTAGAAAAGATAAACATTGCAGAAATAACCTTAAAAATAGAAAAAAGTCGAAAGAAAAATATTTGAATATTCAAGTTTTCACTCGAAATCTCAAGTCGAATACTTCGATATTAAGGTAGAAAATAAAAAAAAATAGCTAAATAAGGCCAACATTTTGAATTCAGAAAAGTTGCAAGGAAAATAGTAAAAAAAATAGACAATTTTAGGAAAATATTCCAGGATTTCAAAAAATTCATAATGTTCTAAAATTTCAAAACATATGTCAACATTTTGAGGTTAAAGATAAAATTTTGCAACTAAATCAAAATCATTTGAAAAAAATTAAAATATTTCATGTAAAGTCAAGATTTTAAATAAATGACTTGTGTTCTTAAAAAAAGAGTCTTGATTAAATTTAAAACCTTAAAAATAAAAAAATTAAAGCTTTAACACTGGTTGAAACCTTTATTGTAAGAGTAGAAAGTAAAGTTTGAATTTTGGGATTTTAAAATTTGAGGAAACCCACCACTCATGATTTAATAAAAAAGGGGATTTTAAATTTCGAAAAAAAAGTTGACATTACAAAATTTCGATAAAAAATCTTAAGTTTTCGATTTTATATATTTATAATTTAAAGAATTTTTTAGGCTGAGGTCAAAATTTCGAAAATAAGTCAAAATCTTTAGAAATATTTAGAATTAATTATTTAACATAAAAATTTTAAACAAAACATAAATATTTATTGACAGTTCAATTAAAATAAATGACATTTTGAAAGGTTAAGGAATTTTGTGAAAAAGTCATAATTTCAAGAAAATACGCTATATTTATTTTTTTAATGCAATAACTTGGGTTAGACTCGCAAGACTGATGTTCAAATTTTGAATCCGTTTGAAATCCGAAGTTTTAAGAAAAAACACAAAAATTGCAAGTTTGATGTAAAAATTTAAAAAAGTCTAAATTGTGAAAACAATTTATTAAATTTCGAAAAAGTCCAAAATTTGTGTTTATAATTATTTTGAAAGCATAAACGCATAATTTTGTAAAGAAGAGTAAAAATTTGGAGAGAGTACTCCAAATCTATTTTTGACAAATTTTCGACATTTGAGTTTCGTTCAAATGAAAAAGTCAATAAGTTGACAATGAAAATTTTTTAGGAACGTAAATCCCAAAGAAATTATCAGTGATTGACAACTGCAAGATTTTAATACATTTAAATTGCTATCATATCACCTTCTGATGGAAAATTCTCATTTTTTGGATGTAGAATGGAAATTGTTACTGCTCTATACTGTCTGTTTTATAAATTTGTGTATCTTAGTAATTCAAATCATCGTAAAAACGTGAAAGAAAATAGATTTCTGACGGATTTTCTTTAGATTAGAAAATTTTAACCTCACTGGATAAATAAGACGTCAAAATTACCCTTAAGGGATCAACCAAAATAATCAATAAGTAATCGAGTGCCGGGTTCGCTACGTTCTCTTTTAAAAAAAAAGTAGAGCACACTTGATACATTTGAACATCCGATAAAATTGTAACTGACATAAATTGAAATGTATTATTATTAAACGGCGCGAGTATAATTAAATACCATATCTGTTTCTAATTTAAAGCCCTTATCGCTTCCCATTTTCGTTTTTAGATTCATCTAAGTGTTTAGTTCATTACGACAAGCGTATTTTTGATATTAAGAAATTTCATTATCTTTGCGATTCTGTGGAGGGAGATTCAAGTGACGTTATTGAATCATTGTCAGTATCAGCTAATTATTATTATTAATTAATTATGCAAGACCGCTTTAAAATAAAAGAACAGGTCCAACCGTCCTAAACATTTTTTAATTCACAAAAACCACACAACCCGGTCTAAGACAACTAATTAGCTGTATTAAAGGTTTTAGAGCTTTCGGCAAAAAAAGGGAATTAATTTTATTTATTCCCATAATAGCCGAAAAATTAAATGATCATGCAAAGCGAAAGTGGCAATCAGTATAGCTCTAGTTTTAATTAGAAATAGGTACAGTAACTTTAAACAATGTCCAGCGTTGTTAAATCCAGGGTGTCAAGCTAACATCATTACTTCAGCATTAGTTAAAAAATTGTAATTTTCTTTAAAAGAGTTTGAAGTAATTACCATATGGATCAAACCACATCTAAACGAATTCATGTGTGATCTGGAATAAGATAAACAAAATCACAGAACCAACCTCAATTTTTAAGATTGATAAATTTGCCATTCAACTGCCCTCTAATGTTTTTTTCGATGATCCTGATTTCAGTGCGAAATAATCTAAATAGATTTATTAACTGAAACAAATTTATTTTGGGAGTAATTAGAAATTCCATTGAAATTTGAAAAAATTAACTTCATTTTCAAGAAAACAAATTGGTTTGAATGCACCTGGTCATTTAAAAGTCCATTCAAAGAAACAAAAATATGACATGCAATTCAAAGACCATAACTTCTTGTCGGGAAGAACAATTTCATGACCGGGGCAATAAATTTTAGGATCAAGAGGAAACTGAAAACAAAATACTTTTATCCCAAGAAGAAAAGACCCGGAATAACACTTTTACGACAATTACTACTTACGAGCACCCTGTGATCTCTTCATTGTAACGTTGCCTTTCAAAAACGAAAGAAAAATGGGCGAGGCACATTCAGTGTCAATAAAATGATTCTTAAACTTGTAAAAAATAGGGATGACACGTGTGAACCACTTTTTTTTTAATAAATTGAAAAAAAAAATAATATTTCCGGTCAATAAGGGTCTACCATGAAGAATGTGAACCACTTGTCGAAATGACAAATTTCTGAATTGTACTACTTATCCAACCAGGGGGTTCAAACAAACTCTGAAGGAGCATAAAATTCATGTGGTGTAAGACACATCTGCAGTACGCCTTAACGTCATTTTAATCGCCCAAGAAATAATACAAGAAGATTTCCGTTCCGTTTCTAATTTATCCTATTGTACTGTCAAGTAAGATCACCAAAATGTACAGAATAATAAAAAGGGTATCCATATGACACCGATTTTCAACGAGTTTTATGGCATCAGCAAAGAAGGACTTATTAAAACTTTCTGTTTAATAATGGTAACTTACGGCACCACTTGTGCACCCTTTTTTGCAGCCCGCTTCTTAAAATAGCAAAAGAAGCTGAAGAACAATTCCCATTAGAAAGTAAAATAATCAGTCGCAATTTTTATATGAACGACTTATCAACAGATTTGATCTCAGCTAAAAGTGTTAGTAATTTTATTCAGCTATATTTGTGTCCTAGTGTAAACGGGCAAGGAAATTTAGTCTCAGATACCTGAGATTTCTATTATGAAATAAATCTCTAATCTAAACGCACCCTTAGGGTTAATTCATCTGATCATTACAATGCTAAACTTATAATACAATATATAGGTCCTTTTTATTTTCAGAGATATCGGCTGTGGAAATGTTAACTAAAAGAGCCTGTATATTATTTAAAATTTTGTTTGGATCAATTCGTCGACCTCTTACTTCTAAATCTTGGCCCTGTGATAAGTAGATCATATATCTTGTTTGTAAGCGGTAGCTAACTGACTTCAATATAAAGTAGTCAATAGACCATAAACAGGAAACATATTTTTTAACCACTGTGTAGTATGAGGTGCCGTTCAGGACATAATAATTTTTTATGAATATTTAATAAATCAAACCATTTATATTAAATTTGAAATTATATATTATTTCTTTCTTGCAGTATATTTAATTTCAATGAATATGGATATTTTAATCTTCTGTTAAAAATTTTATATAAATATTCGTAAATATCTCTTATAAAGATTTTATGTGATTTCAAAAATATTTATATAAAGTGTGATATATCAAACCACCGTAGCGGGCGCTAGAAGCGCTGGAACTTAAATTAAGGTTTGAAACTTTTTTTATTTTATTATTTACTTATTTATTTATTATTATTTTGTTATTATTATTATTATTATTAGCATGCTGTCACTTTTTATGTCAGATTTTAGTGCTATTGATAAATATGTAAATATAATCAAGATTCAGGTGGCGACAACGAAAAATAAAATTGATATATAAATAATACCATACTCCATGCCCGATTCGTGCGGCTACTATCGCCTCTTACGGTCGTTTCATGTATCACAGTTTATATAAATATTTTTAAAACCACATAAAACTTTCATATAAAATATTTAAATAGATTTATGTAAAATTTCTATCAGGAGAATATAAATATTCATTTTTACAGAAATGAAGTATATTTCAAGAACGAAACAATATATAATTTAAAATTTTACATATATTGTTTGATTTATTAAATATTCATGAAAAATAATTATGTTGTGAACGGCGCCTCATAGTGTACTGGTCCTTCGAATATTTAACAACAATCAATTTAAATACCCGAATAGTGATCGGCATCGGCAGTTCAGATTTCTAGCCCAATATTCGGAATGCAGTAGACCCGTGTAAAAATGTTTGGAACGTGGTATCCGAAAATCAATTTTGGCGAACTATAGAGTACTTTTCCCTTATAGTCCGAAACTTTTTGAAAAAGAGCATCTTGTAATCTGAATAATTACATATAAAAATGATGAGATAAAATCTATACTTAAGATTATACAATATTAAACTTCACGAATTAAGCAACAACAAAATAATAATAATAAATAACACAAGGTTTATTACAGAATTAACGTAATACGTATTGTTGTAAATCAATACATATTTTATGTAATTATTATTATTTACTACTTCGAAGATACATAGGTAGTTGTCGTGGTGAATTACAAGGGATGTCGGATAAAACAAGGCTTTTCGTCACTAAGATTCTAGCCTTAATAATCTAAATAAATAAAGGTTTCATATTTCAACACGATCGGTAAAGAGGTTATGAAATTATTAATTAAATTATTTTTTATAACAACTTTGAAAGTCTGCAATTCGAAAAGTAAACATTTTTTATTAATTTTTTTTCGTAATTCGTATTTATTTATCATTCCGAATCAACTGCCAACGTTGTCTTTGAAATTTGTAAATACCCTGTATAACCTTGTATGTTAAATAAAGTGTTAATTATGTTTCTATTTGGTGTTATCATTTCCAATGTCTCCGTTGGTTGCAAGGATTGCGAAATCTGTGAATTTTTTTTCACAGTTTCGACTTTTTTAACTCTTCTCTATTTTAGTCTTCTTTTTTAATATCTATTTTGTTCCTAAAATTAGACGTTACCCGAAATCTTCCTTTCTTCTCAAAACTCGACAGTTTGTAAAAATGTTTACTTTTTTCTAATTCGACTTACTGGAAGGAGAAGCGTCCTTAGAAATTGTTCGCAATTTCCCGGCAGCGGCGGGTACATCTTTACGAGGCCCTTGTCTTTGTGGAATTGGTTTTAATGATGATGCTTGACCAGAAATACAAAGTAATAAATAAATAAATTTAAAGTTTGAAAATTGTTTATTAGAATTGAAGAAAAATTAATATACACAAAGATAAAAAATTGTTAATCATGATAAATTCTGGTGCATTAATGTCTTTAAAGAATCAGGGATTCAGAAATGATTTTTACGGCTTTTTCTAAGACTAAAATCATTAATTAAAATCATAATAATTTAACGAATGAGCTACGTGATTTTCGATTGAAATAATAGCAAGAGCTGAAAGTAGGGATATCACACGATATATCGAAGTATCAAAAACATTGATATTTTCGTTTCGATGTTCGATATTTTTGTATCGATACTTTCGTTCCGATGTATCGACGGTATCAATATACCGTCGATACCGTTTTGAACTTACCGATATTTTTTTGATGTATTATCGACTACTGAAGTAAGCTCAAAAAATTTTACTTTTTCGACGATTAAAATTTATTTAGGAACTAATTGATATATCCCTCGATTGCATTCACCATTTCACTAATTTATTTAATTTACTTAAATAAATCGACTCATTAAATATCGTTTTTTTTTAAATTTATGCGTTTTTAAATTCAGTCTTTTTCTCTACAATTTCGACTTTTTTTTAAGTTTTGGCTTCTACAATTTCGACTCTTTGCAAAGTTTCGACTTTTACGAAAATGTCATACTTTTTTCAAAATTTTGCCTATTTTGAAAAGTTCCACTCCAACTGAAAATTTCAATTTTCACCGTTTTAAAAAATTTGACTTTTTAAACATTTCAATGTATTTAATTTCCAGTTTTTAAAATTTCAACTTTGCTGAAAAAATCGAAATGTCCAGTATTTTTTAATGAATTTGTGTATATCCGATTTTATTTCCAAGTTTTGAATTTATTATCAAAATTTCGACTTTTTCAAATATTTCGCTTTAAAATTTTTTCACATAACTTGCAACCAGAGACTAAATAGACTGAACGTTTCAATGTTGTCTCATGCGTACAGTTGAAGCTAAAATGCGGGGAAGTGGGGAGGTGCATTCCACTACTCTTTGATATGGTCGGATTAAGTAAAATTTATAAATACGAAACTTGCCGCGTAACGGTTCTAACGATTTAGATGAAACTTTAGAATTAGGGGCTTTTGGACCAATAGGATAATTTTTATAAGTGCTTTTTGGTAAAAGTTCAGGAGAACTATTTTTAAAGACATGTTGGTTTAATAGTAAAATAATTTTCTTTCAATACGCGACGCCTGTGTACAATATTGTTAAGCCGGTGCTGTAAACACGTCATGATTGCAGTGAAATGGCGACGCGCGCACGCCGATAATTGAATATTTATATATTTTATTTTTACCTACCCAAAGAATGAAACTCTTGATTTTCCTTCACTAATGTGTTCACTGAGGTTTCAACAATGATACACAATACACTTCCCCATATTTGCAGCCCATTTTCTTTAAAAAAAACCGATGTTATCTTCGCAAAGGTCTGTCAAATAATAAGAGGGCATTGCGAGCTAGGCTTTCGCCAGGCTTCCAACTGGCTTCACTGCTTACCGTGTTAGGTTCAGTCTATTTAGTCTCTGCTTCCAACTATCCAAAATTACGACTTTTTTCCAAATTTTTTGAAAATTTCGACTCTGAAAATTTCGATTTTTCTGATAATTTCGACTGTTTTTAATCCTTCGCTTTTTAAAATTCTAGATTTTTTGGAAAGCTTGAGACCTGACATTTTTTTTAATTTCCAATTCTTTGAAATATTGTATTGTTTCAAAATTTCGATTCTATTTCAAAATTTCGATTTTATTTCAAAACTTAGACTTTATTCCGAAAATTTCGACTTCTCGTCAAAATGTAGGTATTTTAATTCTTTCGACTTTCAGAATTTCGACTTATTTGTTAAAACTCTTTTTTGTTTTTTTTTAATTTTGGCTTTTGAAAATGTAACTTTTATTTTCCAAAATTTAGACAACTTTTGAAAACCTTGATTTTTTAAAACTTTTCGACGTTTTAATTAAAACTCCCCTTCAAAAATTTTTACTTTTTTAATATTTAATCTCTTTTTAAATTTCGACTTTTCCAAAAAGTTCTACCTTTTTTAAAAGCTTTGGATTTTTATTAAACATTTTTTTTAAATTTTGACTTTATTTGAATATTCCGAGTTTAATTGTGACATTTTCTTAAAATATCAACCTTTCTGATATTTTACAAAATTTCGATTTTTGATACTTTCGCTGCTTTTTAAAATTCTCAGTTTTTTTATAAAGTTCAACTTATTTCAAAGGGGCGACTTTCGGCAGCTTTTTTTTAGATTTTGACTTTTTAAAAATTTCATCATTTTTATCAAAATTCCAATCCTTCTGAAAATTTTCAATCAAAAATTTTAACTCTTTAAAAAAATGATACAACATTTGTTTTTTAATTTTAACTAACAAAAGTTTTCTGCTTCTCAACATTTTTACTTTTCTTTTCCAGTTTATTTGAAAGTTTAGAATTTATTAAAAATTTTCATTTTTCTTCAATATTCAGGCTATTCGAAAATTTCTGCTTTTTTGAAAATTTAACTGAACATGTTTCATTTTTTTAAATTTTTACATTTTTTAAAATTGTGATTATTGTTGAAATTCGGATTATTTTTCAAATTTTCAACGTTCCTGACATTTTTTTTGAAAATTTGTTCATTTTATCAAAATTCTTTGAAATGTTGACATTATTTTTTAATAAATTGTTTTTTTAAATCCTAATTTTTAATGAAAATTTCGAAAATTTTCGAAATTACGTCATTTTTTAAAATAATAACTTTTTGGAAGTCCATTTTCTTTAAAACTTCGCCTTTATCTGAAAATATCATTTTTCTTTTAATCGACTTCTGTTAAAATTTTTGATTATTTTGCACAAGTTCGTTGCATTTTAAAGTTTTTGAATTATTTCGAAAACTTTAACTTTTCTCAGAGGTTCTATAATGCACAGACCAATAGGTTTGAACATTTATTAGATTCGAAGTTTGGAAACCAAATACCGGTTTCGATCTTGTTAGATCTCGTCAGTTTGGTATATCCAACTCGAATGCTAATAAATGTTCCGACAAGTAAGTACTAAAACAATCACAGGCGTCGAGCGAGTGACTCTTTAGTACTACCACCTATTGATCCATAGAGAAACTATGGCCATCGCCAACAATGTCGTATGCAAGAAGAATGCAACCTAGACTACAAATTCATGCAGCCCTCCAGGCGTGTATAGTGAATCATAGGTAGCCGAACTACCAACAGTTGAAACACTGCGCCACCTAGCGAAGCGGTTGCTCTCTAGGAGAGTTCCCAGAAGACAAGGATTCTATAATGCACAGACCAATAGGTTTGAACATTTATTAGATTCGAAGTTTGGAAACCAAATACCGGTTTCGACCTAGGTGGTAGTACTAAAGAGTCACTCGCTCGACGCCTGTGATTGTTTTAGTACTTACTTGTCGGAACATTTATTAGCATTCGAGTTGGATATACCAAACTGACGAGATCTAACAAGATCGAAACCGGTATTTGGTTTCCAAACTTCGAATCTAATAAATGTTCAAACCTATTGGTCTGTGCATTATAGAATCCTTGTCTTCTGGGAACTCCTCTAGGAGAGTTCCCAGAAGACAAGGATTCTATAATGCACAGACCAATAGGTTTGAACATTTAAACCGCTTCGCTAGGTGGCGCAGTGTTTCAACTGTTGGTAGTTCGGCTACCTATGATTCACTATACACGCCTGGAGGGCTGCATGAATTTGTAGTCTAGGTTGCATTCTTCTTGCATTTTCTCAGAGGGTCAATTTTTTTCAACAATTTGACTTTTCCTAAGAACTTCGTCTTTCTTAAGATTTGTGACTTTTCAACTTTTTTCCCAAACTTTTAACTAACAAAAAGTTCGAAATTTTTGATAATTTTGAGTTGTTTTCGGAATTTGGGCTTTTCAAAAATTTAGGTGTTTAGAGATTTCATTGAAAATTAATTTTTTTTAAATCTCGATATTTCTTCATAATTTCGAATATTTTTTAAATTTAAGACTGTTTTAAAATTTAAACTTTTTTTCGAAAATTTGACCATTTTTTAAAATGTTGAATTTTTTTGAAATCCTAAACTTTTTTAAAAGTTTAACTTTATATGAAAGCTTCGAGATTCAAAATTTTGACTCTTTTGAAATTTTGACTGTGTAAAGAATTTCCACTTTTTTAAAATTTCGACATATTTAAAAATTAAAAAATCGAAATATGTAAACAATCAGAAAATGTCAAAAACGTTACATTTAGAAAATAAAAAAAAAATTCCGAAAAGTCATGCTTTTTTCAAAATTTTGTCTATTTTGAAAACTTTCCACTCTAACTGAAAATTTCAATTTTCACCGTTTTAAAAAATTTGACTTTTAAACATTTCAATGTTTTTAATTTCCAGTTTTTATAATTTCAACTTTGCTGAAAAAATCGAAATGTCCCAGTATTTTTTAATGAATTTGTGTATATCCGAATTTATTTCCAAGTTTTTCAATTTATTATCAAAAGTTCGACTTTTTCAAATATTTCGTTTTAAAATTTTTTCACATATTTTTATAAGTGCTTTTTGGTAAAAGTTCAGGAGAACTATTTTCAAAGACATCTTGGTTTAATAGTAAAATAATTTTCTTTCAATACGCGACGCCTGTGTACAATATTGTTAAGCCGGTGCTGTAAACACGTCATGATTGCAGTGAAATGGCGACGCGCGCACGCGATAATTGAATATTTATATATTTTATTTTTACCTACCCAAAGAATGAAACTCTTGATTTTCCTTCACTAATGTGTTCACTGAGGTTTCAACAATGATACACAATACACTTCCCCATATTTGCAGCCCATTTTCTTTAAAAAAAACCGATGTTATCTTCGCAAAGGTCTGTCAAATAATAAGAGGGCATTGCGAGCTAGGCTTTCGCCAGGCTTCCAACTGGCTTCACTGCTTACCGTGTTAGGTTCAGTCTATTTAGTCTCTGCTTCCAACTATCCAAAATTACGACTTTTTTCCAAATTTTTTGAAAATTTCGACTCTGAAAATTTCGATTTTTCTGATAATTTCGACTGTTTTTAATCCTTCGCTTTTTAAAATTCTAGATTTTTTGGAAAGCTTGAGACCGACATTTTTTTTTAATTTCCAATTCTTTGAAATATTGTATTGTTTCAAAATTTCGATTCTATTTCAAAATTTCGATTTTATTTCAAAACTTAGACTTTATTCCGAAAATTTCGACTTCTCGTCAAAATGTAGGTATTTTAATTCTTTCGACTTTCAGAATTTCGACTTATTTGTTAAAACTCTTTTTTGTTTTTTTTTAATTTTGGCTTTTGAAAATGTAACTTTTATTTTCCAAAATTTAGACAACTTTTGAAAACCTTGATTTTTTAAAACTTTTCGACGTTTTAATTAAAACTCCCCTTCAAAAATTTTTACTTTTTTAATATTTAATCTCTTTTTAAATTTCGACTTTTCCAAAAAGTTCTACCTTTTTTAAAAGCTTTGGATTTTTATTAAACATTTTTTTTTAAATTTTGACTTTATTTGAATATTCCAAGTTGTTTAAATTGTGACATTTTCTTAAAATATCAACCTTTCTGATATTTTACAAAATTTCGATTTTTGATACTTTCGCTGCTTTTTAAAATTCTCAGTTTTTTTATAAAGTTCAACTTATTTCAAAGGGGCGACTTTCGGCAGCTTTTTTTTAGATTTTGACTTTTTAAAAATTTCATCATTTTTATCAAAATTCCAATCCTTCTGAAAATTTTCAATCAAAAATTTTAACTCTTTAAAAAAATGATACAACATTTGTTTTTTAATTTTAACTAACAAAAGTTTTCTGCTTCTCAACATTTTTACTTTTCTTTTCCAGTTTATTTGAAAGTTTAGAATTTATTAAAAATTTTCATTTTTCTTCAATATTCAGGCTATTCGAAAATTTCTGCTTTTTTTGAAAATTTAACTGAACATGTTTCATTTTTTTAAATTTTTACATTTTTTTAAAATTGTGATTATTGTTGAAATTCGGATTATTTTTCAAATTTTCAACGTTCCTGACATTTTTTTTGAAAATTTTGTTCATTTTATCAAAATTCTTTGAAATGTTGACATTATTTTTTAATAAATTGTTTTTTTTAAATCCTAATTTTTAATGAAAATTTCGAAAATTTTCGAAATTACGTCATTTTTTAAAATAATAACTTTTTGGAAGTCCATTTTCTTTAAAACTTCGCCTTTATCTGAAAATATCATTTTTCTTTTAATCGACTTCTGTTAAAATTTTTGATTATTTTGCACAAGTTCGTTGCATTTTAAAGTTTTTGAATTATTTCGAAAACTTTAACTTTTCTCAGAGGTTCTATAATGCACAGACCAATAGGTTTGAACATTTATTAGATTCGAAGTTTGGAAACCAAATACCGGTTTCGATCTTGTTAGATCTCGTCAGTTTGGTATATCCAACTCGAATGCTAATAAATGTTCCGACAAGTAAGTACTAAAACAATCACAGGCGTCGAGCGAGTGACTCTTTAGTACTACCACCTATTGATCCATAGAGAAACTATGGCCATCGCCAACAATGTCGTATGCAAGAAGAATGCAACCTAGACTACAAATTCATGCAGCCCTCCAGGCGTGTATAGTGAATCATAGGTAGCCGAACTACCAACAGTTGAAACACTGCGCCACCTAGCGAAGCGGTTGCTCTCTAGGAGAGTTCCCAGAAGACAAGGATTCTATAATGCACAGACCAATAGGTTTGAACATTTATTAGATTCGAAGTTTGGAAACCAAATACCGGTTTCGACCTAGGTGGTAGTACTAAAGAGTCACTCGCTCGACGCCTGTGATTGTTTTAGTACTTACTTGTCGGAACATTTATTAGCATTCGAGTTGGATATACCAAACTGACGAGATCTAACAAGATCGAAACCGGTATTTGGTTTCCAAACTTCGAATCTAATAAATGTTCAAACCTATTGGTCTGTGCATTATAGAATCCTTGTCTTCTGGGAACTCCTCTAGGAGAGTTCCCAGAAGACAAGGATTCTATAATGCACAGACCAATAGGTTTGAACATTTAAACCGCTTCGCTAGGTGGCGCAGTGTTTCAACTGTTGGTAGTTCGGCTACCTATGATTCACTATACACGCCTGGAGGGCTGCATGAATTTGTAGTCTAGGTTGCATTCTTCTTGCATTTTCTCAGAGGGTCAATTTTTTTCAACAATTTGACTTTTTTCCCAAGAACTTCGTCTTTCTTAAGATTTGTGACTTTTCAACTTTTTTCCCAAACTTTTAACTAACAAAAGTTCGAAATTTTTGATAATTTTGAGTTGTTTTCGGAATTTGGGCTTTTCAAAAATTTAGGTTTTTAGGAGATTTCATTGAAAATTAATTTTTTTTAAATCTCGATATTTCTTCATAATTTCGAATATTTTTTAAATTTAAGACTGTTTTAAAATTTAAACTTTTTTTCGAAAATTTGACCATTTTTTAAAATGTTGAATTTTTTTGAAATCCTAAACTTTTTTAAAAGTTTAACTTTATATGAAAGCTTCGAGATTCAAAATTTTGACTCTTTTTGAAATTTTGACTGTGTAAAGAATTTCCAGTTTTTTAAAATTTCGACATATTTAAAAATTAAAAAATCGAAATGTCAAACAATCAAAAATGTCAAAAACGTTACATTTAGAAAATAAAAAAAGAATCCGAAAAGTCATACTTTTTTCAAAATTTTGTCTATTTTGAAAACTTCCACTCTAACTGAAAATTTCAATTTTCACCGTTTTAAAAAATTTGACTTTTTAAACATTTCAATGTATTTAATTTCCAGTTTTTAAAATTTCAACTTTGCTGAAAAAATCGAAATGTCCAGTATTTTTTAATGAATTTGTGTATATCCGAATTTATTTCCAAGTTTTCAATTTATTATCAAAATTTCGACTTTTTCAAATATTTCGTTTTAAAATTTTTTCACATAATTTTCAACTATCCAAAATTACGACTTTTTTCAAAATTTTTTAAAAATTTCGACTCTGAAAATTTCGACTCCGAAAATTTCGATTTTTCTGATAATTTCAACTCTTTTTAATCCTTCGCTTTTCAAAATTCTAGATTTTTTGGAAAGCTTGAGACCGACATTTTTTTTAAATTTCCAATTCTTTGAAATATTGTATTGTTTCAAAATTTCGATTTTATTTCAAAATTTAGGTTTTATTCAGAAAATTTCGACTTCTCGTCAAAATTTAGGTATTTTAATACTTTCGACTTTCAGAATTTCGACTTATTTGTTAAAACTCTTTTTTGTTTTTTTTAATTTTGGCTTTTGAAAATGTAATTTCTTTTTTCAAAAATTTAGACAACTTTTGAAAACCTTAATTTTTTAAAACTTTTCGACGTTTTTATTAAAATTCCCCTACAAAAATTTTTACTTTTTTAATATTTAATCTCTTTTTAAATTTCGACTTTTCCAAAAAGTTCTACCTTTTTTAAAAACTTTGGATTTTTAATAAACATTTCTTTAAGATTTTGACTTTATTTGAATATTCCGAGTTGTATAAATTGCGACATTTTCTTAAAATATTAACCTTTCTGATATTTTACAAAATTTCGATTTTTTGATACTTTCGTTGCTTTTTAAGATTCTCAGTTTTTTTCTTGGAAAAACCACGCAATTTAAAAAACCTGAATTTTTAAAAAACAGAAAAAATTTCATTATTTTGAAAAATGGATGAATTTGTAAAAAATGTCGCAGTTTTTCAAAAAGTCAAATTTTCCTAAAAAGTAGAAATTTTAAACCAAATTTTGAGAAACGTCGAAATATTATAAAAAGTTTAAATGTTCAAAAAAATCAGTCGAAATTCTGAAAAAAAACGTATATAAATTTAAAAAATCAACATATTGAAAATTGGTAAAAAAACTCAAAAAAAACGATTTTCGAAAAAGTCAAAATTTTCAAAAAGAAATGGTTGAAATGGGGAAATTTTCAAAAATATTCGAAATTAAATAAAAGTTTCAAAAAACACTTTGAAAAAATTTACTTTTTAAAAAGTCAAAATTTGGAGAAATAGATAAATTTTAAAACAAGGTTGAAATTTTTAAAAGTCCCAAATTTTAATAACAGGTCAAAATTTCGAAAAATTTCGAAATTTTAATATAAACAGTTAAAATTGAAATCAGAGGATCCACGCTGGGGGACTTCTGGTCTAGTGTGGCCAGTTTGAGAGAGGCGCATCCAAGGGACGTTCTTCAGTTTCTCAACAAGGTTGGGTGGCTGAATGAATGACCAAGGACACCTCAATCACGGGGATAGCACAATGGGCCCGGAAAGGGTGGCCTAAACTTTAGGCAACCCACAACGAAACCAGAATCCAGAATCCAGAAGGTTGAAATTTTTAAAAGTCCGAAATTTTAATAACAGGTCAAAATTTCGAAATTTTAATATAAACAGTTAAAATTGAAAAAAAAATGGAAGTGTTCAGAAAAAAGTAGCAAGTTTCAAAAAAAGTCAAAAAGAAGTTTGGGAAAATCGAAGTTTGACAAAATAGTGGACATTTTTTAAAAATTTAATCAAAAAATGGAATATTGAATAATCTGGATTTTTGAGGAAATTCTAAACTTTGACAAAAGTCGGGAACTGAAAAAAATAATCCAAATTTGAAAATATATCGAAATCATCAATAATGTTGAGATTTTCAAAAAAAATCGAAGCGGTTGCCCTGTTCGCCACCCCCAAAGGTCGCCCCTGACGGGAAGATTCGACTTATTTCTCAAAAATTCATCTTTTGTCAATTTTTTAATAAAAAAGTAAAAATTTGAAGTAATTGGAGATGTTAAGTAAAATAGTTTTTGAAAATTTCAACCTTTTTTCAAAGTTTTCTTTTTTCGAAATTTAGATCTATTCTCAAATTTCACTTTTCTCCCAAATTAGATTTTTTCGACTTTGTTCTA
Organism: Dastarcus helophoroides; assembly: GCA_028583605.1. Taxonomy (NCBI): domain Eukaryota; kingdom Metazoa; phylum Arthropoda; class Insecta; order Coleoptera; family Bothrideridae; genus Dastarcus; species Dastarcus helophoroides. Next base: position 38,410,007 of record CM053330.1, on the reverse strand, counting down.
ACTTAGGGCTTTTTTCTAGAACTTTCTACATTCCTTTTCAAATTCGTCCTTTTATCAAATTTCGACATTTTCCCCAAACTTGACTTTAACTAAACATTTAAACTTTTATTTATTTTCTGCAAATTTGGACTTGTCAAAATTCGGTTTTATTTCGAAATTTCGACTTTTCAAATTCGATATTTTATTGTTTTTGCAAACTGCGAATTTTTTCGACGAAATTTATCTACATATTTTCAAAATGTTTGACCTAATCTCACAATTTGACTTTTCCTGGGAAATTTTGACCTTCAACACTTCAACACTTCTCTCAAAATTTCTATATTCTTTTCAAAATTCGTCCTTTTCCCAAATTTAGCAATTTTGCCCAAATATTAACTTTCATAAAATCTTTAAACTTTTATGTATTTTCTACAAATTTGAATTTGGTTCGCCAAATTTGGTTTTTTTGAAATTTTGACCTTTAAAATTCGACATTTTATTGTTTCTACAAACTGCGATTTTTTCGAAGAATTTGTCAATTTCCAAAATGTTTGACTTTATCTTAAAATTTGATTTTGTTCTTAAAATTGACTTTCTCTGGGAAATTTTGATTTTTTTAAAGTTTAACATTTTTCTCGAAACTGGAAGTTTTACCCACATTTCTTTTTATTTAGAAATTATTTTACTAATTTTCTCAAAATTCGAATTTTTCTGAAATTTAATTTTTTTTTTGAACATTTGACCTTTCATTAAAGCTTAACATTTTTCTCGAAACTGGAAGTTGCATCAATATTGCTTTTTCGTTCGAAATTATTTTACCAATTCTATCAAATTTCGAATTTATCTAAACATTTGGAGTTTTTTTAAATTCATCTTCTCGAAATTTCAAATTTATTCTTAAAATTTAACTTTCTCTGGAATAATACAAATTATTTTTCTTCTGCTATGAAAAATTTCGACTTTTTAAAAGTTCGACAATTTTTTCTAATCTTTCAATTTTTTACAACTGCTCCTTTCGAAATTTTAGAATTTTTCACAAAATTTAAATATGTCTACAAATTTCAGCTTTTAAAATTGTTCTGGGTTTCAATCTATCGCCCAAATTCGACGATTTTTTAAAAATTTTATTTTTTTTGAAAACTTTTGACCATTTTTTCTAAATCTTTTTTTCAGAATTCGGTATTTTCTGGAAATTTCAACTTTTATTTCGAACTAAATTCATCTATTTTCAAATTTCAAAATTAATTTTGTTTCTTAAAATTTGACTTTATCTGGGAAATATTGACCTTTTAAAATTCAATACTTTTCTCGAAACTGGATTTTCTTTTCTTTCGAAATTATTTCATCAATTTTCTCAAAATTCAATTTATCTGAAAAAAAAGTGTCTTTTAATTCGTCTTATTCTTAAGATTTCAATTTATTCTCAAAATTGAACTTTCTCTGGAACATTGCAAATTTTTTATTTTCTTCTTCTCTGAAAAACTATGACTTGTGATAAAATTAGACAATTTTTTTAACTTTTAATTAATTACAATTTCTCTTTTCGAAATTTTACAATTTTTCACAAAATTTAAATTTGTCTAAATGTGTCAGGTTTTTAAATTTGTTCTGCGAATTTCAATCTATTGTCAGAATTAGTTTTTTCAAAAATTCTGTGTTCTTTGAGAATTTTGACGAATTCATTTTTTTCGAAATCTCTTTTTTTCAAAATTAAACTTTATCTGAAAATTTCAACTTTTATTTCGAAAGAAATTTATTTATTTTTAAATCTCAAAATTTGACTTTTTTCTTAAAATTTGACTTTCTCTGGGAAATTTTGACCTTCTTTTAATATTTAATACTTTTTTCGAAACTGGAGGTTTTATCGACATTCTCTTTTCTTTCGAAATTATTTTGGACATTTCCTCAAAATTCCAATTTAGGAGAAAATTTGATTTTTTTTTAAATCGTCTTGCTCTCAAAATTTCTCTGGAAAATTACAAATTTTTTGTTGAAGTTTCGAGCTTTTCCTAAAATTTTGGCTTTTTCCTTGAAATATTCCCTAAAATTTATCTTTGTTCTTCTTTATTGAAAAACTTCGACTTTTTTAAAGTTCGACAAATTTTTTTCAGCTTCCAGTTTATTTCTACATATATTTTGATATTTTACAGTTTTTGAAAAAATTCAAATTTGTCTTCAAATTTCAGCTTTCAATTTATTCTGGGTTTCAATCTATTGTCAAAATTCGACGTCTTTTTTTCTAAAATTTTACCCTTTTTTAAGAACCTTTGATAAATTCATCTATTTCGAAATGTTTTCCTTTTTCTCAATTTTTTTGAAATCTCTTCCTTTTTCTCAATTTTTTCGAAGTCTCTTTCTTTTTCTCTATTTTTTCGAAATCTCTTCCATTTTCTCAAAATTCAGCTTTTTCTGGAAATTTCAACTTTTATTTCGAACGAAATTCATCTATTTTCAAATCTCAAAATTTGACTTTTTTCTTAAAATTTGACTTTCTCTGGGAAATTTTGACCTTTTAATATTTAATACTTTTTTCGAAACTGGAGGTTTTATCGATATTCTCTTTTCTTTCGAAATTATTTTGGACATTTCCTCAAAATTTAAATTTATGAGAAAATTTGGATTTTTTAAATCGTTTTGCTCTCAAAATTTCAAATTTCTTCTCAAAATTTAAATCTCTCTGGAAAATTACAAATTTTTTGTTGAAATTGCGAGTTTTTCTTAAAATTTTGGCTTTTTCCTTGAAATGTTCCCTAAAATTTGACTTTGTTCTTTTTTATTGAAAAACTTCGACTTTTTAAAGTTCGACAAATTTTTTTAAGCTTCCAGTTTATTTCTACAATTTCTCTTTTTGATATTTTGAAGAAATTCAAATTTGTCTTAAAATTTCAGCTTTTTAATTTGTTCTGGGTTTCAATCTATTGTCAAAATCCGACCTCGTTATTCCTAAAATTTTACCTCTTTTTGAGAACCTTTGATAAATTCATCTTTTTCAAAAATTTTTTCCTTTTTCTCAGTTTTTTTTTGAAATCTCTCCCTTTTTCTCAATTTTTTCGAAGTCTCTTTCTTTTTCTCTATTTTTCGAAATCTCTTATTTTTTCGCAAAATTCAGCTTTTTCTTAAAATTTCAGCTTTTATTTTGAACTTTGATATTTGCTTGATTATTTTTTTTTGACAAAAGTTATTCATTTTTTTTTTTAATTTTAAGGTTGTAGAAAATTTACAAATAAAAAAGTAAAATCATGAAAAATGGAAATACAAATCTTGTCCTCTGAAACCAAAAAAGATTAAAATAACACACAACAGAGGTTGCTCTAACGCGTTTCGATGGCCAAGCTATCATTTTCAGAGATATACTCTCTGAAGGTAACCAAGGACCAGTTCGTTCCACCAAAATCGTTCCACCATCTTTTTTTTTTTAAAGAAATTTTAAGGTTGTAGAAAATTTACAAATAAAAAAGTAAAATCATGAAAAATGGAAATACAAATCTTGTCCTCTGAAACCAAAAAGATTAAAATAACACACAACAGAGGTTGCTCTAACGCGTTTCAATGGCCAAGCTATCATTTTCAGAGTTACACTCTCTGAAGGTAACCAAGGACCAGTCCGTTCCACCAAAATCGTGAAAAAAAATATTATTTAGAAATTTCGACTTTCTAAATTGGTCTTTTTCTGGAAACTTAAAAATTCATCTGTTTTTTTAAAATGTCAATGCAAATCAATCGAAAATTTAAAAAAAAAACTTCTTGAAATCATAACTTTTTAACTTTAATTGGTCATTTGTCATAACTTTTTTGTCAAAATTTAGGCAAAATCTGAAAATTCGTAGAAAAGTATTTTTGGAAATTTCGACTTCTGTAGGTCACTTGTTTAATGAGTACTCATTTTCTGCGTGTCTGTCCAATCTAGCTTTTATTTATTTATTCCTTTAGGGGAATATAAAGAGCCGCATGCGGCTCGCGAGCCGCGATTAGCATACCCCTGCCCCGAGCTCTGCCCCCGACGAATTGCTAAAAACGCTGATGCAATTGACTTTTATTTATAAACTGGAACTTAAACACCACGACGAAAAAATGACGAAATTTTTACAAACTTTCATCCCTTACTTAATAGTCCCAGAGGATGGGTTTTCAAAATGTTGTTCTTTTTACTTATTACGTTACGAAAGGAATGTATGAGCAAAATTTTATGCTTCAAGACCCACCACTCTGGGCTCTGCGTTGTCTGTCAATCAGTATTTAAAGTTTTTTTTTTTGGTGCAACGGACTTGTCCTTGGTTATCTTCAAAAATTGAAACCTTGAACCCAAGAAAGATTAAACACAAAATTCAGGGGATAAGATTTGTGTTTCAAATATTTAAAGAGACAAAATAATAGTTCACCGGCAGTAATCGTGGCAAAAAAACAGTTTTTAGAATGTTTAATATCCGTTGCATATAGCGAGCATAAGCGCCTAACTCGCTACTCGATTTTTAGCATAGACTATACGCGTGGATGCAATAATGCAAATCTCCAAGCAGCTTTTCAATAGGTTTTCCGAAATGACAACACTGCATTGCAACGAAACAGTTGACGCGACGGAAACTGAAGTCAAAGTCATCTAGAAGGAGTAGTAGAGCTCCTATGTTGCTATTACTTGAAGATATTTCCCTAACGTTCGAAATGAAGCATCGTCATCAGATGTATTTTCTGAGTTCAAGGTCACATTTGTGAGTAAATCATCGGTGTTGCGTTAAATAGAAGTTTTTGCAATTGGTAAAGCCCCCAGTGGCAGTCAAAGAAAGAAAATGCAGATTACATTACGCTTCAGCTTTCTTATGCCCAATGAATGGTGTAATAATGTGAAAAATAAATGAGGAAAACGCAAAATTAGAAGTAGACCGCAGAACAGACATCAGAACAGTGTATGTATCGTTGTGTGGGAAAAGTAGAAATTGTTTTTCCCCGATGGATGTAACGCGTGCCTCGGCCCCAAGACCAGTAATGCTAAGATATGGCCAATAGCGGCGAGTTTTATATCCCGTACCGATGTTGCATATATAACATACGATATCAATATTTTAGTACCTGTAGCGGCTTTCCTACGAGCCCCCGCACGTAAACTACACTCGACTCCGGGGCTCTCTCTTTCGTATCCGCCACCCTCTTACCTGGTGTATAACGCAAATTGGATGCCCCATCATGCTCTCTTTATAACCGCTGGGTAAATTTAGTACTTCAATTTTAATATCCCCCATTTGGAAATTACATATGACAGGCAAATTTTTCTAATTTACATGCGATGTAACATTCGATTCCTCAAGAACTTTCGAAATATGAGGTCCCAAACCAGATACCTTCAGCTGTGAAACTAACAACAAAAGTGAAATACGTTTGACTCTATCAGACCAAATGAGTGTTGTCGTTGGTATTGAATAAATATTTTTTCATTTTTTTTTTAATAAAAACGCTTTTAGACGTCTTGGGGCGATTTTGGATGGGCCAGTGGTTTCGAGTGACCATCACGCCTCACCGTCACGCGTTTGCAACATGCCCTAATACTAAAAGTATATTGGCTACTATTAACATTAGAGCATTTATTATCAATAAATATTAAATTCGTTTCCACATGATAGAAGCACCCAAATTCGAATTTTGAGGAAAAAAATCTCAATTTTCAAAAATACTGTGCTCACCATTTAAAATTCAATAAAGATATTGAATTTACAAGAAATCTTTTTCTCGAAATCCCCAGAAATATTTTTCGTAACATTTTTATGAACATTTTGATCTAATTTAAAGAAAAAAGTGAACATTTTCAGAACCATAGAACCATTTGAGCTAAAAGTCGAAATTTGTTGAAAAAGACAAATAATCAGAAAAATGTCAAAATTTTTGAAATAAATAAACCATTTTTGAAAAAATCCAAGAAGTAGGATTTTAGAAATAACATCGTAATTTCAAAAAATACAAATTTTAAGATACTGGCGAATTTTAGGTAAAAAGTATTTTAGAAAAATTCACAATTTAAAAAAAAGACGAATTTACCAGCAAAAAGTAAAAACCTATTTAAAATATTAAATAGCGAGTATCGAGACAAAAATCAAGATTTCCTAAAAAAGACAAAATTTAGGAACTCAGTCAAAATTTCTAATAAAATCAGAATCTAAAAGATCGACATTTTCAGCTAAATGTTCAGAAAAATATCGTATTTTGGAAAAAAGCGAAATTTCGAAATAACTTTGAAATGGAGCAAAAATTTTGCAAAAAAATTTAAATTAAAAAGAAAAGTCGAAATTAAAAAAAATAGTCAAAACCCTTAGAAAAAAAAACGATATTACAAAAGAACTTTTTAAAAAAGATTTAAATTTTGAGCGAAAACGTTTAATCTTAGTGAAATTTTGAAATTTCCCAAAGAGAATCAGATTTTATTAAAATTTGGAAAAGAGAAATCTTTGAAATACAGAACTTGTCCCCTGAAATCAAGAAAGATTAAAAAACACAACAAACGTTACTCTAACGCGTTTCGACACCCAAGCTGTCATCTTCAGAGAGAGACAGTATCTCTCTGCAGATGACAGCTTGGCTGTCTAAACGCGTTAGCCAGTAACCTCTGTTGTGTTTTTTAATCTTTCTTGGTTTCAGGGGACAAGTTCTGTATTTCAATTTTTGAAGATAACCAAGGACCAGTCCGTTCCTCCAAAAGCAAATCTTTAGAAAAAAATCAAATATTTATTTTCTATCGACTCAAGTCAGAGGAAGACAGTCGTCGGGCCCTACTTTACCTCAACTGGCGTCAAAAAGTGTCAAATATTGTGATATACATCGAAATATTGACAAGCAAGTTGAAACTTCCAGAAATTTGGATTAAAAACAATCGAATTGTTTTTTAAAAAAGGGAAAATTTTGAAAAATAGCAATTTTTAAAAGAAATCAAAATTGAAAAAAGGCAATATTTTTGAAGTTTAAATTTTCAGAATTAGTAGAATTATTGCAAAAAATAATTTATCAAATAAGGTGGAAATTTAAAAAAGCTCATCAGTTTTTTTATGAAGACTAAAATTTTTAAAAATCGCAGTTTAAAAAAGCTAAGTTTTAAAAATATTACGTTAAAAATTTTAGAAAAAAATTTAAAAGTGTTGAAATTTTTCAAAAGTCAATGTTTTAAAAACCGGTGAAAGCTTCAAGAATATTTCAAAGAAGTCGAAATTTACAACGAAATAAAAATATCAAAAAAATGTTTCCAAAAATATCAAATTTTGGAAAAAAAGTCGAAATGTTTAAAAAAATCATAATTTTTTTTTAAACTGAAGAAAGTCGACATTTTGAAAAAACATCAAAATGATCAAACATTTGGAAAACAGCGAAATTTAAAAAAAATTTCAAAATTTTGCAAAATGTTCAAAATGTCAAAATAAGTGTTTGGTGGAACTCTAGCATAGTGGTTTTGAGGTAAGAAGTTTGGAATTCGATGAGTCATCAGTATTTCTATAGTTTGCTATAAAATATTCTCTAAAGTTCACTAATGTACTCTTGGTGGGACACTAGGATAGTGATTTTGATTTAAGAAGTTCGAAATTCGATAATTCATCAGTATTGGTGTCGTTTTGCCATAAAATATCCTCTAAAATTCACAAATGTATTTTTGAAGGATCATTGTCAAAATAATTTTGAACCAAAAAGTTTGAAATTCGGTAATTCATCAGTATTGCTGTTGTTTTTTTATAAAATATTCTCTAAAATTTGCAGATGTTCTCTTGGTGGATCACTAGCGTAGCGGTTTTGGAATAAAACGTTTAGAATTCGATAACTCATCAGTAGTGCTGCTGTTTTGCCATAAAATATTCTCTAAAATTCACAACTGTACTCTTGGTGGGACATGGGCATAGTGATTTTGGACTAAACAGTTTGAAATTCGATAAATCATCAGTATTTCTGTCGTTTTGCCGTAACATATTCTCTAAAGTTTACTAATGTACTCTTGGTGGATCACTAACGTAGGAGTTTTAAAATAAAACGTTTGGAATTCGATAAATCATCAGTATTTTTGTCGTTTTGCCGTAACATATTCTCTAAAGTTCACAAATGTTGCAAAATGTTCGAAATGTGAAAAAAAAAGCCTTTGGTGGAACACTAGCCTAATGGTTTTTAGGTAAGAAGTATGGAAGTCAATAAGTCATCAGTATTGATGTTGTTTTGCGATAAAATATTCTCTAAATTTCACAAATGTTCTCTTGGTGGCTCACTAGCGTGGTGGTTTTGGAATAAAACGTTTGGAATTCGATCCTTTATCAGCAGTGCTGCTGTTTTGCCGTAAAATATTCTCTAAAATTGACAACTATACTCTTGGCGGGACACTGGCATAGTGATTTTGGGCTAAGACGTTTGGAATTCGATAAGTCATCAGTGTTAATGTTGTTTTGCGATAAAATATCCTCTAAAGTTCATTAATGTATTCCTGGTGGGAGACTGGCGTAGTGATTTTAAGTTAAGAAGTTTAGAATTCGATAATTCATCAGTATTTGTGTCGTTTTGTCATGAAATATTCTCTAAAATTCCCAAATGTATTCTTGAAAGATCATTGTCAAAATGGGGACTAAAAAGTTTGGAACTCGATAAGTCATCAGTGTTAATGTTGTTTTGCGATAAAATATTCCCTAAAATTCACAAAAGTGCTCTTGGTGGATCACTAGCGTAGTGGTTTTAGAATAAAACGTTTGGAATTCGATAAATCATCAGTATTTCTGTCGTTTTGCTGTAAAATATTCTCTAAAGTTCACAAATGTTGCAAAATGTTCGAAATGTCAAAAAAAAGTTTTTGATGGAACACTAGCATAGTGGTTCTGAGGTAAGAAGTTTGAAATTCGATAATTCAGCAGTATTTGTGTCGTTTTGCCATAAATATTCTCTAAGGTTCACTAATGTATTCTTGAAGGATCATTGTCAAAATGGTGTTGGAATAATGGAACTCGATAATTCATCAATAATTCTGTCGTTTTGTTATAAAATATTCTCTAAAATTCACAAATGTACACTTGGAGGATCATTGTTAAAATAGTTTTGAACCAAAAAGTTTAAAACTCGATAATTCATCAGTATTATTGTTGTTTTTCTATGAAATATTCTCTAAAATTCACAAATGTTTTCTTGGTGGATCACTAGCGTAGTGGTTTTGGAATAAAACGTTTGGAATTTGATAAATCATCAATGTTTCTGTCGTTTTGCCTTAAAATATTCTCTAAAGTTCACTAATGTACTCTTGGTGGGGCACTGGCATAATGATTTTGAGTTAAGAAGTTTGAAATTAGATAATTCATCAGTATTTGTGTCGTTTTGCCATAAAATATTCTCTAAAATTCACAAATGTATTTTTGAGGGATCATTGTCAAAATGGGGACTAAAAAGTTTGGAACTCGATAAGTCACCAGTGTTGATGTTGTTTTGCGATAAAATATTCCTCAAAATTTACAAATGTTCTCTTGGTGGATCACTAGCTTAGTGATTTTGAAATAAATCGTTTAGAATTCGATAATTCATCAATGGTGCTGCTAATTTGCCCTAAAATATTCTCTAAAATTGACAACTGCACTCTTGGTGGAACACTGACATAGTGATTTTGAACTAAGAAGTTTGGAATTCGATAAATCATCAGTATTTCTGTCGTTTTGCCTTAAAATATTCTCTAAAGTTCACTAATGTACTCTTGGTGGATCACTAGTGAAGTAGTTTTGGAATAAAACGTTTGGAATTCAATAATTCATCAGCAGTGCTGCTGTTTTGCCATAAAATATTCTCTAAAATTCACAACTGTATACTTGGTGGGACATTGGCATAGTGATTTTGAGTTAAGAAGTTTGGAATTCAATAATTCATCAGTATTTGTGTCGTTTTGCCATAAGATATTCCCTAAAATTCTCAAATGTGTTCTTGAAGGATCATTGTCAAAATGGGGACTAAAAAGTTTGTAACTCGATAAGTCATCAGTGTTAATTTTGTTTTGCGATAAAATATTCTCTAAAATTCACAAACGTTCTCTTGGTGGATCACTAGCGTAGTAGTTTTGGAATAAAACGTTTGGAATTCGATAATTCATCAGCAGTGCTGCGATTTTACCTTAAAATATTCTCTAAAATTCACAACTGTACTCTTCGTGGGACACTAGCATAGTGATTTTGGGCTAAGAAGTTTGGAATTCGATAAATCATCAGTATTTCCGTCGTTTTGCCTTAAAATATTCTCTAAAGTTCACTAATGTACTCTTGGTGGGACACTGACGTAGTGATTTTGAGTTAGGAAGCTTGGAATTCGATAGCTCATCAGTATTTGTGTCGTTTTGCCATAAAATATTCTCTAAAATTCGCAAATATATTCTTCAAGAATCATTGTCAAAATGGGGACTAAAAAGTTTAGAACTTGATAAGTCATCAGTGTTGATGTTGTTTTACGATGAAATATTCTCTAGAAGTCACAAATGTTGTCTTGGTGGATCACTAGCGTAGTGGTTTTGGAATAAAACGTTTGGAATTCGATAATTTATCAGCAATGCTGCTGTTTTGCCATAAAATATTCTCTAAAATTCACAACGGTACTCTTGGTGAAACACTGGCATAGTGATTTTGGGCTAAGAAGTTTGGAATTCGATAAATCATCAGTATTTCTGTCGTTTTGCCTTAAAATATTCTCTAAAGTTCACTAATGTATTTTTGGTGGGACACTGGCATAGTGATTTTGAGTTGAGAAGTTTGAAATTCGATAATTCATCAGTATTTGTGTCTTTTTGCTATAAAATATTCTCTAAAATTCACAAATGTATTCTTGAAGGATCATGGTCAAAATGGGGGCTAAGATATTTGGAACTCGATAAGTCATCAGTGTTGATGTTGTTTTGCGATAAAATATTCTCTAAAATTTGCAACTGTACTCTTGATGGGACACTCGCATATTGATTTTGGGTTAAGAAGTTTGGAATTCGATAATTCATCAGTATTTGTGTCGTTTTGCTATAAAAGATTCTCTAAAATTCACAAATGTATTCTTGAAGGATCATTGTCAAAATGGGGACTAAAAAGTTTGAAACTCGATGAGTCATCAATGTTGTTTTGCTATGAAATATTCTCTAGAAGTCACAAATGTTCTCTTGGTGGATCATTAGTGTAGTGGTTTTGGAATAAAACATTTGGAATTTAATAATTTATCAACAATGCTGTGTTTTGTCATAAAATATTCTCTAAAATTCACAACTGTGCTCTTGGTGGGACACTGGCATTTTGATTTTGGCCTAAGAAGTTTGAAATTCAATAGATCGTCAGTATTTCTGTCGTTTTGCCTTAAAATATTCTCTAAGGTTTACTAATGTACTCTTGGTGGGACACTGATATAGTGATTTTAAGTTAAGAAGTTTAAAATTCCATAGTTCATCAGTATGTGTGTCGTTTTGCCTTAAAATATTCTCTAAAATTCATAAATATATTCTTCAAGGATCATTGTCAAAATGGGGATTAAAAAGTTTGGAACTCGATACGTGATCAGTGTTAATTTTGCTTTGCGATAAAATATTCTCTAAAATTCACAAATGTTCTCTTGGTGGATCACTAGCGTAGTGGTTTTGGAACAAAACGTTTGGAATTCGATAATTCATTAGCAGTGCTGCGGTTTTACCATAAAATATTCTGTAACTGTACTCTTCGTGGGACACTAACATAGTGATTTTGGGCAAAGAAGTTTGGAATTCGATAAATCATCAGTATTTCCGTCGCTTTGCCTTAAAATATTCTCTAAAGTTCACTAATGTACTCTTGGTGGGACACTGGCATACTGATTTTGAGTTAAGAAATTTGGAATTCGATAATTCATCAGTATTTGTGTCGTTTTGCCATCAAATTTCTTTAAAACACAAATATATTCTTGAAGGATCATTGTCAAAATGGGGACTAAAAAATGTTTAGAACTCGATAAGTCATCAGTGTTGATGTTGTTTTGCGATAAAATATTCTCTAAAATTCACAAATGTTTTCTTGGTGGATTACTAATGTAGTGGTTTTGGAATAAAATGTTTGGAATTTGATAATTCATTAGCAGTGCTGCGGTTTTACCATAAAATATGCTCTAAAAATCACAACGTACTCTTGGAAGGACACTGGTATAGTGATTTTGGGCTAAGAAGTTTGAAATTCGATAATTCATCAGTATTGGGGTCGTTTTGCCTTAAAATATTCTCTAAAGTTCACTAATGTACTCTTGGTGGGAGACTGGCGTAGTGATTTTGAGTTAAGAAGTTTGGAATTCGATAATTCATCAGTGTTGGGGTCGTTTTGCCATAAAATATTCTCTAAAATTCACAAATGTGTTCTTGAAGAATAATTGTCAAAATGAGGACTAAAAAGTTTGGAACTCGATAAGTCATCATTATTGATGTTGTTTTGCGCTGAAATATTCTCTAAAAGTCAAAAATGTTCTCTTGGTGAATCACTAGCGTAGTGGTTTTGGAATAAAACGTTTGGAATTCGATAATTCATCAGTAGTGCTGCTTTTTCGCCATAAAATATTCCCTAAAATTCACAACTGTACTCTTGGTGAGACCCTGGCATAGTGATTTTGGGCTAAGAAGTTTGGAATTCAATAAATCATCAGTATTTCTGTTGTTTTGCCATGAAATATCCTCTAAAGTTCATTAATGTATTCCTGGTGGGAGACTGGCATAGTGATTTTGAGTTAAGAAGTTTGGAATTCGATAATTCATCAGTATTTGTGTCGTTTTGCTATAAAATATTTTCTAAAATTCACAAATCTATTCTTTAAGGACCATTGTCAAAAGGGGGGACTAAAAAATCATCAGTATTGATGTAGTTTTGCGATAAAATATTCTCTAAAATTCACAAATGTTCTCTTAGTGGATCACTAGCGTAGTGGTTTTAGAATAAAATGTTTGGAAATCGATAACTTATCAACAGTGCTACTGTTCTACTATAAAATATTCTTTAAAATCCCTAACTGTACTCCTGGTGGGACACTGGCATAGTGATTTTGGGCTAAGTCGTTTGGAATTCGATAAATCATCAGTATTTCTGTCGTTTTGCCTTAAAATATTCTCTAAAGTTCACTAATGTGTTCTTGGTGGGACAATGGCATAGTGATTTTGGGTTAAGAAGTTTGGAATTCGATAAATCATCAGTATTTCCGTGGTTTTGCCTTAAAATATTCTCTAAAGTTCACTAATGTACTCTTGGTGGGACACTGACATAGTGATTTTGAGTTAAGAAGTTTGGAATTCGATAATTAATCAGTATTAGTGAATTTTTGCCATAAAATATTTTCTAAAATTCACAAGCGTTCTCCTGGTGGATCACTAGTGAAGTGGTTTTGGAATAAAACGTTTGGAATTCGATAATTCATCAGCAGTGCTGCTGTTTTTTTATAAAATATGCTCTAAAATTCACAACGTACTCTTGATGGGATACTGGCATAGTGATTTTGGGTTAAGACGTTTGGAATTCGATAAATCATCAGTTTTTCTGCCGTTTTGTCTAAAAATATTCTCTAAAGTTTACTAATATACTCTTGGTGGGACATTGACACAGTGATCTCGAGTAAAAAAGTTTGGAATTCGATAAATCATCAGTATTTCTGTCGTTTTGCCTTAAAATATTCCCTAAAGTTCACTAATGTACTCTTGGTGGAGAAACTGGCATAGTGATTTTGGACTAAGAAGTTTGAAATTTGATAAATCATCAGTATCTCTGTCGTTTTGCCTTAAAATATTCTCTAAAGTTCACTAATGTACTCTTGGTGGGACACTGGCATCGTGATTTTGAGTTAAGAAGTTTGAAATTCAATAATTCATCAGTATTTGTGTCGTTTTGCCATAAAATATTCTCTAAAGTTCACAAGTGTTCTTTTGGTGGATCATTAGCCTAGTGGTTTTAGAATGAAACGTAAAATTTACAACTGTTCTCTTGGTGGGATACTGGCATAGTGATTTTGGCCTAAGAAGTTTGGAATTCGATAAATCATCAGTATTTCTGTCGTTTTGCCTTAGAATATTCTTTAAAGTTCACTAATGTACTTTTGGTGAGACACTGCCATAGTGATTTTGAGTTAAGAAATTTGGAATTCGATAATTCATCAGTATTTATATCGTTTTGCCATAAAATATTCTCTAAAGTTCACTAATGTATTCTTGAAGGATCATTATCAAAATGGTGTTCGATTAAATAATTTGGAACTCGATAATTCATCAGTATTGCTGTTGGTTTTCCATAAAATATTCTCTAACATTTATAAATGTTCTCTTGGTGGATCACTGCCATAGTAGTGAAAATTTGTAGGAAAATACGAAATTCTGGCCAAAAGTCGACAATTTTAAAATCCTGAAAATTTTGATAGAACCAAACTTTTAAAAAAAGTCTTGATTTTGACATCTTTAATACATTTTGGAGGAACGGACTGGTCCTTGGTTATTTTCAAAAATTGAAATACAAATATTGTCCCTTGCAACCAATAAAGATTAAAAAATACAAAAAAGGTTTGGTAAAACGGACTGATCCTTGGTTATCTTCAAAAATTGAAATACAAATCTTGTCCCCCGAAACCAAGAAAGATTAAAAAACACAACAAATGTTGCCCTAGAGCATCATGTTGCCCTATTTGTTGTGTTTTTTGATTTTTTTTTGATTTGTGGCACAAGACTTGTCAATCTTTAATAAAGTCGAAATTTTTTAAAAAAAGTATAACTTTTTAATAGAGTCAGAGTTTTTAAGAACAGAAAACACTGAGAGAGAAGTTAATATTCTGAAAACAGTCAGAAAACTTCTACTACACTAAATTTATTTTAGGTTACCGAGCCTAGTTGATATTTTGAAACAAAAATTAAAACTTTCGAATTACACAAAAAAATTAGAGAAAAATGCGAAGTTCTGAACAAATTTTAAATAAGTAGAGAAATTTGAATAGAAGTTTCTAAAGAAATTAAAATTTTTAAAAAATTAAAATTTGAAAAAAATTGAAACGTTAAATTTTTCAAAATAAGTCAAAGTCGAAATTTGCAACATGCAAATTAAAAATATATTGACTACTATTAAAATTAGAGCATATTAAAGTGTATTTCATTATCCATAAATATAAGATTCATTTCCACACGATACAAGCATCCATCAACCACAAATATAAAAAGGTAGATCACTTTGATAGAATCTATTGTCAAGTATTTCCAATATTCTGCCTTGTTCACTAGTGTGGGTTGGAACCACACTACATATTTCCTAGTTTCAAATTTTGACTTCTGTCGGCAGCCTATTTTTGCCTCTCACTGATGATGTTAAAGTATTTTTTTTGGTGGAACGAACTGGTCCTTGGTTATCTTCAAAAACTGAAATACAGAACTTGTCCCCTGAAACCAAGAAAGATATTGTTCTTGGTTTCAGGGGATAAGTTCTGTATTTCAATTTTTAAAGTATTTTTTTACAGAACATATTTTCTTTCCACCTACATTACCCATTACTCAAAAAAGGGTCCAATTTTGTAAAATGTAAAACGTTTAAACTTCTCGGAAATTTGAAATTCTTAGCCAATTTCGACTTTAAACAAAATTTAGTCTTTCTCTTTCTTTCTCTAGTAACCTCTTAATCTTTTTATCAACATCCCAAGCAACGTTGAATGGTATATAAACGTTTTTTAAAGTTAAAATAAACGCAATTTTAATTTAATAAACGTTTATTACACTAATCAATGTTGCTTGGGATGTTAAGTTTTATTCTTTAATTATAGATATTTTTCTGGAAATTATGGGTTGAGAGTTGAACTGTAAGAAATTGACAAATATAAATTTAAATTTGGAATAGTTTTTTAATCTTTCTTGTCTCAGGGGACGAAATTTGTATTTTAATTTTTGAAGATAGCCAAGGACTAGGTTCCACCAAAAAAATTTGAAAAAATGGATATTTTTAATGAAGGTAGATAATTTGAAAACGATTTTCAAAAAAGCCCAGCTTTTGAAGGAAGTTGAAATTGTCATGAAAATCGACATTTTCAAGAGATTTTAAAAAACTTGGAGATTTTAAAAAAAGATCCAACAAAGGTTCAGATGTTCAAATAGAAAATTTTTTAAACTTATATTTTCAAAAGACAAAATTTTCAACAAATCGAAATATAAAGAGAGAGTCGAAGTTTGAAAAAATATAGAACTTTTCAAATATTCTACTTTTCGAAAGGCGGCGTTTTTAAAATAATCTCCATCTTTTCAAAAAAATCAAAGCTTCGAGGTTGAAGTCAAATATTTTAAAATTAATTCCTAACATTTCAATTAGTCGAGATTTTTAGCGAAAATCGAAGCTTTCAAAAAATCAGAATTTGGAATAGATGGAAATTTCAAAATAGCTGAAATTTTGAAGGAAGCTGAAATTGTCATAGAAATGAAGTTTTTTTAAAAAAACTCGACGATTTTTCCAAAAAATTCAAAATTTCCGAAAAAAGGCGTTTTTTTTTTAAATTATCAAAAGGTCCTAATTTTTAGAAAATGGAGAAATTTTGAAAATGTCAGAAATTTAAAAAAAAGTTATGATTTTCAACAAAGATCCAAATTTTCAAATAAAGAATATTTTAAAACTAGGTTTTGAAAAGACAAAATGTTCACGAAGTTAAAATATCAAGAAAGAGTGAAATTTTGAAAAAATATAGAAATTATCAAATATTCATTCATATTTTGAAAGTTGTCGTTTTGAAAATAAGTCCATATTTTCAAAAGTATCGAAAATTTGAAAGTCAAAAATTTTAAAATGAATTCGTAATTTTTCAATAAAATCGAGATTCTTTACGAAGGTCTAAAATCGGAATTTCAAGAAACAATTTTGAATACATTGAATTTTTAAAAAATGTGAAATTTTGAAACATGTTGAAATTGTCGTAAAATCGAAATTTTTCAAAAAAGTGCCACATTTTTTAAAAATATTCAAATTTTGAAAAAGTCGAAGGTTTCAAAAAATTCGAAATTAAGGAAAAGTGGAATTTGAAAATAAATAGTTTGAAAAAGGTCGAATTCCTCAAAAAATAACAAAATCTTGAAAAAAGTCAAATTTTTAAAAAAGGGGAAATTTTGAATGAAAGTTGAAATTTTCAAAAGTCGAAAGTTAAAAAACCAAATTTTCACAAAAGTCCAAATTTTTAATTACTAAAATAGGTTCAGATCAAACAGATCAAAAAAAAATCCAAATTTAAAAGTCAAAGCTAGACATTTTTAAAGAGAGCCGAAATTTTTAAAAAGTTTACAATATTTAGATTCTAAAAGGGTCAGAGCCAGCATTGCGAAATTTAAAACTTAAGCGATTAAAATTGTTAATGAAAGTCGAAATTATGAAAAGGTCGTAATTTTTAGAAAATAGAGAAATTTTAAAAAAAGTCGGGGATTTTAAAAAAAGTCGGGGATTTTAAAAAATGTTTAGATTTTCAATAAAGGTTCAAATTCTAATATAAAGAATTTTTAAAGCTACATTTCCAAAGAACTGAACGTTCCAAAGGTCGAAGTATCAAAAAAGAATCAAATTTCCAAAAAATATAGAGATTTTCAAATATTCAACATTTCTAAAGTCGCCGTTTTAGAAAAAACAATATTTTCAAAAAAATCGAAATCTTGAAATGTCTTAAATTTTTAAAATAAATTCATAATTTTTCAACGAAGTCGAGATTTTTAATGAACGACGAAATTCTCAAAAAAAAACAAAACTTCAAGAAAATCGAAATTTTGAATAGATCGGAATTTCAAAAAAAAACCGAAATTATGAAGGAAGATAAAATTGTCATGAAAAACGAAATTTTCAAAAAAATCAGCAATTTTCCAAAAAAGTTAAAATTTTCGAAGAAAAGCCTGAATTTTTCAAAAAACTGCCAAATTTTCTAAAAAAAACCAAATGTTCAAAAATTGGAAGTTTTCAAAAAATTCGAAATTCGAAAGTCCAATTTTGAACATAGGTAGTTTGAAAGAGTCGAATTCTTTAAAAAAAAACTAGATCTTTAAACAAAGTTACAATCTTGAAAAAAGGACAAATTTTAAGAGAGGGAAAGAAATATATTTTTCTTGGTTTGAGAGAACAAGTTCTGTATTTCAATTTTTAAAGTATTTTTTTACAGAACCTGTTTTCTTTCCACCTGCGTTACCCATTACTCAAAAAAGGGTTCAATTTTGTAAAATGTAAAACGTTTAAACTCCTCGGAAATTTGGAATTCTTGGAAAATTTTCGAGATGAAACTCGAGATTACGAGAAAACTTTCAAAAATATTAAAAAATTAAAATCTTTTGAGACGTTCAGAGTTTTTAATTCAAGTCGAAGATGCATCATTCAGATGTCTAACCCAAGAACGATTTATTATTATTTTAGATTAGTACGATATCCACATGCATTCCGGTCACATACGAAATTGTTACAGAAAAGCGACTGACATCAAGAAAACATTCGAAATCTCCAATATAAATATTTCTCCGCGAATATCCTTCTTCCGCCAATGAGACGAGTTGCAGTTGCAGACATTTCAGCTTGACGAATAAAAGTTTAAGAGAAGCTGGAACCAACCGAGAGCTAGGATATGATATCTTTAATTCAATCCTTTCCAAATATGGCGTCTCTCAAGAGAATTTAACGAACTCTAAAAGTGTGCTCGGGCATCGCGATTCTGCATCCTGCATTGGCGCGAAAACATTCCGTCCACGTAAATAATGAAAAATACGCCGACAGGCTGTGCATTGAATCTGTAAATGCTCGACTTGATATAAGAATCTAATTGTTCGAATAATTCTTACTTTTTAATTTAATTTTTAATTTTACAAATTATGTTTTTAATAAATTGACGATTATAGTTTTTTTGTTACTTTTAACGCATTTTTTTGCTGAAACGGACTGGTCCTTGGTTGTCTTCAAAAACTGAAATACAAATTTTGTCCCCTGAACTCAAGAAATATTAAAAAAAAAACAACAAAGGTTGCTCTAACGTTCTCTTTAGAGAGTATCTCTCTGAAGATGATAGCTTGGTTACCGAAACGCGTTAGAGCAACGTTTGTTGTGTTTTTTAATCTTTGTTGGTTTCAGGGAACAAGATTTGTATTTCAACTTTTAATGCATACCCGATTGATTACAGTGGTTGGTTTGGTAGTAAGTATCTTTTTAATGGAATGACCACAAATGTTTAAAGATAAAATGAATTGAAAATCCGTGCGTAATTTGTGCAACTCCTATTTCCTTGACAATTACTACAATACATTTAATTTCGTTACAGTGGCGGCTGGCGTATAGGCACTGTGGAACTGCAGCACCCCCAATTTCGCTTAAGAGTTTTTTCTCAACATTATTTAAACACTTTTCATTTCACAATTTTTCTTAAAATTTTGATCTTTTTCTCGAAATTTTCGACCTTCTCAAATTTCGATTGTTTCTCGAAATTTCGACCTTTTTCTCGAAATGTTAACCTTTTTCTCGAAATTTTGACCTTAATATCGAAATTTTGACGTTTTTCTGGAAATTTCGACTTTAAACTCAAAATTTCGGGTTTTTTTTTGCTCAAATTTCGATTTTTTTCTTTGTTGGGAAAGAGGAGTGGTGGGACGCAACTGTCATCTGCCTAAAAATGAATAAATTTTTTAGTAGAAAACGATCAGCGACTTAAATGAAATTGTCTGGATATTAAATATTTTCGAAACTTAAAAAGGATGACAGTGGCGGCTGGAGTATAGGCACTGTGGAACTGCAGCGGCCGCAATTTCGCTTAAGAGTTTTTTTTCTCAAAATTTTCCGAACACTTTTCATTTCACAATTTTTTGTAGAAATTTTAAATATTCTCTGATTTATTTTTATAGACATTTTAGGTTTCTTTCACGCAGTTACGACATTTAAAAACCTAATTTATTTTTAATTTTGATCAAAATCACATTTTTAAAAACTAATTTTTATAGTATTTAGAAAGAAAAAAAATCGAATTTTGAGAAAAAAGCCGAAATTTAAGAAAATATCGAAATTTTGAGAAAAAAAAGTTGAAATTTTGAGGTTAAAGTCGACATTTCGAGAAAAATGTCGATATTTTGAGAAAAAGGTCGATATTTTGAGAAAAAGGTCGATATTTTGAGAAAAATGTCGAAATTTTGATATTAAAGTCAACATTTCGAGAAAAAAGTCGAAATTTGAGAAAAACGCCGAAATTTCAAGAAAGAAGTCGAAATGTCGAAATATTTCGAGAAAAAAGTCGAAATTTAAGAAAAAAGTCGAGATTTCGAGAAAAAAATTTATATTTGCGAGAAAAGTCGAAATTTCGAGAAAAAAGTCGAAATTTGAGAAAAAAGTCGAAATTTTGAGAAAAAAGTCGAAATTTTGAGTTTAAAATCGAAATATTGAGAAAAATATTGAAATGTCGATATTAAGGTCAAAATTTCGACAATAAAGTTGAAATTTGAAAAATAAGTCGAAATTTCGAGAAAAAAGTCAACATTTCGCGAAAAAAAGTCGAAATTTTCAGAAAAAAGTCGAAATTTCCGGAAAAGTTGAAATTTAAGAAAAAAGTCGAAATTTCGTGAAAAAAAAAGTCGCAATTTCCAGAAAAAAGTCGAAATTTCGAGACAAAAATCAAAGTTTACGAGAAAAGTCGAAATATCGAGAAAAAAAGTTAAAATTTTAAATTTAATATCGAAATTTTAAAAAAATGTCGAAATGTCGTTATTAAGATCAAAATTTCGAGAAAAAAGTCGAAATTTGAGAAAAACGCCGAAATTTCAAGAAAGAAGTCGAAATGTCGAAATATTTCGAGAAAAAAGTCGAAATTTAAGAAAAAAGTCGAGATTTCGAGAAAAAAATTTATATTTGCGAGAAAAGTCGAAATTTCGAGGAAAAAGTCGAAATTTTGAGTTTAAAATCGAAATATTGAGAAAAATATTGAAATGTCGATATTAAGGTCAAAATTTCGACAATAAAGTTGAAATTTGAAAAATAAGTCGAAATTTCGAGAACAAAGTCAACATTTCGCGAAAAAAAAGTCGAAATTTTCAGAAAAAAGTCGAAATTTCCGGAAAAGTTAAAATTTAAGAAAAAAGTCGAAATTTTGAAAAAAATTAGTCGAAATTTCGAGATAAAAGTCAACATTTCGCGAAAAAAAAGTCGAAATTTTCAGAAAAAAGTCGAAATTTCCGGAAAAGTTGAAATTTAAGAAAAAAGTCGAAATTTTGAGAAAAAAAATCGAAATTTCGAAATATTTCGAGAAAAAATCGAAATTTGGGAAAATAGTCGAGATTTCGAAAAAAAAGTCGAAATTTCGTGAAAAAAAAAGTCGAGATTTCCAGAAAAAAGTCGAAATTTCGAGACAAAAATCAAAGTTTACGAGAAAAGTCGAAATTTCGAGAAAAAAAGTTAAAATTTTAAATTTAATATCGAAATTTTAAAAAAATATCGAAATGTCGATATTAAGGTTAAAATTTCGAGAAAAAAGTCGAAGTTTGAGAAAAAAAAACGAAGTTTCGAGAAAAAGATCAAAATTTCAAGAAAAAAATTGAAATTTGAGAAAAAAGTCAAAATTTTGAGACAAAAGTCGAAATTTTGAGACAACAGTCGAAATTTTGAGAAAAAAGTCAAAATTTCGAACTTAAAAATGAAATTTGAGAAAAAAAATCGAAATTTCTAAAGATTTTAATCGATTTACACTCTACGCCTTTGTAACATTTCGAAAAAGTTCAAATTTTCTGAAAAAAGTCGAAATACCCAGAAAAAAGTCGAGATTTTGAGAAAAAAGTCGAAATTTGAGAAAAAAGTCAAAATTTGAAATAACAGCAGAAGTTTGAGAAAAAAGTCGAAAATTCTAAAAATAACATTTTTTTTAATCGATGTCCTTTCTACGCCTTTGTAACATTATTAATTATTTCAAATTTCGATTTTTTCTCTAAAAAATTTTGCTTTTTTTTCCTATGAAATTTGTGTTTTTGTCTAAACATTTTATACAAAGAATTTTTTTGAAATTTCGATTTATCCTGGAGATTTTGTCTTTAAAATATTTTTTCTTGTAGAAATTTTCATTTCTCTCTAATTTGTTTTGGAAATTGAATTTAACGAAATTTTAATATTTTACAGTTCATTTTATTTTGTAATTTTGATAAGAAACTGAAAATTATTAAGTATAAATTTAGGGAACAAACTTCAGACCGGCATAAAAATAAAAAAGCTTTGGGAAAAATATTTAAATTTCAAGAAAAAATGAACCTTGTAAATTTCAACCTTTTTTACAATTTTATATTTCTCTAAAAAATTACTACTACTGTAGGACCAAAGAAAATTCTAAATCTCAATTTCCAATTTTTCTAGAAATGTTAAATTTATTCTTGAAATTCTTAAGTTCGAATTTAAAATTGAAATTTCGATAAAAAAAAAGATCGAAATTTAAAGATTAAACTTAAAATTTCAAGAGAAAACAGATCATATTTCTAGAAAAAGTTGAAATTTCTTATTCTTTAACATTTTTCAAAAAAATAACATTTTCGGAATTAAAGACAAAAAACATTTTTTTGAGATAAATTAATTGTCAAAAGTATTTTTATAATTTCGACTTTTAAAGTGGGAATTATTAAAATTTTTGAGAAAAAATGACATTTCTAGAAGATTCTCAACATTTCGAAATTAAAATTAATCAAAATGTTGAAAAAAATTCATTAACAATTTACTGTTCTAATTTAATTTTTTTCTAGTAATTTTGAAGTTCCAGAGAAATTTTAAAAATCAAATATTCCAACTTGAAGCCAATTTTTTGTGACTTAAATTTAAATTTTGGCAATTTATTTGTAGATAAAATGAAAGTTTTTTTGGAAATTTGTTTCAAAACATTGCCCAATTTTAAAAATAGAAAGTTTTGTTATCATTTCTTTAAATTCGAGTGTTATTTCAAAATTTTAAAAAATAAAGCTAAAGTTATCAGAAAAGTCGAATTTTTTTAAAAAAAGTCAATTTTTTTTAAAATTTGACTTTTTAAAAAAAAATATTTCATAGAAAGTCAAATTTTTAAAAGAAAATAAGGATTTCGAAAAAATTTTCAATTTTTAAAATGGTCGACATTTTCAATAATTTTGGGAATGTGAATAAAAGACGAATTTTTGGAAAAATATTGACATTAGAAATAAATTGCAGAGTTTTTAATTACATTTTCAAACAAGCTGGATTTTTTCAATATTGGAGAAAACTCAAAATTATCGAAAAATTCGTAATTATCAAAAAAGTTGAATATTTAAAAATGTAAAATTATGAAAAGAGTCAAAATTTTCAATAGTTCAAGATTAAAAAGAATCTTTTTTTTTAAGTCGAAGATTTAATTGAAAATGTTTCAAAAAAATGTAAAAATAAAATTTTCTAAAACGTTCGAACTTTTCAAAAAAAAAGTCAGGTTTTCAAAAAGAGTCGAAATTTTGAAAAATGGTCAAAAATTTCAAGAATAGTTAAATTTTGAAATGGGGTCGAAATTTTACGAAACAGTTTAAAATTTCAAGGTATTAAGAAATGTCTGATTAAAAAAAATTATAATTTTCAAATTAAGGATCGACAGTTAGTAAAAAATGTCAAAATTTTAATGTTGAAATAAAAAAATAGTCAAATTTTGTTTTCCAAAAATTTTAAATTTTGTAAAATCACCAAACTTTTGAAAAATCGGAACATTTGACAAAGATCGGAATTTTCAACAAAGTGGGAATTAAAATAAAAAGTCGAAAATTTCAAAAAAGTGCAGATTTAAGAAAAAGTTAAAATTTTCAATAAAGAAAGTCAAAATTTGTTGAGAAGGCAAAAATTTTCAAAATCTTTCAAATTTCCAAAAGAAGTCAAAATTTTGTAAAAGAAGAAATTTTCATAAACAGAAGGTTGAAATTTTATAATCGCAATTAAAAAAATGTAAAAATTTGCAAAAGATTTAAGAATTTTTATTGAATTTACGAAATAATTCGAAAGTTTAAATTTAAAATAGTTGGGCAATTTACACTCAACTTTTCAATATAAACCAAAATTTTCGAAACCGGACCACTGAAAACAACTGAAAATTATCAGGTACATCGAGGTTTTCAAAAGAGAAGTTAAAATTTTGGAAAAAGTTTAAATTTTTGGTAGCTAAAATTTTGAATTAAAGTGGAACATTTTTTTAAGAAGTTGAAATTTTAGGTCAAAACAATTTTGAAAAGATGTCAAACATTTCATGAAATTTCAAAAAATTTTCAAAAAAGTCGAAATTTTGAAAGAATTTTCAAAATTAAGAAGCAGCGAAATTTTCAACAAAAAAATATCAAAAAATAACCGAAACTTTCCAAAAAAAAGTCGAAATTTTGAAAAAGAGTTGGCATTAAATAAAAACCAGTCGAAGTTATTAAGAATCGAAATTTTCAAATGGTAAAAATTTCAAAAAAATGTAATAATTAATTTTCAAAAAAACTACAAAAAAAGACAGAACACCGAAAAGTCTAAATATTTACGAAAATACGGAAATTTTTAAAGGAGTATTCACAGTTTTTCAAAAAAGTCAATACTTACAATAAGGTCGAGATTACAAGAAAAAATCTAAATTTTGCAATACAGTAGAAATTTGGAATAAATCCAACCTTTCAAGAAACGCGACATTATCAAAAGTTTTTATTGTCAAGTTTTCAAAGAAATTCGAAATTTTCGAACGTTTTGAAAATGTCGAAATTTCTAGTAGAAATCTTAAAAATTTTAAAACTCCAAGCAGCACCCCCATTAGTTTTGGCTACGAGCCGCCACTGTTTCGTTAACTTATGCTTCATCGTATAGTTTCTAGCGTATCAGCTATCTCTCATTATTGAATATCAGCAATGATGATTGTTCATGGACGGGGACAATTCTATTCACAAAAGATTTAAGTTGTTCGAAGTATTGATAGACCTTAAGAAGCTAAAAAGCTAAAAATTAGATTAGAATCTCACAACTTTGACCACTTCTTAAAAAATATTGAATCAAAATTTCAACCTAAATCAATATTTTAAATTTGAATCCTTTTTTCCATACAATTCTGGTTGCTTCTTGAAATTTTGACTTTGGTTTCGAGATAACTTGTTTTTTTTCTTTTAAATTAAAAATGAGTCACTCGGAGCTGAACTGGTCAACTGGAAAAAAGCTTAATTTTCGTCGGAACTGAAACTGATCCGTAACAATATTGTATGAAACTTAAAAGAAAACAATCTTGGGGAAGTTAGAAGCGTCGTAAAGTTATTCATACGATTCCCTTCGCAATTACACATGCGGAAATATAAAGGAATGATCATATATTTTGCGACTCGTTTCCAAACGAGTCGATAATTTTCGTCGAAGTAATTCTTGAGCGAATTGCGAATTTCCCTTATTAAGGTTGCACTGATGAAGTACAAGCACAGGTGCATAAAGTTGATGGAACTAACTGTTTCCCCGTCATCCAGGGTGTACATAAATTGATTCGAATTAAGCGATATTTAATTACGCACAGTTCTAATTTAGACAAGTGGGACGGGCAGCCGTTTCTACCAACGACCAAAACGCCCGCGACGGCGGCGCCTACGTGAACGCCATCGCCAAATAGACCCACTAAATTTCTCCAATTTATTATATCGTGCTGAATTTTAAATTAAAACAGACGCAGGATTCGAATAATTTGTTTTCAATTTATAGGGACATTGATTCTTATTACTGTAGAGAGAACATTAAATCAGACTGTTAATTATCCATAATAGCTGCGACAATAAAAGACGATGTGAGAGGTGCCACATTTAAAACGTTTCAAATTTAATTACAGGGAATGCCCTAGGGGTTAAATCATAAATAGGTTAGGTCCCTAAGTAAGTGGTAATGTTAATACGACTGCTTAATTAGTAGTATCTCTCTCAAGATGATAGCTTGGCTGTCGAAACGCGTTAGGGCAACCTCTGTTGTGTTTTTTAATCTTTGTTGTTTTCAGGGGACAAGATTTGTATTTCAATTTTTAATTAGACATCTACGAGGGTAAATCAAATATGAACCTGACGCCACGAGGGCGTCGAGAGTGTGCCCATACTCTTAAACATGTTAAGTGACTTCCCGCGCTCAAGCGAATTCCGTTCTCGCTAGTCCTCAGTTATAAATACAATGAGTGAGCAAGAGGTTCATCCGCACGTTGCGCAACGCATTATTATTAAATTTCTTGCCGTTGAAGGTGTAAAGCCCGCCAAAATTTTTCGTCGACTAGAAGAACAGTTTGGGGATACTTGTTTAAAGTGTCACAAACAATTTTTAGAAGGACGAACTTCAGTTGAAAATAAACCACATGCCTGTCATCCTCGGACCAGTGTCTGACCAGATTAACGCTGTTCAACGCCTTTTGAACGCTGTTCAACATCTTTTGGAAGGTGAACGCCATTATTGGTGAAATTGCATCTCAGATAAGGATAAGCTTTTGGAGTGCTCGATCCATCATTACAGATGAGCTGGAGTTTCGAAAAAATTCTGCCAGATAGGTACTTCGTCTTTTGATTGAAGAACAAAAACGACAACGTCTGGAAATTTGTCTTGGACGGTTTCAACATGAAGGTGGTGATTTTTTACAAAGTATCGTTACGTGTCATGAGACTTATGTCCACCTTACACCCCTGAATCGAAACAAGCAAGCATGGAGTGGAGAAGAAAGGAGGAAGGTGCACCCGTCAAGGGAAAAACTCGCCTCTCAGTTGGAAAGGTTCTTGCGGCAGTCCTTCAGAATTTTAAAAGAGTTGTGCACGTTGATTTTCTGCGTGAACGTCGTATGGTTAATGCTGCCTACTCCTGCCATCTATTGGATGAAGCAAAACGCGCATATCTGTGGAATAGGCCCAAATTTTGGATCAGAAATGTGATTTTGTTTCACGACAATGTCTGCCCCCAATTGGCCAACCTGACATATCAAAAATTAGAGAAAATGCATTGGGCAACATTAGAACACCCTCCTTATAGTTCCGACTTATCACCATGCGATTATCCCATGTTTGAGCCACCAAAGCTCTAAAGGATGGGCGATTCCATGATGATGCTGCTGTTGAAACATTTGAGAGCAATTGGCTGCAAACACGCCTCCATTCTTTTTATGATGATGGCATTAAAAAATTCCCAATTCGTTGGAAAAAATGCATAACAAAATCAAAAGATTATGAAGAAAAATAGTTAATAACTTTCAAATAAAAAGAGAGATACTGATATCAATCTTTTTTTAATTTCAGCGAAGAAAGATTAAAAAACACAACAAATAGAGCAACATGATGCTCTAGAGCAAGATTTATTGTGTTTTTTAATCTTTCTTGGTTTCAGGGGACAAGATTTGTATTCCAATTTTTGAAGATAACCAAGGATCAGTCCGTTCCACCAAACCTTTTTTGTGCTTTTTTATCTTTATTGGTTTCAAGGGACAAGATTTGTATTTCAATTTTTGAAGATAACCAAGGACCAGTCCGTTTCACCAAAAAAAAACCTTTCATATATGTATCTTGTACCTATAAATGTTTAAAAATAAATTCCACTTCATATTTGGTTTATCCTCGTATCATGATACAAGAAGAGCCATGATTTTGTCAGGGGCCCCAGCTTTATGGGACCCAGTGAGCTGCCCCCATTTTGTGAATTACAAAAATGTTGAAACTTTATTTTTTTCGGAATCTATCTAGATTTTTGTGTAACTTTAAAACTGGAAAGTGCTCTTTTTTTTTCAAAATTCTATCTTTCAATTTAAATTCGAAAATTCTTCTGACTTTTTTTTAAACTTCTCAGCCTAAACTTGAAAAACACTTTTTTTAAAATGCCAGCTTTTAATTCGCAATTCGCAAAATTGCCAATTTTTTTGAAGGCGCATTTTTCAAAATCCAAATTTACAAACATTCAAAGATTTGAAGAAATTTAAAGTTTTGATATTAAGTCCAAATTCGACAAAAATTTCCGGAATTCTGAAAAATTCGAAACTTTGGATGAAAATCGAAAATTTGATGATGAAAGGTCGAAATATTTATAAAACGTAGCAATTTTAAAAAAGTGTAAAAAGTCGATATTTTCAAAAACCAGATAGGATTTTAAAAAAAGGAGTCAAATTTGCATAAAAGTCGAAATTTCTGAAAAAAAAGTAGAAAAAATTGGAAATTAAGAACTTTAAGAAGTAGTCAGGATTTTGAGCAACGGCCAAAATTTTGAAAAAAAGTGCAAATTTTGAAATTTGATCAAAAATTTGCAAAATTAAGGTAACTTTTCGAGAAAAGGTCAAAATTTTTAAAAACAAGGTAGAATTTTCAAACAAAGGAGTCAAATTAACGTAACAGTCGAAATTTTCGAAAAAAGGCAAAAATTGGAAACTCGAAACTTCGAGAAACAATCAAAATTTAAAAGTCAAATTTTTCAAAAAACATGCAAATTTTGGAATAGTCAAAAAATTCAAAATAATTGAATTGTCAAAAAGAACAGAATATTTTGAAAGAGCAGAAATTTTGAGCAAAGTTCGAAATTTTGTGTCAAAATTTAGTACAAATTAACAAAAAAAAAGTCCAAGTTTCCAGAAAATGTTTGAATTGTAAAAAAATTGAAATTTTGGAAAAGAAGCAAAATCGTGATAGTTGAAATTTTCAAAATAAGTCTAAAATTTTCAATTAATACAAAACAACATTTTCAAAAATGTCATTTTCAGAAAGTATAAATCTTGAAACAAACTCAAAATACTTGAAGATATTCAAATTTTCAAACATAATTCTTTTAAAAACAGCAATTTTAGAGAAATCTTAAGAAATTTATAAATCAACAGGGAACATTTTTTATAAGGGGATTTTTAATAAGGAAAATATAAAAAAATTGTTGAAAGTTTCAAAAATAACTGAAAAATTTTAAAAAATCGAAAAATCTTCGAGGTAAAGTCAATATATTCAAAAAATTAATCTAAATTTTGTAAAGGAGTCGAAGTTTTCAAAAAAAGTTCTCAAAATCCTTCAAAATATTCAAATTTTCCAAAATAA
Organism: Dastarcus helophoroides; assembly: GCA_028583605.1. Classification (NCBI taxonomy): domain Eukaryota; kingdom Metazoa; phylum Arthropoda; class Insecta; order Coleoptera; family Bothrideridae; genus Dastarcus; species Dastarcus helophoroides. The sequence goes on along the minus strand of CM053330.1, from coordinate 38,381,086 downwards.
TTCTTTAAAAAACAGCATATTTAGAGAAATTTAAAGAAAGTTATGATTTCTTAATAAGGAAAATTTAAAAAAATTGTTTAAAATTATAAAAATAACTGAAACATTTTTTAAAATTGAAAAAATTTCAAAATAAAGTCAATCAATATATTCAAAACATTAATCTAAATTTTGTGAAGGAGTCGAAGTTTTCAAAAAAAGTTCTCAAAATCCTTCAAAATATTCAAAATTTTCCAAATAATTCTTTTAAAAACAGCAAATTTATAGAAATTTAAAGAAAGTTATGAATTTTTAATAAGAAAAATTTTAAAAAGTTGTTGAAAGTTTTAAACATAACTGAAAACTTTTAAAAAATCGAAAAAACTTCGAGATAAAGTCAAAATATTCAAGAACTTAATCAAATTTTATGAAGAAGTCGAAGTTTTCAAAAAAACCTTTCAAAATCTTTCAAAATATTCAAATTTTCAAAAATAATTCTTTTAAAAACAGCAAATTTAGAGAAATTTCAATAAAGTTATGAATTTTTAATAAGTAAAATTTTAAAAAATTATTGAAAGTTTCAAAAATAACTGAAAATTTTCAAAAATCGAAAAAACTTCGAGATAAAGTTAATATATTCAAAAAATTAATCTAAATTTTGTGAAGGAGTCGAAGTGTTCAAAAAAAGTTCCCAAAATCCTTTAAAATATTCAAATTTTTAGAAATAGTTCTTTTAAAAATAGAAAATTTAGAGAAATTTAAAAAAGAGAATTTTAATAAGGGAAATTTAAAAAAATTGTTGAAAGTTACAAAAATAACTGAAACATTTTTACAAATCGAGCAAACTTCGAAATAAAGTCAATATATTAAAAAAATTAATCTAAATTTTGTGAAGGAGTCGAAGTTTTCAAAAAAAGTTCTCAAAATCCTTCAAAAGATTCAAATTTTCAAAAATAATTCTTTAAAAAATAGCAAATTTAGAGAAATTTAAAGAAAGTTAGGAATTTTTAATAAAGGAAATTTAAAAAAATTGTTGAAAGTTTCAAAAATAACTGAAAAATTTTAAAAAATCAAAAAACTTCGAGATAAAGTCAATATATTCAAAAAAGTAATCTAAATTTTGTGAAAGAGTCGAAGTTTTCAAAAAAGTTGAAATTTCGAAAAAAGCAAGCAAAACACGTCGAAATTTGCAAAAATTAATTTAAAATTTCAAGAAAAAGTGAAAATTTTCAAAAAAAGTAGAATTTTTTAAAAAGGGAGTCAAATTAACATAAAAATCAAAATTTAAACATCAAAATTTTCAAAAAAGGAAATTCTGGAATGGTAAAAGAAAATTAAAAATAATTGAATTATCAAAAGGGAAAAAAAATTATGAAAGAGTCGATATTTTGAGCAAAGTTCGAAATTTTGTATCAAACTTTAGTGCAAATTAACAGAAACAGTTTAAATTTCCAGAAAAAGTTGTAATGTTGAAAAAGAGTCGAAATTTTGAAAAAAAAAGAGGCGACACTTTTGGTAAACAACCGAAAGAGCAAAAGAATTGAAATTCTCAATAACTCAATGTTTGGAAAATGTAGACGTTTAAAAGAAATTGAAAAATTCGAAATTTTTAAGATTAGGTCGAAAATTTTTAATAAAAATACAACGAAAGATTATTCAAAAATTTCTTTTTTGTTTTTGATTCAAATTTTCAATTCTTTTAAAGAAGGCAAATTTGAAGAAATTTTAAAAAGTTATAAATCAACACGAGAAATTAAAAAAAAAAAGAACAAATTTTGGATTAAGACCAAAAAAAAATCAAAATTATTGAATTACCAAAAAGAATGGAAATTTTGAAAGAGTCGACATTTTGAGCAAAGTTCGAAATTTTGTGTCAAAATTTGATACAAATTAACAAGAAAAGTCTAAACTTCCAGAAAAAGTTGAAATTTTGAAAAAAAGTCCAAATTTTTGAAAATGGAGCGAAAAAGTTGAAATTCTCAAAATAGCTCAAAGTTTGGAAAATGTGGACGTTTAAAAGAAATTAAAAAATTCAAAATTTTCAAGATTAAGTAGAAAATTTTTAATAAAAATAAAACGAAAAATTTTTCAAAAACCTCATTTTCAGAAAGTATAAATTTGGGAAACGCTCGAAATACTTCAAAATATTCAAATTTTCAAAAATAATCCTTTGAAAGAAGGCAAATTTGGAAGAATTTTAAAAAAGTTATAAATCAACAAGGGAACTTTAAAAAAAAGAGCAAATTTTGGGTTAAGACCAAACAACAATATTCAAAAATTGAAATTGAAAAATTGAAAATTGAATTACCAAAGAGAAAAGAAATTTTTAGTCAACAGTTTCAGCAAAGTTCGAAATTTTGTGTCAAAATTTGGTACAAATTAACAAGAAAAGTTTAAACTTCCAGAAAAAGTTGAAATTTTGAAAAAAGAAAGTACAAATTTTTAAAAATGGAGCGAAAGAGTTGAAATTCTTAAAATAGCTCAATGTTTGGAAAATGTGGACGTTTAAAAGAAATTGAAAAATTCGAAATTTTCAAGATTAAGTCGAAAATTTTCAATGAAAATAAAACGAAAGATTTTTCAAAAACGTCATTTTCAGAAAGTATAAATTTGGGAAACACTCGAAATACTTCAAAATTTTAAAAAATAATTCTTTGAAAGAAGGCAAATTTGGAAGAATTTTAAAAAAGTTATAAATCAACAAGGGAACTTAAAAAAAGATCAAATTTTGGGTTAAGACCAACAACAATATTCAAAAATTGAAATTGAAAAATTGAAAATTGAATTACTAAAAAAGAAAAGAAATTTTTTAGACAACATTTTCAGCAAAGTTCGAAATTTTGTGTCAAAGTTTGGTACAAATTCACAAGAAAATTTTAAACTTGCAGAAAAAGTTGAAATTTTGACAAAAAACGTCGACATTTTTGGAAAAAGAGCGAAAGACTTAAAATTCTCAAAATAACTCAATATTTGGAAAATGTGGACGTTTAAAAGAAATTGAAAAACTTGAACTTTTCGAGCTTAAGTCGAAAATTTTCAATAAAAATAAAACGGAAGGTTTTTCAAAAAACGTCATTTTCAGAAAGTATAAATTTGGGAAACGGTCGAAATACTTCAAAATATACAAATTTTCAAAAATAATTCTTAGAAAGAAGGTCAATTTGGAGAAATTTTAAAAAAGGTATAAATCAACAAGGGAACGTTAAAAAAAGAGCAAATTTTGGGTTAAGACCAAACAACAATATTCAAAAATTGGAATTAAAAAATTGAAAATTGAATTACTAAAAAGAAAAGAAACATTTTCAGCAAAGTTTGAAATTTTGTGTCAAAATTTGGTACAAATTAACAAGAAAAGTCTAAACTTCCAGAAAAAGTTGAAATTTTGAAAAAAAAATTCCAAATTTTTGGAAATCGAGCGAAAAAGTTGAAATTCTCAAAATAGCTCAATGTTTGGAAAATGTGGACGTTTAAAAGAAATTAAAAAATTCGAAATTTTCAAGATTGAGTCGAAAATTTTCAATAAAAATAAAACGAAAGATTTTTCGAAGACGTCATTTGCTGAAAGTGTAAATTTAGGAAACACTCAAAAGATTCAAATTTTCAAAAATAATTCTTTGAAAATTTGGAAGAATTTTAAAAAAGTTATAAATCAACAACCGAAATAAAAAAAAAGAGCAAATTTTGGATTAAGACCCAACAACAGTATTCAAAAATTGGAATTGAAAAACTGAAAATTGAATTACTAAAAAGAACACAAATTTTTTAGTCAACATTTTCAGCAAAGTTCGAAATTTTGTGTCAAAATTTGTACAAATTAACAAGAAAAGTCTAAACTTCCAGAAAAAGTTGAAATTTTGAAAAAAAAAGTCCAAATTTTTGGAAATGGAGCGAAAAAGTTGAAATTCTCAAAATAGCTCAATGTTTGGAAAATGTGGACGTTTAAAAGAAATTAAAAAATTCGAAATTTTCAAGATTGAGTCGAAAATTTTCAATAAAAATAAAACGAAAGATTTTTCGAAGACGTCATTTGCTGAAAGTGTAAATTTAGGAAACACTCAAAAGATTCAAATTTTCAAAAATAATTCTTTGAAAATTTGGAAGAATTTTAAAAAAGTTATAAATCAACAACCGAAATAAAAAAAAAGAGCAAATTTTGGATTAAGACCCAACAACAGTATTCAAAAATTGGAATTGAAAAACTGAAAATTGAATTACTAAAAAGAACACAAATTTTTTAGTCAACATTTTCAGCAAAGTTCGAAATATTGTGTCAAAATTTGGTACAAATTAACAAGAAAAGTCTAAACTTCCAGAAAAAGTTGAAATTTTGAAAAAAGAAAGTCCAAATTTTCGGAAATGGAGCGAAAAAGTTAAAATTCTCAAAACAGCTCAATGTTTGGAAAATGTGGACGTTTAAAAGAAATTAAAAAATTCGACATTTTCAACATTGAGTCGAAAATTTTCAATAAAAATAAAACGAAAGATTTTTCGAAAACATCATTTGCAGAAAATGTAAATTTAGGAAACACTCGAAATACTTCAAAATATTCAAATTTTCAAAAATAATTCTTTGAAAATTTGGAAGAATTTTAAAAAAGTTATAAATCAACAACCGAAATTAAAAAAAAGAGCAAATTTTGGATTAAGGCCAAACAACAATATTCAAAAATTGGAATTGAAAAATTGAAAATTGAATTACCAAAAAGAAAAGAAATTTTTTAGATTCAACATTTTCAGCAAAGTTCGAAATTTTGTGTCAAAATTTAATACAAATTAACAAGAAAAGTCTAAACTTCCAGAAAAAGTTGAAATTTTGAAAAAAAAAGTCCAAATTTTTGGAAATGGAGCAAATTAGTTGAAATTCTCAAAACAGCTCAATGTTTGGAAAATGTGGACGTTTAAAAGAAATTGAAAAATTCGAAATTTTCGAGATTAGGTCGAAAATTTTCATTAAAAATAAAACGAAAGATTTTTCAACAATGTCATTTTCAGAAATTATAAATCTTGAGAGAAGCTCGAAATCCTTTAAAATGTTCAAACTTTCAAAAATAGTCTTTTTTAAAAAAGGCAAATTTAGAGAAATTTTATAAACGTGTAAATTTTCAATAAGAAGGGAAATTTAAAAAAAAAAGGTAATTTTCAAAAAATAGGTCAAAGAATTTAAAAAAGGGGAAAAAACTTCGAGATAAAGTTACTATATTCAAAAATTAATGTGAACTTTAAAAAGGAAGTTTTGGAAAAAGTTGTAATTTCGAAAAAGACGAAAGAAGATTGAGATTTTCAAATATAAGTGAAAATTTTGAGAAAAGTCGAACTTGCGAAAAAAGTGAATAATTTAAGATAGTAAAATTTTCAAAAAAAAGTCCAAATTGTCAAAATAAGTTAAAATGTCGAGCGTAATTGTCCAATAAAAATCGACTTCTCCAAAGACAGTTAGGATTTTTGAAAGGTCAATATTTTGAAATAAATACCGAAATTTTTGATACGAGTCGTTATTTTCAAAAAAATATAAATTGTCAAAAAAGTCGAAATATTCAAAGGAAGCCGATATTTTCGAAAAGTCGATTTTTTGAAAAGTCGATTTTTCGAAAGAGTCGAAATTTTTCGAAAATTTCGACTCTCAACGTTTCGACTTTTTCAAACTTTGGCTTTGTTCAAAAAATTTCGATTTTTCATAATTCAATATTTCAAAATATCTAGTTTTTCCGAAAATTCCATTTTTCAAAATTCTCTTCTTCGACGATTTACTTTGAGAATTATATTTACTTGAAATTATGACTTCTTTGCTCAGCTCTGGTCAGTGTTTTAGTTTAGATATTTTATTGTTAGGTAGATTTATTGCCTAGTTAGTACATAAGACTTGACTAGATACAAAATGTCAAAATTTTGGATCCCACTCTTCGAATTTCTAAATTTGCTACTAGAATTTAGACCAGTTAAGACCATTAATCCAGTTAGTTATAGAGCTGTGGCTAAAGTGGAAATTAAAAAAATAATCGTTTTAACAATGTAGCGCCCAGTTTTCTCTTGGATTATGGTTACATCCGCCTTTGACAACAATCGTTTGCTGAGGACGATGGTTGCAACCATTCAGAGCCCATCCCATTGGAATCCTTATTAATTCTCATTGGAAAAGGACGATGTTGTGCTCATATATTCTTAGCATGCAGCCAGTCGATGGCTTGCAAAAAGCAGAGAGTCGACAAGTTTATGCACAGACACACATGCATACATAGATACATAGATACACACATACATGCATGCATTCGTATGAGCGCTTGCTTCGTTCGCGGCCGCGAGCCCGAATGCGAGCAAAAAAGCCTCCGTGGGCCTGACTTCAGGTAGTGGCACCGGAAACGACTCGTAGGTATCGAGTATTGGCCATGTGACAGCCAATGCTGGTAAGAGGTTCACCACGTGATGCCCTATACACGTGGAGAAGCTGGACTTCCTCCGTAGGAGGGATCCTGTCGACCAATAGCTCGGAGTTCGTTCAATTTCTTTTCTTTTCTTTCACGACTTTACGAACGTGTGTTATGTGGGTGAGTTGATACACTTTGGCTTTTTCTCTTTTCCTTTTTATGTTATGCCACGTCTTCGGAATCCTTCTTATATCCTTGTAAATGATGCGGATGGCGGTCCAGGATAATGCAAGTTTCCGCTGCATATCGACAGCCTGGTCCCTCGGGTATCGAGATGCTATCTATGCTCGGCTGTGCCAACTAAAAATTGATGCAGCTGCACCATTAACCGGTCCATTATCCTGCACTTTGCCACCTTTGACAAAATCGTATTACTTTGGTGGCGTCTACAATTCCGTTAGGCGATAAAATGGATCCATCTCATATAAATAATATCATATATTGTCATAAAAGAGTTTAAATTTAAATAGTCCTACATTTTACGTAACAGAATAACAAATATGCTTTTGGAAATTAGAAATTTCTGGAAAAATCCCGAGTTCAAAGTTGAAAATTCAAAATTAAATTTAAAGTTTAAAGAACAAAATCGAAATGAATTTTAAAATTGGAAGTGTGACGGTGTGAAAGTTAAATAGTTTGAAGGTTTAAAAGTTAAATCGAAATAAATAAATGAAGGAAATGAAACTTCGAAAATGTGAAAATCATTGGTTCGAAGGTTTCAAAGTTTGAATAATTGTTTGGTAGGTAAAAAATTAGAAAATTTGAATGCCGAAGTTTCGAATGTCCGAAAAATTGAAAATTGAAGTTAGAAAATTGAAAATTCGAAAATTTGAAAGTTGGAAAATTAGAAAATTTTGAAATTGAAAAATTTTAAAATTCAAAAGTTTGAAAGTTACAAAGCTGGAAAGTTTTAAAGTGAAAATCTTGTAGAATGTGAAAATTTAAAAGTTCGAAGGTTCAAAAATTTGGAAGTTGGAAAGTTTAAAAATTTAAACGTCAATGATTCGATAAATCACTGAACTAAACATTGTGGCTTGTGATTAAGTCCAAAGAAGGTTTCACCCCTTTACCACATCGGCAATTAAATAATTAATTACGCGATACGTATTTCGCCAGCAGAACTGGCATTGTCAAGCGCACTAATCTAAATTAGATTTAATTGCCGATGTGGTAAAGGGGTGAAACCTTCTTTGGACTTAATGATTCGATGATTCGAAAATTTAAATTTCGAAAATTTGAAAGTTTGAAATTCGAAGTACCAACGTGTGAAAGTTAAAAAACTGAAAATTTCGAAAGTTGAAAAACTGGAAAATTCGAAAGTTGAAAATTTTAAAAGTGCTAAAGTTTAAGATTTAAAAAATTTGAATAGTTCACAAGTTAAAAAATCGAACCTTTGAAAGTTCGAAAATTTGGAAGCTGAACTTTTGAGGGTTCGCAAAATTGAAAATCGATAGTTCGAAAACCAAGACTTTGAAAATTAGAAAGTTGAAAATTTCAAAAATTTGAAAGTTTAAAAATTCGATATTTGAAAAGTTTAGAAGTTTAAATTTTAAAGTTAAAAATTTTTAAAGTTTCAAAGATTGAAAATTTAAAAGTTGTAAAGTTGAAAAAAGTTTCAAAGTTCTAAAGTTGGAGGTTGATAATTCGAAGGTTTAAAAGTTCGAAAATTCAAAGTTTGAAATTTGAAGTGCGAACGTGTAAAAGTTGAAAAACTGGAAAGTTTGAAAGTTGAAAAGTCTAGGAATGCTAAAGTTTAAGTCTAAGATTTAGAAAATTTGAATAGTTCGCAAGTTACAAAAATCGAAACTTTGAAAGTTCGAAAGTTTGGAAGTCGAACTTTTGAGGGTTTGCAAAATTGAAAATCGATAGTTCGAAAACTAAGACTTGGAAAATTTGAAAGTTAAAAAACTTGAAAGTTTAATAATTTGAAATTTGAGAAGTTCGGAAGTTTAAATTTTAAAGTTAAAAATTTTGGAAGTTTCAAAGATTGAAAATTTAAAAGTTGTAAAGTTGAAAAAAGTTTCAAAGTTCTAAAGTTGAAGGTTGATAATTCGAAGGTTTAAAAGTTCGAAAATTCAAAGTTTGAAATTTGAAGTGCGAACGTGTGAAAGTTGAAAAACTGGAAAGTTTGAAAGTTGAAAAGTCTGAAAGTGCTGAAGTTTAAATCTAAGATTTAGAAAATTTGAATGGTTCGCAAGTTTCAAAAATCGAAACTTTGAAAGTTCGAAAATTTGAAAGTCGAACTTTTGAGGGTTTGCAAAATTGAAAATCGATAGTTCGAAAACTAAGACTTTGAAAATTTGAAAGTTGAAAAACTTGAAAGTTTAATAATTTGAAATTTGAGAAGTTCGGAAGTTTAAATTTGAAAGTTAAAAATTTTGGAAGTTTGAAATATTGAAAATTTAAAAATTGAAAAGTTAAAAAATTTATAAGTTTCAAAGCTCTAAAAATGAAGGTTGATGATTCGAAGGTTTAAAAGTTCGAAAATCAAAATTCAATAATTTGAAAGTTTAAAAGTGTGGAGATTTGAAAGTTAAAAGGTTTGAAAATTTAGAAGTTTGCAACTTTGAAAATTTGAAAGTCGATTGTTCGAGATTTGAAAATGACATTGGTTTGATAAATCGAAAATCGAAATAGCAAACATCGAAATATTGAAAATCGAATTAGTGAAAATCAAAATATCGAAATACAGAAAATCGAAATATCGAAATATTGAATATTAAAATATCGAAATAGAGATATCGAAATGTCAAAATTTCGGAGATCGACATAACTAAAAATGGAAATATCGAAATATTGAATCAAGTATCAAAGTATAGAAATCTCGAAAATCGAAGTATCAAAAATCAAAATATCGAATATCAAAATATCGAAAATTCAAATAGCAAAACTCAAAATATTAAAAATTAAAATAACGAAAATTAAAATATCGAAAATCGAAATATTTAAAATCGAAATATTGATAATTGAAATTTTCAAATTCGAGATATCAAAAACGGAAATATCGAAAACCGAAATATCGAAGATCGAAATATCAAAAATCGAAATATTAAAAAAGACCGAAATATCGAAAATCAAAATATTGAAATTAGAAATATCGAAGATCGAAATATCGAAAATCGAAATATCTAAATATCCAAAACTGAAATATCAAAATATCGAATATCAAAATATCGAAAAATTCAAAAACGAAATATCAAAAATAGAAATATCAAAAATCGAAATAGTGAAAATCAAAATATAGAAATACCGAAATTCGAAATATTGAATATTAAAATATCGAAATATCGGAAATCGACATAACTAAAAATAGAAATATCGAAATACTGAATATTAAAATATCGAAGTATCGAAAATCAAAATATCTACAATCCAAATATCTAAAGTCGTAGTACCGAAAATCGAAATCTGGAAAATCGAAATATCAAATATAAAAATATTTAAAATTGAAATAACGAAAATCGAAATATTGAAAATTCAAATATCCAAATTCGAGGTATCTAAAATGGAAATATCGAAAATCGTAATATCGAAAATCGAAATATCGAAAATCGAAATATCGAAAATCGAAATATCGAAAATCGAAATATCGAAAATCGAAATATTGAAATTAGAAATATCGAAGATCGAAAATCGAAATATCAAAAATCGAAATATCTGAAACCGAAATATCGAAAATCGAAATGTTGAAATTGGAAATATCGAAGATCGAAATTTCGAAAATCGAAATATCTAAATATCCAAAATCGAAATATCAAAAATCAAAATATCAAATATCAAATTATCGAAAAATTGAAAATCGAAATACCAAAAAGAGAAATATCGAAGATGGAAATATGGAAAATCGCAATATTTAAATGCCGAAAATGGAAATATCGAAAATCGAAATATCAAATATTAAAATATCGTAAATGAAGATATCGATCGAAATATCTAATATAGAAGATCGAAATATCTAATATAGAAAATCGAAATAACTAAAATCGAAATATTCAAAAGCGAAGTATCGAAAATAGAAACATCGAGATGTCTAAATCCGAAATATCGAAAATCGAAATATTGAAATGGGAAATATCGAAGATAGAAATATCGAAAATCGAAATATCTAAATATCCAAAATCAAAATCTCAAAAATTAAAATATCGAATATCAAAATATTGAAAAATTGAAAATCGAAATATCGAAAATAGAAATATCGAAGATCAAAATATGGAAAATCGAAATATCTAAATACCGAAAAATATCGAAATAATATTAAATCAAAAAATCGAGATAGATAGAAATATCAATTGAAAATGAAATATCTAAATTCATAAATCGAAATAATATCGAAAATAATCGAAATACGAAAGATCGAAAATTAAAATATGGAAATCGAAATATCTAAATATCTACAATCGAAATATCGAAAATCTAAATGTCGACAATCGAAATATGGAAAACCGAAATATCTAATTATCGAAAATCGAAATATATAAATATCAAAAATCGAAATATCTAAAATCGAAATATTAAAAATCGAAATATTGAAATATCGAAGATCGAAATATCTAAATATCAAAAATCGAAAAATATACAATCAAAATATTGAAACTCGAAACATCGAAGATCGAAATACGGAAAATCGAAATATCGAAATATCGGAAATCGATATATTGAACATCGAAGTATAAAAAATCGAAATATCTAAATGTCATAATATCAAAAATCGAAATATCAAAAATCAAAATATCGAATATCAAAATATCAAAAAATTGAAAATCGAAATATCGAAAATATATATATGGAAGGTGGCAATATGGAAAATCGAAATATCTAAATACCAAAAATCGAAATATCTAAAATCGAAACATCGAATATAGAAATATGGAAAACAAAATATCTAAATGTCTAAAATCGAAATATGTAAAATGAAAATATCGAAAACCGAACCATCGAAAATACAAACATCGAAGATAAAAATAAGGAAATCGAAATATCTAAATATCTACAATCGAAATAGCGAAAATCTGAATATCGACAATCGAAATATGGAAAATCGAAATATCTAGATACCGAACATCGAAATATTGACAATCGAAAATAGAAATACCGAAGATGGCAATATAGAAAATCGAAATATCTAAATACCGAAACTCAAAAATCGAAACATCGAAGATCAAAATTTGGAGAATCGAAATATCTAAGTGGCTAAAATCGAAATATCTAAAATCAAAATATCGAAAACCGAAAATCGAAATATTGAAAATCGAAACACCGAAGATCGAAATATGGAAAATCGAAATATCTAAATATCTAAAATCGAAATATCGTAAATCGATATATTGAACATCGAAATATAAAAAATCGAAATATCTAAAATCGAAAATCAAAATATCGAAAAATTGAAAATCGAAATGTCGAAGATCGCAACATGGAAAATCGAAATATCTAAATACCTAAAATCGAAATATCGAAAATCAAAACATCGAAGATCGAAATAATTCAAAATCGAAATATCTAAAATCGAAATATCTAAAATCGAAATATCTAAAATCGAAATATCGAAAATCAAAATATTGAACATTGAAATATAAACAATCGAAAATCAAAATATCGAAAAATTGAAAATCGAAATATTGAAAATCGAAATATCGAAAATAGAAATATCGAAGATCGCAATATGGAAAATCGAAATATCTAAATGCCGAAAATCGAATATCGAAAATCGAAACGTCGAAGATCGAAATATGGAGAATCGAAATATCTAAATGTCCAAAATCGAAATATGTAAAATCAAAATATCAAAAACCGAAACATTGAAAATACAAACATCGAAACGCAAAATATGAAAATCGAAATATCTAAATATCTGCAATCGAAATATCGAAAATCTAAATATCAACAATCGAAATATGGAAAGTCGAAATATCGAAAATTGAAACATCGAAGATCGAAATATGGAAAATCGAAATATCTAAATATCTAAAATCGAAATGTCTAAAATCGAAATATCTAAAATCGAAATATCTAAAATCGAAATATTAAAAATCGGTATATTGAACATCGAAATATAAAAAATCGAAATTTTTAAAATCGAAAATCAAAATATCGAAAAATTGAAAATAGAAATATCGAAGATCGCAATATGGAAAATCGAAATATCGAAAATCGAAACATCGAAGATCGAAATATGGAAAATCGAAATATCTAAATATCTAAAATCGAAATATCGAAAATCGAAATATTGAACATCCAAATATAAAAAATGGAAATATCTAAAATCGAAAATGAAAATATCGATAATCGAAACATCAAAAAAATCGCAATATAAAAACATCGAGAAGTCGAAGGCCGAAATATCGAAAATCGAAATATCGAAAAATCGAGCATCGACATATCGAAAATCGAAATTTTGAAAATGGAAATATAGAAAAGCGAAATATTGAATATCGAAATATCGTTAATCGAAATATCGAAAAATCGAAAACTGAAATATCGTTAATCAAACTATCAAACAATCAAACATTGAAATATCGAAAATCGAAAACCAAAATATCAAAAATCGAAACATCGGAAACCGAAATATCGAAAATCGAAATATGAAAAATCAAAAGTTTTAAAATTGGAAATTTGAAAAATTTCCAAATTTCAAAATTCGGAAAGTAAAAGCCTGAAAAAGTTCGAAAGTTAACAAGTTCGAGAATTTAAAAATCGAAAAGCTGGACAATTCGAAAGTTTTAAAATCGATGGTTCGAAGGTTCTAAAATTAAAAGTTAAGAAGTTAGAAATTTGGAAAGTTTGAAAATTTCCAAGTTAGAAAACGTTGAAATACAGAACTTGTCCCCTGAAACCAAGAAAGATTAAAAAACACTACAAAGGTTGCTCTAACGCGTTTCGACAGCCAAGCTGTCATCTTCAGAGAGAAACGCAGCTTGGATGTCGAAACGCGTTAGAGGAACCTTTATTGTGTTTTTTAATCTTTCTTGGTTTCAGGGGGCAAGTTCTGTATTTAAATTTTTAAAGATAACCAAGGACCAGTCCGTTCCACCAAACTTAGAAAACGTTAAAAATGAAAGGGAAAGTTTGGAAATTTAAAAGTTGAAAAGTTCTCAAATATCAAAGTTTCGAAGATTCGAAAATTATATGTTCAAAAGTTTGAAAGTTGAAAGCTTTAAGAATTTCGAAATTCGAAGTTTCGAAAATTGAAACTTTGACCTTTTGAAAATTGGAAGTTTTTAGGAAACTTGGCCCTAAACAAATCTCGGAACTGAAGTCGTAAATTCATATTTAATTGAAATTTCAACCACAAAATGTTGATCAAAATCTCGAAATTTTCAATAAATATTATGGACCCACATAGAAATTGATGGTTTCTTTACTTTTTAAACTTTAAAAATATTTTGGAAACGCGACGAGGTTTTGTGACTTTTAATAGGGGTTGCAAAGGACCCCTCAGCCAACCCTGACATTGCAGGGTTGCAGGTTATTTAAGTGGACTAGTTTCGCTGCAATTTCGAAAGTGTTATCCATAGTTTGATTTAACGTGTTCCCAAATTAATTTTACCCCAGTTATATCGCGGAAAGCAAACATAAGGGTGTTATCAGCGAGAAGTTATTAAAATATGTTTGAACTATTTTTGCTGGCGATGCTCTACTTGAGCTGAATCCTGATTTATAAACAAAGAAGTTAAATCTGCACAAGTGAACGTTTCTCCAACCGACGTTAATATCGGCTGTTAAACAGATGATAACAATGAAATAGCTGAATGCGAACATATTAAAACTGCCAGTGGTGCATTAAAACTACCGAGGGGATTAAAATGGATATTCTTTAAAAATACGCCTATAACTACGCGAACGTATATGCTTGTGCAGGTTATTTTCTGCTTGCTATTTTTTCATTTAACAACGTTTTGTGCGTACGATTATTTAGAGAGAGATATAAAAGCTGTAGAGGTTACATTTAACTCCCTCTGAACTCTATTAATCATCCCCTGATCCTTCTCGAAGGTCCAACTTTAAAATCAGAGATATTTTCTATTTAGTTGCATCATTAAAACGCTAGAGGTAAAAGCTGCACGTTATAAAGAATGAAAAATACGACCATTTCTCTTCTAATACCTGTACCATTTTCGACGATAAAATATCGAGAGTCAGATTTATTGAAAATCTAGCTCGACGAACTAATAAATGGTGACATATGACGTAGCATATAGAGAAACGACCCTTTGGTTTTCCGTTAGGCGGGGTAGTCATCGAAATATATATAAAAATGTGTTGGTGTAGCCCACAGTCGTCGGCTGTTCTCTGATGTGAGAGTAATCGGGCGAAAAATCGGGGCGGCCGGTGCACTTGGATAATTTGATAAAACACGATGATTTATGTAATGCTCTCTCGTTCTTCCAAAGTTCGATCTCTGCCAGCAATTGCGTACATTACAAACACTCACTACTGTTTGTTTTTTTGCTTCCGTTTGGGATCCTGGGTCCCAAATTATCGAGATAATTTGTATAAATGCAGAAGTATCTAGGACTATTTTGAGAGCTTACAGCTGGATGCTAGTTGAAAAGAAAATTATTACTATTAATTAAGAATTCTTTTAAATGATACAGCAATCGGTAGTAATGGTTAGGGATGTTGGAGGATAAGGCCAGTAACCTGTTAACAGGATATTAACCGAGATATTTGCGGCCACTGAGCTGGTCTACACATTAAATGCGTGTATACGTTACGTATTGATTATGACCTGGCGTTTAATCGAAGAGTTTTTATAATAAACTACCATTATTTAATTGGTTTTTGGCTGAAACGATTTATTACCGCCGAGTTTATTACTTTATTCAAATTTTGAATTTTGATTTTGTTTTGTCGGTAAATTAATTCAGAGTTTTATCAACAATACCTTAGAAGTATCTATTTTGTAGACAAAAGTTGAATACCTCGATAGCTAGTTGTGTCCATGTTTTTAGAATAATGATGTGACCAGTTTGAGAGAGAAATTTAGATTCCAAAAATTACCATTTGTTTCGTTTCCTTAGAATTTTGAAATTCAATCGAAATATTGATTTTTCCTCAAAATTCTTTTTTTTTTCGCAAAACTTGTCTTTTTATTTTACAATTTCTAATTCATTATTAAAATTTGACTTCTATCTTATCAAAATGTAATTTCTTTAAAATTTTGAATTTTTATTTCAAAAGTTTTCGTTTTTTTTCCTTTAAAATGTTCATGTTTCAAAATTCAACTTTATTAGAAAATTTTCACTCTTTAAAATCCAAATTTCGGCAAATTTCGAATGGTTTATCCTTTTCCTCACAATTTGATCGATCTTTTTTTAAAAAAGTAGAAACTTTGAAAAACATTTTTTTTGGAAATTCTGAACTTTCGTGAAAAGGCAAAAATCCTAGAAAATTTCCTTTGGAAATTTCGAAGTTTTCGAAATTCTCTTAAAATCCAGATTTCAGAAAATGCCAACTTGTTTCTCAAAATGTTGATATTTATCTCAATAATGGACATCGTCTGACGTCATATGGTGGGGCACTCTGACTTAAGCAGTCAAGAAAAAATAAATATTCAACCGGAGAAGTTCCACTCTTTTTCAACATTCGCCCATTTTTTTTTAATTTAACAAAAATTGAAGTCTGCGACCTATTTCGAATTTCTACTAGATTTAGACTTTTTCGTTAAAATTTGAATTTTTTTTCGTAATTTCCATCTTTTTCAGGAATTTTGTTTTTCATAAATTATTTTTGTTTTTAAAAATTTTACTGTTGTTCCTCGAAATTCAGCTTTTTCTCAACATTGAGATTCTTTAAATTGTTTTTTTTTTTCATAAACGTCTATTCCTCAAAATTTGACTTTCTATGCGAAATTTTAATGTTTTCTCGGAATTCGTCCTTTTCTCGAAATTTTGATTTTTTCTTTTCAAAATTCGTCTTTTTTTAAATTTTGCCTTTATTGGCAAAATTTGATTTTTTTCTTAAAATTTAGACTTTCTTTCAGTTTCAAGATTTTTCTCAAAATTCCGTTATCTTTCTTAACATTAGATTAATTTTGAAATTCTCTACCTAAAAATGGAAACAGCGAAAATCGAATTATCGAAAATCGAAAATCAAAATATTGAAATTAGAAACATTGAAGATTGAAATATCAAAAATCGAAAAAACTAAATACAAAAAATCGAAATATCGAAAATTGAAGTATCGAAATTCGAAATATCTGAAATGGAAATATCGAAAATCGAACTATCGAAATTAGAAATGTCGAAGATCGAAATATCGAAAAATATAAATATCAAAAATCGAAATATCTAGAATGGAAATATCAAAAATCGAAATATTGAAGGAACGGGCTGGTTCTTGGTTATCTTCAAAAATTGAAACACAGAACTTGTCCGTTTTCTCTCTGAAGATGACAGCTTGGCTGTCGAAACGCGTTAGAGCAACCTTTTGTTGTGTTTTTTAATCTTTCTTGGTTTCAGGGGACAAGTTCTGTGTTTCAATTTTTGAAATATTGAAATTAGAAATATCGAAGATCGAAATATCGAAAATCGAAATATTAAAAATCAAAATATCGAATATCAAAATATGGAAAAATTAAAACTCGAAATATAGAAAATAGAAATATCGAAGATGGGAAAATCGAAACATCAAAAATCGAAGTATCGAAAATCGAAATGTCGAAAATCAACACATCGAAAATGGAAATATCGAAAACCGAAATATCGAAAATCGAAATATCGAAAATTGAAGTATCGAAATTAGAAATATCTAAAATCGGGATATCAAAAATCGATATCGACAATCGAAATATTGAAATTAGAATTATCGAAAATCGAAATATCAAAAATGGAAATATCGAAAATCGAAATATCGAAAATCGAAATATCGAAAATTAAAGTATCGAAATTCGAAATATCTGAAATGGAAATATCGAAAATGGAACTATCGAAATTAGAAATGTCGAAGATCGAAATATCGAAAAATATAAATATCAAAAATCGAAATATCTAGAATGGAAATATCAAAAATCGAAATATTGAAATTAAAAATATCGAAGATTGAAATATCGAAAATCGAAATATCTAAATATCAAAAATCGAAATATCGACAATCGAAATATTGAAATTAGAAATATCGAAAATTGAAATATCGAAAATCGAAATATCGAAAATTAAAGTATCGAAATTCGAAATATCTGAAATGGAAATATCGAAAATGAACTATTGAAATTATCAAAAATCGAGATATTGAAATTAGAAATATCGAAATATCTAAATATCAAAAATCGAAATATTGAAATTAGAAATATCGAAAATCGAAATATCGAAAATCAAAATATCGAAAATCGAAATATCGAAAATCGAAATATCGAAAATCGAAATATCGAAAATTAAAATATCGAAATTCGAAATATCTAAAATGAAAATATCGAAAATCGAACTATCGAAATTAGAAATATCGAAGATCGAAATATATAAATATCAAAAATCGAAATATCTAAAATCGAAATATCGAAAACCGATATATTAAAATTAGAAATATCGAAGATGGAAATATCGAAAAACCTAAATATTAAAATTAGAAATACCGAAATCGAAATATCGAAAATCAAAAAAGCTAAAAATCAAAAATCAAAATATTGAAATTAGAAATATCGAGAATCGATATATCGAAAATCGATAAATCGAAATATCGAAGATCGGAAAATCGAAAATCAAAACAGCAAAAAACGAAATATCGAAAATCGAAATGTCGAAAACCAAAGCATCGAAAGTCGAAATATCGAAAACCGAAATATCGAAAATCGAGATATCGAAAACCGAAATATTTAAAATCGAAATATCGAATATCAAAATGTGGAAAAATTAAAACTTGAAATATAGAAATATCGAAGATCAGAATATTGAAAATCAAAACAGCAAAAATCGAAATATCGAAAATAGAAGTATCGAAAACCAAAGCATCGGAAGTCAAAATATCGAAAATTGAAATATCGAAAACAGAAATATCGAAAATCAAAAATTGAAATATGGAAATTAGAAATATCTAAAATGGACATATCAAAATATATAAACATCAAAAATCGAAATATCTAAAATCGAAATATCAAAAATCGAAATATCGAAGATCGAAATATCTAAATATCAAAAGTCGAAATATCGACAATCATAATATCGAAAATCGAAATATCGAAAATCGAAATATCGAAAATCGAAATATCGAAATATCGAAAATCGAAATATCGAAAATCGAAATATCGAAAATCGAAATATCGAAAATCGAAATATCGAAAATCGAAATATCGAAAATCGAAATATCAAAAATCGAAATATCGAAAATCGAAATATCGAAAATAGAAATATCGAAAATCGAAATATCGAAAATCGAAATATCGAAAATCGAAATATCGAAAATCGAAATATCGAAAATCGAAATATCGAAAATCAAAATATCTAAAACCGAAAATCGAAATATCAAAAATCAAAAAATATCGAAAATTGATATATCGAAAATCGAAATCTCTAAAATGGAAATATCGAAAATCGAAATAAGATTTTTGATATGATCGACATATCGAAAATCGAAATATCTAGAATCCAAATATCGAAGATCTAAATATTGAAATTGGAAATATCAAAAATCGAAATATGTAAAATCCAAATATCGAAAATCGAAATCTTGAAATTAGAAATATCGAAGATCGGAATGTCGAAAATCGAAATATCTAAAACTGAAATATCGAAAATCGAAATATTAAAAATCAAAATATCGAAAATCGATATCATAAAATTAGAAATATCGAAGATCGAAATATATAAATATCAAAAATCGAAATATCTAAAATCGAAATATCAAAAGTCGAAATATTGAAATATCGAAGATCGAAATATCTAAATATCAAAAATCGAAATATCTAAAATCCAAATATCGAAAAAAATCTTGAAATTAGAAATATCGAAAATCGAAATATCGAAAATCGGAATATCGAAATATCTAAAATCGAAATGTCGAAATCGAAATATCAAAGGTTAAAATATCGAAAATCGAAATCTCTAAAATCGAAATATCTAAGATCCAAATATGGAAAATCGAAATATTGAAATTAGAAATATCAAAAATCGAAATATCTAAAATCCAAATATCGAAAATCGAAATCTTGAAATTAGAAATATCGAAGATCGAAATATCGAAAATCGAAATATCGAAAAGCGAAATATTGAAAATCCAAATATCGAAAATCGAAATCTTGAAATTAGAAATATCGAAGATCGAAATATAGAAAATCAAAATATCGAAAATCGAAATATTAAAAATCAAAATATCGAAAATCGAAATATCGAAAATCGAAATATCGAAAATCGATATATCGAAAATCGATATATCGAAAATCGAAATCTCTAAAATGGAAATATCGAAAATCGAAATTAGATATATCAAAGATCGACATATCGAAAATCGAAATATCTAAAATCCAAATATGGAAAATCGAAATATTGAAATTAGAAATATCAAAAATCGAAATATTGAAATATCGAAGATCGAAATATCTAAATATCAAAAATCAAAATATCTACAATCATAATATCGAAAACCGAAATATTGAAATTAGAAATATCTAAAATCGAAATGTCGAAAATCGGAATATCGTTATATCCAAAATCCAAATATCAAAAATCAAAGATCGATATATCGAAAATCGAAATCTCTAAAATGGAAATATCGAAAATCGAAATAAGATTTTTGATATGATCGACATATCGAAAATCGAAATATCTAAAATCCAAATATCGAAGATCGAAATATTGAAATTGGAAATATCAAAAATCGAAATATCTAAAATCCAAATATCGAAAATCGAAATATTGAAATTGGAAATATCAAAAATCGAAATATCTAAAATGCAAATATCGAAAATCGAAATCTTGAAATTAGAAATATCGAAGATCGAAATATCGAAATATATAAATATCAAAAATCGAAATATCTAAAATCGAAATATCAAAAGTCGAAATATTGAAATATCGAAGATCGAAATATCTAAATATTGTTACGGGTTTATCGGTTCAATTGATTACACGTGATGGATTGTACCACTTTATTACCAAATTAACTCGGCACATTTCAACTGAACAGTAACTCACTACTTATTTACTAATTGCTAACCCACTAACTACAGTGACTTCTAACTGACTGACTCGAGGGAGAGCTGACCGCCTTTTATATTTTTGGCCCCCGGCTTTTAGAACTTTTCGGCAGATAAGGCTTATCGTTCCGGAAATTTTTGGAACGCTTATCTGCCATTTGTTTCGTTATCACGGCCGCTTTCCCCTTATCAGTTCCCTCTAGAAACTTTTTTTATTTACTAAATTATACAATTCTATTCTATTTCATCTATTTACATTGCGTTACAATATCAAAAATCTAAATATTTACATTAAAATATTGAAAATCGAAATATTGAAATCAGAAATATCGAAAATCAAAATATCTAAAATCCAAATACCGAAAATCGAAATATTGAAATTAGAAATATCAAAAATCGAAATATCTTAAATCCAAATATAGAAAAGATCGAAATATCGAAAATCGAAATATCTAAATATGGTAATATCAAAAACCGAGAAATCAAAAATCAAAATATCGAAAAATTGAAAATCGAATTATCGAAAACTTCGACTATAAACTCGAAATTTCGAGAAGAAACGTTAAAATGTCTTTTTTTTGGTGGAACGGATTAGTCCTTGGTTACCTTCAAAAATTGAAGTACAAATCTTATCCCCTGACATCAAGAAAGATTAAAAACCAAAACGAAGATAGAGCAACCTTTGTTGTGTTTTTTAATCTTTCTTGGTTTCGGAGTCAAATTTTTAAAATATGTTGTCTTTGACGTTTAGGTTTAAACATCGAATTGGAAGTAGCAAATTAATGCCAGAATTTCGAGTTTAAATGTTTGACGTTTCTATTAAAATAAAAAGAACCCTTAAAATCACAAAATATGGACTGATCACAGGATTTGATTAAATTTAGAGACGTTAACAACGTCAGTTCCAGAGACTAAATAGACTGAACGTTTCAATGTTGTCTCATGCGTACAGTTGAAGCTAAAATCCGGGGAAGTGGGGAGGTGCATCCCAGTACTCTTTGATATGGTCGGATTAAGTTAAATTTATAAATACGAAACTTGCCGCGTAACGGTTCTAACGATTTAGATGAAACTTTAGAATTAGGGGCTTTTGGACCAATAGGATAATTTTTATAAGTGCTTTTTGGTAAAAGTTCAGGAGAACTATTTTCAAAGACATCTTGGTTTAATAGTAAAATAATTTTCTTTCAATCCGCGACGCCTGTGTACAATATTGTTAAGCCGGTGCTGTAAATACGTCATGATTGCAGTGAAATGGCGACGCGCGCACGCCAATAATTGAATATTTATATATTTTATTTTTACCTACCCAAAGAATGAAACTCTTGATTTTCCTTAACTAATGTGTTCACTGAGGTTTCAACAATGATCCACAATACACTTCCCCATATTTCAGCCCATTTTCTTTAAAAAAAACCGATGTTATCTTCGCAAAGGTCTGTCAAATAATAAGAGAGCGTTGCGAGCTAGATGGAGCTAGGCTTTCGCCAGGCTTTCAACTGGCTTCACTGCTTACCGTGTTAGGTTCAGTCTATATAGTCTCTGGTCAGCTCCATAGAGAAAGGTCAGCTCTCAATGCGTATAGGCAACTTTAAATACAATCTCGTGTATTATTCGTTGCACACATTTTCGGAGGTTTTAGTGTTCATTTCCACCATCTTAGAAGTTGAATTTTGAAAAATCCTCTACTAGTGCTCACCTACGTATTATGGGGAACACATATGTGAAATTTCAAGTTCCATTTTAATCTGTGCGTTGCCAGTCAGTACTTAGCGATTTATTAGGTAGATTAGGAAGTATGATCATCCAACTGTTCAATTTTCTTGATGTTTTGAAAATTTTTTTATTTTATTTTCTACAGCATTGAAAGTTAAAGCAAGACAAAATAACAAACTGAAAATGTTTAGATATTCCTTAAAGCAAACATTTGGTAAAAGCAAGATCCCGTTTAAACAATATCGGGTGATTAACGGCACTTTATATGAAAAATGCTGATCAAAAAAGCAAAAAGGTTAATGTTTAGTAATTTTATACTGATTTTGGCTTATTTATTTCGACTTGTAAGAATAAATTGCAAAGACAGAGTCTAAGAATTTTCCATATTTAGAAAAAGAGCAAAACGCAAGGGTTAAATTCAAAAACATATCCCGCTGTCGCTCTTGCAACAAACAAATGGCGGTCAACCAGAGCCATTAAGCCCCAAAAATGTAATAATAGTATTTCTGTGTCGGTGGAAAATGCTGGCCAGGAATTTCAGCGTGAAGCGTGAGCTTTGTAGATGTTAGCATTTAACGGGGGCGTTAGCTACATTTCGTCATAACTGGTATCAAGTATTTATAACCTCATCATGATATCTACCTGGGAGTTAATAGAGTTTAAATAAATAAGCAGTATTTCACACTTTGGCGCCACAAATGATGGGGCGCGTCCAATCGTAAATTTAAGAGAAATGGCAAATCTATCAGCAATAACAGCAAAAATAGACCGAAATTACATTATTTTTGACCCCCTGCGACTTCGAGCAACGTCCAATAAGGTCATATTTCAAAATAAAATAGTTTCTCGTTTGATTCTAGTATCCGCCGGAATTGTAGATGGCGCGCAATATTTTAACAACCATAATGATTAGTTTCTCTTTTATATGTTCTGTGTTATAACACCACGTTGTTAGCACAGTTGAGTTTTTGAAGGAGAAGATTGAGTTTTATTCGAATAAAAGTAGCCTGAAAGATACTCCGGAAAATATTCAACATTTTAGTAACAGTTGCATTAACAGCGATTTGGCAGTTTCGGAGATTAGCCCGGACAAAGATCAATCGACAGACAGACGGACGCCTTAAATTTTGTTACTAGTACTGCAGAGTATATCAAGACGACGCTAATCAATGTATTTAGTACTCTACTATTAACTACTTGGTTGAGAAATTATAAATTAGGTTACATTTGGGTTGTTCGCATACTTGAGGTTATATTTGTTTTATTCAATTACCTCTGTTAAGGATTTGATTTGTTTTTAATTCGTGTGAACCAAATTAACTGGTTCGTGATTTCAAAAATCTAGTTTATGATTTTAAAATGAACTAGTTCGTTACTATAAATAAGGATATGCTAACTGAAGGAATTTTGTCCTTCCTAAGATATAGTCAAAAGTCAGTTTACAAATCACTCAGTGGGATTCACATCTCTTAAGTGTAGTTATGTGGTCAGGGGCGGCCTTTGGGGGTGGCGAGCAGGGCAACCGCCCGGGGCCTCGCGCACTCGCGCAATAGCACGAATTCTAATGTTCATTTGAATTTCGAGCCTTAACCGCGCATTATAAAACTGGACTCGCTGCTCCCTTGCGTGGTAGTTATCGCGCTATCTGTCTCATTCGCTCCGTTGAATGTTCCTTTCCTTCTCTTTCACATTGACGAAATTTCGTACCAGTGCCACAAGTGCTGCCAATTGTAAGGGCAAAACAAAATCTGATAGTACTCCATTTTCTTCTTGTTTACGATTCGGGGAATTCCCGTGTTTCATTTCAGCTGTCAACTGTCGTCGGATTATGCTTTTATATTAGAGCAGTCGTCATCATTTCTAAATCCCTGATGCTTTTAAGACATTAGTGCACCTTATTTATCATGATTAATAGTTTGTTATCTTTGTGTTTAAAAATTGAAGGACAAAACTTGTCCCCTGAAGCCAAAAAGGATTTTTTTGAAGATACCCAAGGACCAGTCCGTTCCACCAAAAAAAATCTTCGTGTTTATTAATTTTTCTTAGTTTCCAATAAACAATTTTAAAAGTCCAAATATATTTATTTATGACTTTGCATTTCTAGTCAAGCATCATCATTAAAATTCATAAGCGTAGGCAGGATTTAGTTCAGGGAGGGGCAAGGATCATTTTGAAAAGTTGATAAAAAAAGAAAACCGAAAAACGTTCCGAGTATATGTATATTTTCATTTAACTACATGAACTGAGTAATCGAATTTTCAGATTAACTTAGAAATTTGGAAATAGAGTCGAACTTTGCGAAAACAGTCAGAAAATTTAATCTAAAATAAAAACCGATCCTTTCGGAAAACTTTAAAAACTATCCAAATTTCGAAGATTTCAAAAAATAACGATTTTAAAAAATACCGTCGAAATGTTGAGAAAAAGGTTGACATCTCTTTAAGAAAAGTGAACATTTTCAAGAGAAATTTAAATTTTGAAAGAGACGAGGAAAAACGAATTTTGGGAAAAAGTTGGAATGTTTAGAAATTCGTGTTTAAAATAAAATTCTAACCTTTCGAAAAATCTCAAAAATTGTTAAACATTCGAAAAAATTATATTTTTAAAGGTGGAATTTTGTGAAAAAAAGATGTAATTTTCAAAAAAAGTTGGAACTTTAAGAAAAATTTTTCACTGTAAACGGAAATTTTCAGAAGCATAAAACATTCCTATTTCTAGTAAGAGTCAAAATTTCCAGAATACAACTTTTGAGAAACATAAATTTTCGGAAACTTAAATTTGAAAAAACTCAGAAAAGAACGAATATTAAAAAAATGAAAATCCAATTTTGAGAGAAAAATGTAGAATAAAGTCGTAATTTCCAAAGCGACCAATTTTTTTTTGAAAAAACCCTATTTTGGGAAAGGATTTTTTAGAAAACCGAAATTGAATAAAAACCCAACCTTTCAGAAGAACTCGAAATTTCTAAATATGTCAAAATATTTCCAAAGACCAAATGTTCTGAAAAAATTTGCAATTTCCAAAAACGCTTTTCTCGAAATGTTTACTTTTTTATTCTAATTTTGACATAATATTTAAATTTCAATAAAGAAATTGAATGTACAAGAAATCTCGAAATTTCCCAAAAATATTTTTCGCAACATTTTTAATTTTTGGTAATATGCCGACCTAATTTAGAGAAAACAGACGTATTTCGAGAAAACTGAAATTTAAAGGAAAAGCCAATTTCGAGGAAAAAGTGCAGAAAGTTCCACAAACGAAAACATGGCATTTTGAAATTAAAGTCAATATTTCGAAAATAAGGCGAAATATGAAGATGAAATTTCTAGTCAAATTTAAAAAAGTCAAAATTTAAAGAAAATACAAATATTCAGAAAAGTGGCCTAATTTTGATAGAAAAAATGATTTCCGAAAGAAGAGCCCAAAAAGTGGAATTTTGAGAATAAAGTCGAAATTTCTGAAAAGACGAAATTAAACTAATTTTAAGAGAAATTCAAAATTTTTAGCAAAGTTGAATATCGAATTTTGATATAAAAATATCGGGAAAAAGGCAAATTTTAAGAAACCTGTTAAAAGTTCTGAAAAATCAAATTCCAAATGATCAAAATCTTCAGAAAAACCCGATGTTAATAAAAATAAAGGAATTAAAAAAAACGAAATCTCTGAAAAGCAGTCGACATTTCTAGAAAAACTACCAAATGAAG
Organism: Dastarcus helophoroides; assembly: GCA_028583605.1. Lineage (NCBI taxonomy): Eukaryota > Metazoa > Arthropoda > Insecta > Coleoptera > Bothrideridae > Dastarcus > Dastarcus helophoroides. The sequence goes on along the minus strand of CM053330.1, from coordinate 38,355,143 downwards.
CATCAAAGATCGAAATTTTCCAGAAAAAATTCAAACTTAAAGAAAAAGTGCAACTTTGAGAATAGCCGCCCGTTTGTGGAAAAAACGAGTCTTGAAAAAAAGTCAACATTTTAAGAAAGATACGAATTTCCAGGAAAAATATTCAGTTTTCCGGGAACATACAGGATGGGATTTCAGGATAATTTTAAATTTGCGAAAAGAGGCGGATTTTGAGAAAAATATCAAAGTTTCGATTTTTCTAAATTTGTTTATTTTTTGGAAACTTCGATTTTTCTCCCTTGAAAAGCAAAAAAAAGATAGAAATTTTGAGAAAAAAATTAAAATTTAGTAAACATTCGACATTCTTCAGAGAGAGTCAAATTTTGTCGAAATATTGGAAAAAGGACAAATTTTGAGAAAAATGTAATTTTTAGATTTTTTTCTTGAGCGCTTGAATCGGAGGCAGACATGCGTCCTGTTCTGCCCTACCCTGAGTCAGAAAATGTCCAATATTGAAATAATCGTCGAAATTTTGAGAAACAAGTTGTATTTCCCCATTCCAGGGGAAATTTTCTCGGAATTTTTGTCTTTTTACAAAATTTCTAAAAAAGTCATTATAAAAATTTCCAGATAAATATTGTTACCAAAAAATTGATCAATTTTTAAGCAAAAGGGTAAATCTTGAGAAAAAAAAGTCGAAATTTTCAGAAAACCAAAGTTTAAAGAAAAGTCGAAGTTTCTGGGAAAAACTAAATTTGAGAAATGATAGAATTTCGAAAAATAAAACGATGAATTTTGAGATAAAAATTCTAATTTTTAGTTAAGTTGGATTCTGATAAAATAAATCGAATTTTAGGAATACGTTTGAAATTTCCAAAGAAATTTATGAAAAAAGACGAATTTCGTGAAATAAGTCGAAATTTCGAGAAAATATCAATAGCTTAAAGAAGGACGACTTTTGTCGAATGGAAATTTTTTTAGAGAACGTCTCCTCAGTTCAATATAAATTTTTGTTAACCACACGAGCTGGGGGAGGGGGGGGGGGCAAGCGCCCTAGCATATTCTGACTACGTCTATGTTAAAACTAATTCCACAAAGACGAGGGCCTCTTAAAGATCTACCCGCCCGGAGCCTCGCAATGGCTAAGGCCGCCCCTGTATGTGGTTAACTAATGGATGCTAGTTGGGGGCGTTTACAGCGATGATACTGATGAGACCAAGGAAGGCGAAACTAGGGTATGTTGTTCATTGTAAATATTTTCAACTTTAGCATGCTCGACTGTTTCATTACAGATTTAATTGTTATAATTTGTTAAGTTTAATGTCACCAGCAATCAAGACAAACAATGATTTTAAAATCCTAAACATTCTTGCGATTTTTAACCGAGAGAATGAAAAATAACGAACGTAGACAGTAATTCAAGATGAACCGACAATTATTCATTTCTTGGACGGAGCATCAACTATTACGCCAACAATATATCAAATCCATTGTACTTAAAGTAAAGTAACACAATAATAATTGAGGAGGCGTATTCGGCAGTCGATCCAAATGATAAACACCACGTTTCGTCCACGTTTCCCTCTCGCATGATGATCCGTTGCCGAGGGCGGCGAAACCCACAGCTGCCTACGTTTGGTGAATTTCGGCGGAACAGATGGCGCTCGGCCGAATACATTCAAGCGGTCCGAGTCCGAATCAACACCAGATGTCGTATAAATCGCGTACGGCCACTAGATGCCACGAGCAGTTCAATTAGGACCTACAACTGGAAAAGCATGAGAGAAACTGCACAATATGTAAATTTATTAATTTAAGTCTAATTTGGCGACGGACACTTAAAAATTACACATCGGCACGTAACAAATGACGTATATTGCGCATTGGAACTAATTAACCTCGCGGCGTATGCATCTCGATGGATACCATAAAGCTTATGTTTATCTGCTATTTTTAAAATAAAATGGAAAACATTTGTTCGCGCGCGTCATGCGAAGAATTACAGAGAATTTGCTTTACTTTCAAAATGAACTGTTTGTTTAGGTAATCTGCACTGACCGCAGGGGTTTAGTTATGACCGGTGTGTGTGTTTTGTTTAAATAAACTCATTTTTCACGCGCGAAAACGCCAACCCTTTATAAACGAACAAATTGATGTTCTTGATTTTTTAAGTTATGGACAATCGGACAGTATTGGGCGTGGAGACTAGTTTATATTTTCGTTCCCAATTTCATGTAGATTTACACCGAGCGACCAGAAAAAAATGTCGACACTTGTCCAGTTTTTCCAAAAGTTAGGGTTTTATATTATATTTGATTTCCTGAAAATTCCGACTTTATAACAAAACCGTTTGATTTTTTGCTTTATAATTCTCCTTTTTTTATGAATTACAACTTTATACTTAAAATTCTACTTTGTTCTCTCAACATTTTGAATATTTTATAAAAATTTCGTCCTTTTTCTCAAAATTTTAACTGTTTGGAAATTTCATCCCGTTTCACAAAATTGGTCATATATTTGAAGCTTCCAAATTTATTAAAAAAAAATCTGTTAATGTTGAAATTAAAAAAAAAAGTTCATTGCTAAATTAATTTGAAAAATGAATCGTAATTTTCAGTTTTTACTTATTTTCTTCGCATCTTTCAAATTGAAATTGATAATTTCTCGAAACACTTTGGGAAAGTTAACGTGTTTTCACAAATTTCAATAAGCCATCGAATTAAATAATAAATGTCAATAAAGTGAAAGAAAAAACAATTCCTTCTAATATCTTTAATAACCATTAGTTACTGATCATATTCCCTCATAAAAGAAAGCTTAAATCTGAACCAACTGGAAATTCTTTAGCCTCTTGATTCCTACAATAAAAAAAAACAGTTTACAAAATAATAGTGAAAAATATAAATAATAAGTAAATAATTAAGCTAAATTAAAACACGTGAATTACTTTACGAATAATCTAGCATTCGTGAATCCCTTCAACGTCATCTTATCTCCATCTATCAACAGGCTGCTTCCTTCTCGAATGGCTAACACATCCCCAGCATGAGCTTCTTCCTGAAATTCTAATATCCTTTGCTCCCTAGTTTCCCCCTTATGTTTCGAATCTGGCTCAGGATCCACATAGTGTGGATTAATATTGATAGGAATTAAATGTAGAGCGTCGAAACTTGGTGGATATACGATTGGCATATCGTTAGTCGTATGTATGCTTTTAGTGGCGATATTAGCGCCGGCACTAGCGCCCAAATACGGAATGCCATCTTCCAAAATTCTGTTACGGATCGGACCTATCAATTGGTTATCGTACAGCGCTTTTAATAATCTGAAAGTGTTGCCGCCTCCTATAAATATGGCTTCGGCTTGTTGTACCGCTTTAACAGGATTATCACTTTGATGAATACCCGTGACGTTTACATCTGAAATACGACTTGAAATAGTTTCTGATTCGATAAATTAACAACTTACGCCACTCGTTGAAGGGTTTTGATACTTTCGTCAGATAAGCATCGTGGTTTTTTAGTGCATATGGTATGAAAAGAAGATGTTTTACTTTATTTCTGAAGTTGTAGTTGTAATTATTAAGATGTTAAAAATAAAAAAAGGGGAAGACTTACTTGCTTAATAGCTGTGTGATGTCTTTTTCCGCATATTTCAAATACTCGTAACCGTGAAATTGAGAAGATGAAAGTAACAGTATCTGCCTCTTCGACATATTTAATACGTGTCCTAGTTTGAAAGCTATTTTTTATTTTAATCTTATCATATATATGTAAAATGATCACTTACATATCTGTTAACATACGAAAATCATTCAGCTGATAGGTAAACTAACCTCAAACATGTTTATTTACTTTTTACTGCATTAGAGATGAGCGACCTAGCTTGTGATACGATATCGATTTTTTGAATCGATCGACATTCGAAAAATCAACGCACTGTTGCCAACACTATGGTTTTAATTGTAGGTCCACAGTTTTTATAAGTTGTTAATGAGGCAATTTATGGACGCTACATCATTACAATCACTGATTTTAAACATTTTGTTGAGCAAACTGTAAAATGTAAGAAGGTTAGGGACTGTTTTAGCAACATACGAATTCCTACACGCTCTATTACTGGTGACGTCTAATGACCAGAGACTATACATAATTTCTCTATGCTAATGACATTTCGCTGTCGATGGTTAGAGATGCTGTATCCAAACGAAAGTCGCTGCTATGGTAATTGTGTTTAAATTGCGTATTTGAGGACGAAAAATCTGTATTTAATTGGCAAGTTACATATTTTTATTCTTCGTGGTGACATATTTTTGCTTAAGATAGTACTTGACCCACACTTCGTGGATTTCTTTAATATTCATAACTATTAAACTTTATATGGATAAAAACGCAACAAAATTTAAAAATTGCACCTTGTTGAATTTTTGACTCTTGTTGCATTTTTATCGCTAATAAAGTTTAATAGTTATGAATAAGGTAGTACTGTGAATATTGCTAGGGTCAAAAACACATCAAAAGTATACAGTCCCGTTTGATTAACGTAGTATTTAGATTAGGCAACGTCGCGATGGAAGAAAAGACAGAGGAATTTTGATACGACTGAACAATGTCATAGTTAAAATTATTCAGTCACAATAAAGAAATATTTCACTGGAAAAGTAACAGACTTATATAGAAAACGTTCGAAAACAGGCTCCAGTAGATTAACTTAGCAAATTAATTAACGGGCAGTCCTACAAAGTTTGTCACATAACCTTAAAAGCTAAGTAAACAACCATGTAGGGTCACAGAACTGTTTATATTGAAACGACGGTGCCACATCTAATAAATTACTGAAAAACTACGATAAAAAATAATTTTTTGATATTGATTCCCTAATTACTTCTATCACACGCTCTAAACTTGTACTTCCACGTACCTAAAATATTTTATGTGTTATTTTTCATTGTTTTTTCCCTTTTAACTGAAATCTGAAACGTACTTTTTGTAAACTATCATAAAATATCTGGTTTTCCATAAGGCGCAAAGTATAAAATTTAAAATATTTATTTATTTTATTATAAATAAATTTTTATAATGGTTATCTGTGGCTCTTCAAAATTTAACTGGATCTTGCTGTAATCTACCAATATGCCAAATGCAATTAAATTTTGAATGGTAATTCTAAAATCGACCGTACTACCTTTAATCTTTACATTAAAAAAGAAAAATACAATTAACTATTCGCAATAGACGAAAACACGCAGTTTGGATACAGCACCACAGAATCTAACCTACAATAGTTCCAATTTGACACGCTGTGACATAGATATTCTCTGTATCTTCTTTGCGAGGTAGTGTTATTTTCATTCGTTTTAACCAGCTTTTTCTCCGTCAGTTACACTAATAGACCGAATTTCGTTAAATATACATATTGAATAACTGTTAATTTTACAACTATTTTTAAAATGAACAGTCACCATCGTCATAAGGTGGCCGCTCTATTGACCTGATTATAATTTAGTTTTTATACAACCCAAAGGGCTCAATGGCTCTTTGTGCTCACGCTCGCATAATCTATTGTGTTTGGGTGGCAGCTTCCCACCAGCTAAGTCATTTGTTGGTCGAAGGAATTCAACGGTGAGGATATGCGGAGGAATGCTGATGACGTAAGTCGGAGGGTCAACGGCGCGGATTATCGGACATTCCGCAAACATTCCTGTTGCAAAGCCAGCCATACCCCGCGAACTACATGTATATTATATGTCGGGTTCAAAATGCAAGCCCAGTGGTCTCTTTTAGAGCAACAGGCACTTCTAGACAATTTATTGAATATTTCTATGTAAAGCCTCACACTAAGTCGATTTTTATTTATAAACTGTATCTATGATGTTAAAATAGAATTCTGAACACAGAGTAAATCGGAACTGTCATTTGGATTAGAAATCATGCTAAATATCATTAATTATTTCAATTGGTTGTCGATTGTTTTAAGAGTAGTTGTTTTATGTTTTATGCTAATTTCTGCAGAAAATTATTAAATTGTTAATAATGGTAATAAAAGTAACATGGGAAAGATTTGGTCCGATTATTTTTATCAAATAACCCCTGAAATATAGGCAACACATTAATCATTATTCAAGCAGCGTAATCATCAAAATATTTAGGCGTGAAACCAGCTTTAGATTTAGCAATTTTTTTTAGTAACATATCTAAAGCTTGACATAATACTTCTCGGTGTACTATTATGCACAAATGTTAAATAAAATCAATAAACATAATATTTCCGGTCAATAAGAGTTCACCATGAAGAATATGCACATTTATCTGAAATGGACTATAGATGTATTACACGTGTCATAGACACTATTTTGAGTCTTATTATTCTATGACGTTATACTCTATAATGTCATCACATTATAAGCTCTCAGTTCCAATTTTTAAATTTCTCCGTTTAAGATAATCAAACGAAGAAAATTCGCGCCAATACTTTAAAATTTTTGGTTCAATTTCACTTGATAATTCGGATACGGACGTTTTTCGAGATTTTAGCTTTAATTTTTGACGACTACATTCCGGTAAAATATTGACAATTGAAAATATTGACAGAACTAGAATTTAATGTGTTTTCTTCATCAGTCGCGTTGTACTCCTTTAGTGGTGGAAAGCATAAAGACGATGAAGTTTAAATAAATTGGTTTGTTTCCAGAAATGCCAAAACGTAAGTCAATAACTGAGTAGATTATGAGCTTTCAGTAACGATAATATTACTCATCGGTTCAAGTTATCAGTTGGATGCAAACTTTCTTGACTTCTGGGACCAAACCATGTTAACTGTATACGAACGATTTTATATCACATTCAACGGCCGTAAAACTTTGGGACAATCTATAAAGGATTTCCATTCCTTAACGAAAATAAGGTAACTGAAAATTTAGACGTGTGGAGGTGTGGAAGAAGCAACTGGCGAAGAAAATGCCACTGAACAGAAATGGAATCGTAAAACTGTATCCTTATTCCCTTTCAGTGTCGGTGCCTATGAAATGCAGTGCAAAATACGGTTATTAGAATTTTGGTTTCCAATTTTTTACGACTTTTTACTCAAGATGTTTGTTCCCGAAAAACGCCTTTTCGGTGTGTCTATATGTATAGTATTGTACCATTATAACTATAAACAGTTATAAAATAGAAATAATCCGTTCAACTGTCTTTTTATTTCAACTTTCTTTTGGATTTTGTATTGTATTTTAAATTTCCCCGCCACTATCTCTAATGATTATTCAAGCGCCATCTATGAGATCTACGGTAATTCGCCAGAACGGTGGATTTCGTTAAAAATAATATAAAATAGTTGGGTTTTCTTGCTTGCTTAGACTTTAAACTTTAATTCAAAAGTGGCTGAAAGCGAAATTATTTTTTTTTGTCGGCAGAAATTGCAAAATTTGACCTAATTGTACGTCAAAAAGTCAAAGTGAAATGCAAGCAAATAATGTCGTGATTTCAAGTAAAATATAGTTTGAATAAAACTTACAGATGCTTCAAGACACAAAACATCGTCAAGAGCAGACTTTCTGGTGCTAATTATTCGTAAAATATTAAAAGAACCCAGATATGTAACAATATTTATATGAAGGAACAAATAACTTTGCAGCTACATGTATTTGTGGTCCACCAAATTAAATTGTTGACTTTTTTAACTCTTAAAACTACCGACAACAAATCAAAACATTTAGGTTAGGATTCTAAGAACACAGAACAGCGTTAACAAATTTCGCAGCGTTGCCACACGACTATGTCTAAATATTACTAGTTCTTACTGTTGCCACTAAAATACCGATAGAAGTTGATAAGTTACTAAAAAAAAAATCACCAGCACTAAAGCTGGCTTCACGCGTAAATAGTTTGATGATTTATATGTTGCCTATATTTCAGGGGTTGATTGACAGAAACAATCGGAATAAATGTTTTCCTTATTATTTTTATTACTATTACTTATAATTTAATAACTTGCAGCAGAAATCGACACCAAATATAAAAGAATTATTATTAAAACTACTAGAAACAAAGCAAAATGTTTAATGATATTTAGGATAGGACTCTAAGAACACAGAATGGTTTTTAATTCTATTTAACATTTCTTCGGCCCTCGAAGTAGTTGTTTCTTGTGGATCGGGCTTCAAATATTTAAATTTTTACCACAGTAAATTATTGATGAAACGTCTATTCATGTCAAACATTTTTTCTATATTATTTAAAATTTTTATTTTTAAAAATTTCTTCCTCATTGTTCCCTTTCCATGTCATGCACTGCTGACGAGCCCAAATAAGAGCGAAACATCGATGTCCAGTGCTACAACCTTTTTTATGAATTTTTATATTTTCATAATGTATCAAAAAAAAACAAAATTTTTTTCATGTCTAATTTTGGTCTTCTATTTTTCATTTTTCCTATTCCATGTAAAATAAACTAACCTCTTATTTTGTCAACTGTCATGAGGTGACATTTTAAATAAATTTAAATATCACGTAGTCATATTTCAGAAACTGTTTTAGAATATTGTCAACAAACAATAAAAATTTAAATATATCCAAACTGGGCCGAGGAAATGTTAAATAAAATTAAAAAACATAATGTTTCCGGTCAATAAGAGATCACCATGAAGAACACAGAATATCGTTAACAAATGTCGCAGTGTTGCCACTCGGCCATGTCTAAATATTACTAGTTCTTTCAGTTGCCACTACAATACCGATAGAAGTTGATAAGTTACTAAAAAAATCACCAGCACTGAAGCTGGCTTCACGCGTAAATGTTTTGAGGATTAATGTGATGCCTATACTTCAGGGGCTGTTTGGCAAAAATAATCGGAATAAATGTTTTTCTTATTATTTTCATTAGTATTACTTACAATTTAATATTTTGCAGCAGAAATTGACACCAAATATAAAAGAATTACTCTTAAAACAACCAGCAACAAAGCAAAACATTTAATGATATTTAGGTTAGGATTCTAAGAACACAGAGTATCATTAATACAGCGCTGCCACAGGACCATATATGTAATAATTCTATATGGCCAGCTTCACGTTTTATTTAGGAATGACTTCTCTTTCTCGCTGACTTTCACACTGGTTGATGAGTCGCAATGAGCATTTGTTAGAAATCAGCTGTGCACGGTGCAAGGCCAAATGTAAACACCGGTCTTCAATGTAATATTTCCATTTTTAAATAAAAATGTGTAGAGTATTTATTAATAAGCCTGTAACGTGTTCAACCATTAAATAAAAGTTTTTAAGACGGGTAACAGTTAATAAAATAACGTACTGTAATTTTTGTGAAAATACGATAATTTTAACTGCGTATGTGTGAAAATTTATCTTTAAATATGTGGCAACACTGACTCGAACGTCAGTGGATGCGATTCTATGACTCGCAACGAGGGATGTCGATTTCTTGTTAAAATAATCGATTTTTGGACCGATTGGAATCGTGCGCAAAGGAATCGATTTTCGATTAAATTAGGTGCTGATGGATCAATGCTGAATTGGCGTCATATCGCCTATATCAAAACCATCAACTTTAACTGATACAAAGGTTAAAATGTTGTGACAAAGCATTTAAAAAGGGAAATTACATAATAATTTAAACGCAACGCAAAGCTTAAAAAAAGTGGCGCCACCATTATTTCCAAATTCTGGTTGACAGTTGGGCCCAGTTATTGTATTCTATGGTTTATATGTTTTTTGTACATAACTGCAAGTTGACTAACTGAGGTTAGTGTTTACGATTGTGATTTTGCGTTTTTTATGGATTTTCAGTGTAATTTTAAAATAAATGAACAAAATAAATACGTTCATTTAACAGTCGAAGAAATAAAATGTCAGTGACCAAACATACTGAAAACTGACAAAATAACACAGTGATCGCGCCACATTTATCTTTTCTATTTAATCAACGACGTAATCACGGATAATAGAAAAAAGATAGTGCTCGGCCTGTATTGGCCATGTATAAAAATTTGACCGAAATGCGTCTAGAAAGTGGAGTGCTCCGACTATTTCGGTAGACCACTATTTCCTTTCTCTCGTTGAAAATCATTGGTCATAGTTAAGCGCGCAAGAGATCATCATAGCAATTGCAGCTCAGTTATTCTGTTGAAAGACTACAAACATTTTTAGATTCCTCCTACATCATCTTCTTCGTAAAAAATATGAATTGAATACATTAAGAAATGATATTAAAATTAAACGAAATCGGTAAGTTCCGACATTTCTCAATAGCTGTTTAATAGCCATATTTATTTACTTCGTTCCTCATTGGTAGTAAAATTCCATCACTGCTGATATCACGAGAACGTACTACATACTCTCTAGATGCTTTTTCGACAGTGTTTTCTGTGGTCGTGCACTATCCTCATTTTATAATCCGTGGATGTAATGAATGAAAAGAAATGTTAAGGCTGCCATCTGTTGGCTTATTAACGTAGCCATTGCTAGTAGATGGAAATGGAGAATAATATAACGACACAAATACACTTACATAAAAAAAATTTTGTTATTAAATTTACAATGACCTGCATGTAAGGTAAATCGATCCGATTCTTAGAAATTTTGAATCGTTTATTAGATCGATCTTATATTTAAGATCGATCTAAAAAATCGACCTAGAGACTTGAACAAATCGATTTTTCCATTAATCGATCTTAAATCGACATCCCTACTCGCAACTTCTTACTCAACCAGCATTGAAAACGATCAGACCCATCGTACTTTTTGTTTATAGTTCTAGTTAAGTAATAATGTAGTAAACGAGAATAAACTATTTTACTACGTTCTCGTGCATTATTTACGTCGCGCAGGTAAAAGTCACAAGTCATAGAACATCACCAAAGTATAGTGACAGCTCTTGTCTTTGGTTGCAGTAGACGTCTTTCCTTAATCTCAATTGTGGTGTTGGAATTGTAATCGTTTTTTTTAGTGTTTTACAAGCGATTTACACCCAACTCAATGCTTGACGTAGCTGCAAGTTTTGCCCAATATTATAAGGTAGGTGCAGGCTATTTGCTTATTTTACTTTTTCGATTTTTTGACCTATTGACATTAGGTCAAATTTCGGAACTTCCTTTGCATTTTACTAATAATTCTTGTAAGAATTTCGCTGTTCGCCACTTTTGGATTAAAATTTAAATAAAACCTGGCTGTTTTAGCTTAGCACAAAACTCAATTACCTTCTGTCCTTTTTGACAATTACCTTCTGTCCTTTTTGACGTAAGTCGCTGTTTGAGAAAATTACCAGATAGGTTACTAAAAAATAACCAAAACTGAAGCTTGCTTCACGCGTAAACGTTTAGATGATTAATGTGTTGCCTATATTTCAGGGGTTATTCGACAAATATTCGGACTAAATATTTTTCCACATTATATTTATTGTTCTTGATGGCTCTTATTGGTCGGAAACAGTATCATAACTAGTTTTCTTTAACATTTCTGGGATCCAGTTGGGTAATATTTAAATTGTTGGTCATTAAAGTTGACAATATTGTGAAATGTCTTGCCCGCCTTTTTCAAAAAATTTATGACTGCGTGTAATATCTAAATTCTTAAAACGTAACCCATAACTGACTTTATTAACCATTTAATAATTTTGAGCAGAAATTGACATAAAATATAACAGAATCATTCTTAAAACAACCGACAACAAAGTAAAATATTTTGTGACATAAATGTTCTTAAAATCCTAACCTAAAGGTTAGGATTTTAAGAACATAGAACAGCATTAAGAAATATAACAGTGTTGCCACACCACCATGTCTAAATATTACTAGTTTTGGTTGCTGCACCACAAAATTATAAGTTTAGTGTCTAACGCACATTTATTTGAAGTGGACAAATCTGCATATCTATCAACTGAAAGATTATGAAAAACATTTGAAACATTATAAAATATGCAAAATTACATAATTTGTGCAAATCATTTTTTTATTTAAGTAATAAACAATAAATCTTATTGAAAAAAAAATATTACCTAGATTTACTTCAAATAGCACGTCTTCGATCGATATATAAAAATGAAATGTAACGCATTTGCGATTCATTTTTTTAAAATTTTGGTTAAATAAAATAGCCTAATAGTAAAAAACTTCTTTATTATTATAACATATTAATTTAAAATAACTGCTAACAGTGTATAGTTACAAAAAAAATGGTAAAAATAGTTTGACCTTGAAATGTCCAAAAATAGGACAATTACATTCTCACCTTCGATATGCGTGAATGCAGCCGGCTTTCCAATTTGTGTCTTCTCCGCTAGATAGAGCATTATGTCAACGTAACTCCGGACTTTTGTTTCCGGTGGTGGAAGGGTAACGTTCGCGTAGTCGAGTGGGGGAGATGAAAACTTCCCCTTCGCCCTCGAAACAGTTACTATTAGAAATCATTTAGTGCAATATGATTGATACCATTATTATAATTAAGAAACAAAAGAAATAAAAAATAGTTGAAAACTTCGAAATTACTAAAATCTAGTTGCTTTGGAATTTTGTAAATGAATTTATCATGACCAAAGCGTACTCTAAACATCTATTCGGTGATATTAACATTTAGATGGAGAATGTTAATGGGACGTTCATCGGGCGAGTAGGATTATTTTGGGAAAATCTCTTAACCCGTAAAGTTGCGAGAACGCGTATGACACCAAACCCTATTAGTAAGCGGCATATTATATACATAACCGAGCATCCGCTAAATACCAGGACCGGCACATAACTCAGGTGCCGATATTGGTTTGTCGATGGAATGTTGATTGTTGTTTTAAGCCGTTATCGCTTGTTGTTTTGTTGGAAATTGCTTTGTCGCGCTTTCCGGAACTTCTAAACTATCATCAGCCAACTATCGCGCTCCTATCTATTTAACTCACTTTTCGGAGAGACGTGATATCCGTTAGTCCTTTACTATATTTGATTCAAAATTGTCGGAAATTAGAAATGGACGATAAAGGCGAAAAAATCCTGGCAACTCTTACTAAAAGAGGACATAACAAATTGTGAGTTTTTGTCCCCCAAACTTTAATTTTTCTTAAAATTTGGGGTTTCGAACAATTTTTGAAAAAAAATGTCTGTATTTTGTTTCAAAAATAGGCAAGATTCTGATGAACGTTCGAAATTTTGATTAAAAGTCAAAATTTTGGAAAAAGTCGAAAAGTTGAAAATTTTTAAGGAAGTTGTAATTTGAAAAAATGTTCATAATTTTTAAATGAAAAGAAATTTTGAAGAAGTATCGAGATTTGAATAAAACGACTTTTTCAAAAAACGTTCTACTAATTAGCAAAAAAAAAATCAAACATCTAAAATTTTCAAAAAGGTCGATATTTCGAAAGAAGTCCAAATTTTGAAAAGTTGAGGTTAAAAAAAGTTCAGCTCGACATTTTCAAGAAAAATTAGGAATTTTTAAAACGACTGAAAGTTTTGAAATAATGTCGAAATTATCAAAAAAATCAATTTAGAATTTTCGAGAAAATCTTAATTTTTGTAAAATCAGAAGAGGGGCATGTTTAAAAAACCTAAAAATCAAAATTTTAAAACAAATCAACATTTTTAAAAGTCGTGATTCTGGAAAAAAAAGAAGTTTTTAAAATTTTTTCCAAACATAATTTTCAAAAATCGAAGTTTTGAGAAAAAAAGTTGAAGTCAAATTTTTAAAAAACCAATCATTTTACCAAAAATCTAGCTTTTGAGAAAAGTAGGAATTTTAAAGAAATATCGAAATTATCAAAAAAAACTGAAATTTTCGAGAAAATCTTAATTTTGAAAAATCGGTAGAAGAGCATGTTTAAAAAAATTCAAAATTCAAAATTTTGAACCAAATCAACATTTTTAAAAGTCGTGATTCTGAAAAAAAAATTTGAAGACTCGAAATTTCTAAATTTTTCGAGAGCCATAATTTTCAAGAAACTGTAGTTTTGAAAAAAAAAGTTGAAGTCAGTTTTTTAAAAAAGCAGATATTTTACCAAAAAACTAAATTTTGAAAAAAGCAGAAATTTTGAAAAAAGTCGAAATTTGGAAAATATTCAAGAATTTCAAAAATGAGAAGTGTTGAAATAAAAAAGTCATCAACTTGGCTGTAATTCTTTGTTAAAAGGGGACTGATTTGTTTGATCATGAAATTTTGGAAAAATAGAATAAATTGCAAAATTTTCAATCAAATTTTCAAAGAAACTAAAAATTTGGAAAGGTCTAAATGTCAATGAAAACTCAATATTATCAGAAAATTCGAAATTATTAAAAAAGTTTAAATGTGGAAAAAGTAACATTTTGGAAAAAGTCGAAATTTTGGATAGTTTAAATTTTTTGAAAAAGTCGAAGTTTTGAAGGCTAGAAATTTTAAAAATTGTTTGCAAACATAATTTTCAAGATAACGAAGTTTAAAAAAAAAGTCAAATTTTCAAAAACCAGTCATTTTATTGATTATCTAGATTTTGACAAAAGTAGAAATTTCGAAAAAAGTCGAAATTTGGAAAATATTCAAGAATTTTAAAAATGAGAAGTGTTCAAATTAAAAAAGTCATCAACTCGACCGTTATTCTTTGTTAAAAGAGGACTGATTTGTTTGATCATGAAATTTTGGAAAAATATCGACATTTTAGAGTAAACTGCAGAATTTTCAATCAAATTTTCAGAGAAGCTGAAAATTTGGAAATGTCTAAATATCAATGAAAAGTCAACATTGTCAGAAACTTCGAAAATATCAAAAAAGTTTAAATTTGGAAAAAGTGAAATTTTGAAAAAAGTGAAATTTTTTAAAAAGTCGAAATTTTGGATAGTTTAAATTTTTTGAAAAAGTCGAAATTTTGAAGACTAAATTTTTAAAATTTTTTACAAACATAATTTTAAAAAAATCGAAGTTTTGAAAAAAAGGTTGAAGTCAAATTTTCAAAAAAACAGTCATTTTACTGATCATTTAGATTTTGACAAAAGTAGAAATTTCGAAAAAAGTCTAAATTTGGAAAATATTCAAGAATTTCAAAAAGGAGAGCTGTTTAAATTAAAAAGTCATTAACTCGGCCGTTATTCTTTGTTAAAAGGGGACTGATTTGTTTGATCATGAAATTTTGGAAAAATATTGACATTTTAGAATAAATTGCAGGATTTTCAATCAAATTTTCAAAGAAGCTGAAAATTTGGAAAGGTCTAAATATCAATGAAAAGTCAACATTGTCAGAAACTTCGAAAATATCAAAAAAGTTTAAATTTGGAAAAAGTGAAATTTTGGAAAAAGTGAAATTTTTTAAAAAGTCGAAATTTTGGATAGTTTAAATTTTTTGAAAAAGTCGAAATTTTGAAGACTAAATTTTTAAAATTTTTTACAAACATAATTTTAAAAAATCGAAGTTTTGAAAAAAAGGTTGAAGTCAAATTTTCAAAAAAACAGTCATTTTACTGATTATTTAGATTTTGACAAAAGTAGAAATTTCGAAAAAAGTCTAAATTTGGAAAATATTCAAGAATTTCAAAAAGGAGAGCTGTTTAAATTAAAAAGTCATTAACTCGGCCGTTATTCTTTGTTAAAAGGAAACTGATTTATTTATTTGATCATGAAATTTTGGAAAAATATCGACATTTTAGAATAAATTGCAGAATTTTCATTCAAATTTTCAAAGAAGCTGAAGTCTTAATAACAATGAAAAGTCAAAATTATCAGCAAATTCAAAATTATCAAAAAAGTTTTAATTTGGAAAAGGTAAAAGTTTGGAAAAAGTCGAATTTTTTTTTAAAGTCGAAGATTTGATTGAACATTTTCAAAAAAATGTTTAATAAGGTATTTAAACAATGTTCAACTTTCCAAAAAAATATCTCGGTCAAGTTTTCAAAAAAACTAAAAATTTGGGAAAGTCGGAGTTTAGAAAAAATCGAAATTTTCGCCTTGTCACTTGTCACCTTGAAAACAGGTTTTAAGAAATGTCTGAAAAAAAATCAACATTTTCAAAAAAAGCTGAAATTATCAAAAGCGAATCGAAAGTTTGCAAAAAAAGTCGAAATTTTGAAAATAGTTGATTTAAAAATGCTTTAAATTTTTAGGAATCGAAATTTATTTCTATTAATAATTTTCAATACATTTTAAATTTTAAGAAAAAATCGAAATCATTTAAATGAAATAGAAATTTTTAAAAAGTCAAAATTTCCAATGAAGTCAAAATTTTTTTGAAAACGCCGAAAACTTGAAAAAAGTCTACATTTGAGAAAAGATTAAAATTTAAAAAAAATCGTAATATTAAAAATTAGTTAAAATTGTGGCATTTTTTACATTTTGGTTTCATTTTTTAAATTTTCGAGTTTTTTTTAAAACTTTAAAATTTTGTCTTTCACAAGTTTCGACACTTTTTGAAAATTTCGAATTTCTTTGAAAATCTTGACCGTTCAAAATTTCAATTTTGTTTAAACCAAACTTTAAATTTTTTTCAGAACTCGACATTTCTTAAAGATGTATATTTCTTGAAAATTTTGGCAGTCGTTCCAAGTTTCTACTTTTTTCGAAATTCTTCATTTTTTTGAAATTCTTGACTTTATTGAAAATTTTAAATGTTTATAGAAATTTCCACATTTTTTTAAAATTTTGACTTTAAAATTTTATATTTTTCAAAATGTCGATTCATTTTTTAAATTTTCGATCATTTTTCAACATTTTAACTTTTTTTGACATAAACAATTTGACTTTTATAAGCCTCTTCACTTTTTCAAAATTTCGAATTTCTTCGAAAATCTTCAAAATTTCAATTTTTTTTAACCAAACTTTAAATTTTTTTCAGAACTCGACATTTCTTAAAAATGTATATTTTTTGAAAATTTTGGTAATTGTTCCAAGTTTCTACTTTTTTTCGAAATTCTTCATTTTTTTTAAAGTCTACTTTTTTGAAAACTTTAAATGTTTATAGAAATTTCCGAATTTTTTAAAAATTTTGACTTTAAAATTTCATATTTTTTAAAGCTTCGATTCATTTTTTGAATTTTCGACCATTTTTCAACATTTTAAACATTTTGACTTTTATAAGCCTCGTCACTTATTCAAAATTTCGAATTTCTTCGAAAATCTTACTTCAAAATTTCAATTTATTTTTAAACCAAACTTTAAATTTTTTTCAGAACTCGACATTTCTTAAAAATGTATATTTTTTCAAAATTTTGACAATTGTTCCAAGTTTCTACTTTTTTTCGAAATTCTTCTTTTTTTTTGAAAGTCTACTTTTTTGAAAACTTTAAATGTTTACAGAAATTTCCGAATTTTTTAAAAATGTTGACTTTAAAATTTCATATTTTTTAAAGTTTCGTTTCATTTTTTAAATTTTCGACCATTTTTCAACATTTTAACTTTTTTGACATAAACATTTTGACTTTTATAAGCCTCGTTACTTTTTCAAAATATCGAATTTCTTTGAAAATCTTACTTCCAAATTTCAATGTTTTTTTAAACCAAACTTTAAATTTTTTTCAGAATTTGACATTTCTTAAAAATGTATATTATTTGAAAATTTTGACAATTGTTCCAAGTTTCTACTTTTTTTCGAAATTCTTGATTTTTTTTAAAGTCTACTTTTTTGAAAATTTTAAATGTTTATAGAAATTTCCGAATTTTTTAAAAATTTTGACTTTAAAATTTCATATTTTTTAAAGTTTCGACTCATTTTTTAAATTTTCGACCATTTTTCAACATTTTAACTTTTTTGACATGAACATTTTGACTTTTATAAGCCTCGTCACTTATTCAAAATTTCGAATTTCTTCGAAAATCTTACTTCAAAATTTCAATTTATTTTTAAACCCAACTTTAAATTTTTTTCAGAACTTAACATTTTTTAAAAATGTATATTATTTGAAAATTTTGACAATCGTTCCAAGTTTCTACTTTTTTTCGAAATTCTTCATTTTTTTGAAATTCTTAACTTGTTTGAAAATTTTAAATGTTTATAGAAATTTCCTCTTTTTTTTAAAAATTTTGACTTTAAAATTTCATATTTTTTAAAATTTCGATTCATTTTTTAAATTTTCGACCATTTTTCAGCATTTTAATTTTTTTTGACATAAACATTTCGACTTATAAGTTTCATCACTTTTTCAAAATTCCGAATTTCTTTGAAAATCTTCACTTTAAAATTTCAATTTTATTTTAAACCAAACTTTAAATTTTTTTCAAAACTCGACATTTTTTAACAATGTGGCGCTTTTTGAAATTTTGGACAGTTTTTTCACGTTTCTGCTTTTTTTTTGAAAATCATTATTTGTTGAAAATTTTAATTGTTTATTAGAATTTCCACATTTTTTTAAACTTTGACTTTAAAATTTCGATATTTTTCAAAATTTCAACATTTTTCAAAATTTCGATTCATTTTTTTAATTTTTGAATTTTTTCAACATTTTGACATTTTTTGACTTAAAAATTTTAACCTTTACAAGTTTCGTCACTTTTTCAAAATCTCGGATTTTTTTTTCGAACATTGTTTTTAAATTTTGACTTTAAAATGTCGAATTTTTTAAAAATTTCGCCAATTTTTCCAATATATATATATATATATATATATATATATATATATATATATTTTTTTTTTTTTGGTAATTCTGGTTTTTAAGAATTTCGACTTTTTTTCAAAATTTATCTATTTTACCAAATTTTGATATTTTCTAAAATTGAAATTTTTTAAAAAATATTTGAAATGATTTAAAAACTTGTTTTTTTTAAATTTCGTAATTTTTGAACATTTTCCCGTTGATTATATTTTTGATTTTTTTGAAAATTTTGACATTTTAGAAAGTTTCTAATCTTTTTTGAAGTTTTTGACAATGTTTCAATATTTCGAGTGTTTAAATTAATTTCATTTTTGTTTTCAAAATTTTAACTTGGAAAATTTTGGTTTTTAAAAAATTCAACTTCTTATGAAAATTTCGACATTTTTTAAAATGGTATTTAAAAATGTTCACATTTTTTCAAATTTTACCTTTGAAAATTTCGCTTTTTAAAAATTCCGACATTATTTAAAAATTCATCTATTTCTGAAAAATTCTGAAAATATTTTGAAATTTTCAAATTATTTTGAACATTTTTCGAACTTTTCAAATAATTTTAAAAATTTTGTCTTTAAATAAACGATTTTTTTTAAATTGCATCTTTCTCATTTTTGAAAGATATTGATTTTTTATCCCATTTTACAATTTTTTGAAAATTTTACTATTATTCAATATTTGGATTCTTTTAAAAATAAGATATTAATTTTTTCAAAACTTTGTTTTTGAAAATTTTAATTTTTTTGAATATTTTAACTTTTTATGAAGATTTCGACGTTTTTCAAAATTTTAAATTATTTTTGATCATTTCGACTCTAAAATTTCAAATTTTCACCTTGGACTCTTTCGAACATTTCGCCTTATTTTTAGAATTTTCAAATTAGAAGTTTCGGCCATTTTTCTAAATTTCAACTTTTTCAAATTTTAATTTTCTTGATTATTTGGAGTTTTAAAATTTCTACTTTTTCAAAACTTTGAAATATTTTTAACATCTCGACTTATTTTTTAAATTTTCGAATTCAAAATATCGGCTATTTTTCAAAATTTCGACGTTTTCCAAAAATTTGGACTGCTTTTTAGGATTTCACTCCTTCGTCTACATCTTATGTGTAAATATGCCCTTTTATCCGTTTTCATATTAAATAAAGCGCAGCACACCCTCAGCTGATGCCGCAGCACAACTTCGCACTATAACTGACCCTTCTCCACGTTTAATAGTAGTTAAAATTGCCAGCCTTAGCTCTTCCCTCGATTTGCAGTAGACGTCCTTCCCATTTGACCTATATAAGTTAAAATTAGTCTCGCCTGTAAATAATATATCTTCTCGGCAGTTGAATTTCCCCTTGTAAGAGATTTTTAATGAATTTCATTTTGCCTTTTTCTTCATGTAACCAACATTTGCATTTTTGTCCTCTAATTTAAATATTTGGTCGAAGTACGAAATTTTTTATTCATTTTCATGGATGAAAAACTGATCATTTGAGCTTATGTACAGTTTCAGTGAGAAAGTTTCATCAGATTAATCCTACGATTAATTGAAGTATAAAAATGCGTAAACAATTTCGAAAAGGCAACATTTTAAATGAAATTAAAATTTTGAGAAAAAGTTTAAATTAAAAAAAAAAGGACATTTTCAAGTTTAGAAAAAAGTCTACATTTTCAATAAACTAAGAACCTGGAGATTCTCTAAAAAAAAAGTCGTTTTTTTTAATGAGAAATATTCAAAAAATAGGACGCTGCGGCAAACGAATTGGTGGATGCGCCGCCAAAAAAATCGGCAGACGCGCCAACAAACGAATTGGCGGACGCGCCAACAAACGAATTGGCGGATGCGCCAACAAACGACTTGGTGGAAGCGGCAACAAACGAATTGGCGGACGCGCCGTTAAACGAGTTGGCGGATGCGCCGGTAAACGAGTTGGCGGATGCGCCGGTAAAATAGTTGGCGGATGCGCCGGTAAACGAATTGGTGGACGCGCCAACGGACGAGTTCGCGGAGCGTCGTTAAAAGAGTTGGCGGATGCGCCGGTAAGGGAATTGTTGGACGGATCACCGATCGAGTTGGTGGATGCGCCGCCGGCCGGATTCAATTAAAATCGGACGTGTCCGTCCACCCCCTGGTCCTCTTATTATCAATATCAGGTCAGTTTGATCACACGCCAGTTGTAATCCCCACCAGTGTCGTTCCCCTTTCGCCCCTTCGTAGGGGATGCTGGCATGATATGATTATGATCCGGTGTTGCCTAGAGACCGACAGATCCATCCCCTCCACAGCGTATATAACGGTAGGGTTGCGCGACGCGCATCACTTCGCGAAAACCCGCCGGGTTTTGTGTGTTGTTTGCAACATGGCAGTCGTTCAGTTTTAAGCCATTGTCAAAGGGTTGATGTGCTTTTTTGTCACACATTTGTTGCGGTTGGTCTTTTGTTGCCTTGTACGTATCGTGATTGCGTTTTGGAACACTCGAGAAGTTGAATATACAGTGTGATGCGTTACTCTAATAATGGTAAGTTGATCTGACTGTGGATTTTGTCAGTTTGTTTCGATTTTTTATTTTTGAAGCGAAACCTGTGAATGACTAGCTATTTTTTATCGTGGTCTTTATTTTAAAGTTGTCACGAAGGACAAGAGGATTTTTCAAAAACCACATCGAACATGTGTTAACACTGTTTTGGAGTGCTGTTTTCAATTGTGTGTGCTGTTTTGGATTGTGTGGTCATTCATTGTTGTAAAAATTTGGATCAAAGTGCTTGCTAATGTTTCCCTCTTTGAACATTTGGATTCGAGGGCGACAGCTCTATCGTCAAGTTCCAAATCTTTTTTCTTTTCATGTTTATTTCAAATGAAACGTTTATACACAGTTGTCGATTCCAATTAGATATTGGGGCCCAGATTATTCAATATTAATATCATTTTTAAACGTATTTTCTGACGATTTAAAAAAAAAGTGTTGTTAGGCACATTGCTTAAATTTAAACTAATTATTATGGTCCATTAGCATTAATGTCAGTTATAAAAGATGTTCTTTTTCATAATTTTTGAAGTGAAAACTTCTTTAGGCGCGTTGAGTGTTTTTGGATAAGGGGTTCACTTGTTGTTTCGCGTGACCAACATCAAGGTTGAAGTATACTGACTATTGTTAACATTAGAGCATTTTAAAGTATATTTCATTTTCAATCAAGATTCGTTTCCCCACGATACATGCATCTACCAATCACAAATATAAAAAGATCAGTTTGACAGAATTTATTTTCAAATATTTTTCATATTGACTGACTTGTTTGCTACTGTGGGTCCCAACTGCAGCACTACATATTTCCTTTTTTGTGGTCCTTGGTTATCTTCATCTCTCTGAAGATGATAGCTTAGCTATCGAAACGCGTTAGAGCAACCTTTGTTGTGTTTTTTTAAATCTTTCTTGGTTTCAGGGGACAAGATTTGTATTTCAATTTTTTACATATTTCCTATTAAGTTTTCACTTCTATCCGCAGTGCCCAAGCTTATTTTTTCAAATTTAATTTGCATTATTATTTATATTTAGTTAGTTATTGTAATATTGTAATTCAGAGAGTCAATATTAATGATATAATATCGCCTCAGTTATTTTAAATATTTGCCTCGTTTATTAAATTCAACCAAATATTCCAAACAACGATGTTTAATATAATTATTACATTAAAACATTGTTGGAATAATTATTCAACTCTTAACAAGTTTATAATTTTTGTTTATTGAATATAAATTGTCGAGAAGATGGGATTACTCAAATTACTTTTGTCGTTTCCTTTTAATGCCCCCTGACCTCTTTAAAGTGAATTATTTTTGAACGAATATTTTTAATTTGGTTTTATAGAAAGTGGACAGAAATAACAACAGAAATTCAAGTTTATTTCATATTTGATATCATTTAATTATTAATAAATTCCCAAGATTCAGTTAGCTTTTTTGTTACTCTGCCTGGGAAGGGTACTTAGCACATTAGTGGCTTCTAAGGCTAAGAGTACACTTTTATTTCTTACATATTTGCAATTTCAGAAGTTGGACTTTGAATATTATTAATGTTAGTGTGAATATTTTTGCATGCTCGACTTTTTTTTTTAAATTTCGACGTCTGCAAATCTCAAATTTTTTAAAATTGTTCCTTTTTTGCAATCTATCCTAGCCTTTTTCTGAATAAAAATTTTAAATTTCCTAAACATTAACTTCATAAAAATCTAACTTTTTTGAAGAATTCCGCGCTTTTTTTGAAAAATTTCGCATTAAAACGACTTTTTTTTTAGAGAATCTCCAAGTTCCTAGTTTATTGAAAATGTAGACTTTTTTCTAAACTTGAAAATGTCCTTTTGTTTCAAAATTTAAACTTTTTCTCAAAATTTTAATTTCATTTAAAATGTAGACTTTTCGAAATTGTTTACGCATTTTTATACTTCAATATACTTCTATATTCTATATTTCTATATATCTATATTTCTACATTCCAATATTTCTATATTTCTATACTGCTATATTTCTATATTTTTATATTTCTATATTCTATATTTCAAAATTTCGACCTTTTCGTAAATTTTTAACCTATTTTGGATCTATTCTGGATCTATTTTGGACCTTTTTTCAAAGATTTTATTTTATTTTGAAAATTTCGATTCAAAATTTCGACTTTATTAGAAGTTTTCACCTTATTTTTGAAAAATTCGAGTTATTTTCTAAAATTCGTACTTCCTGAAATTTCGACTTTTTTGTAACTTTTAAATTTGTGAATTTTTTTCAATGAAAATTTCGACTTGGTGGACTTTTTTTAAAATGATTCTGATTTTTCTCGAAATAATGCTTTTCTGACAGGGTTTTTCTCTTTTCTGAAGAATTCGACCTCCATGAAAATTACGACTTTATTTTCGAAAATTTCGACTTTCGGAAAATTTCGACCTTCGAAAAATTTCTCCTTTCGGAAAATTTCGTCTTTCTGAAAATTTGGACTTTTTGAAAATTTCGACTTTTCTAAATATTCCGAATTTTGATTTTTTGAAAATTACGTCATTTCGAAGATTTCATTAATTTTAAATTTGGACTTTTTTGCAACAGTTTTCGATGTGAAATTCTCCCCTATTTATCGAAATTTCGAACTTTTTATAAATGTCGACTGATTCGAGATTTTAAAATTTTTATTTTTTTCAAGTACCCATTTTTCTCAAAATTGTTGCTTCAAATGTTCTACTTTTTCTTGAAATTTTCATTTTTTTTGTAAATTTAGCTTTTAAAAAATCCACATTTCAGAGTTTTCATTTTTTCAAATTTAAATTTTTATCCAAATTTCGACTTTTTTCAACTTTTGAGAACTTTTTACATTTTTTTTAATGGAAATTTCGACTTGAACGTTTTTTAAAATGATTCTGGTTTTTCTCCAAATAATGACTTTCTAACATTATTTTTCTCTTTTCTGAAAAGTTTGATTTTCATGAAGGTTACCATTTCTTTTTCGAAAATTTCGACTTTCTGAAAATTTCGTTTTTTAAAATGATTGTGGTCTTTCTCTGACATTATTTTTCTCTTTTTTGAAGAATTCGGCCTTTATAAAAATTACCATTTTACTTTTGAAAATTTCGATTTTCTGAAAATTTCGTCTTTCGGAAAATTGCGACTTTCGGAAAATTACGACTTTCGGAAAATTTCGTCTCTCGGAAAATTTTGTCTTTCGGAAAATTTCGACTTTTTGAAAATTTCGACTTTCTAAATATTTCGACTTTCTGAAGATTTTGATTTTTCGAAAATTTCGTCATTTAAAAATTTCATTAATTCTAAATTTGGACTTTTTTGTAAAAGTTTTCGATGTCAGATTTTCGCCTATTTATTAAAATTTCGACTTTTTTATAAATATCGACTGATTAGACATTTCAAAATTTTCATTTTTTTCAAGTTCCCATTTTTCTCAAGATTTTTGCTTCACATGTTCTACTTTTTCTCGAATTTTT
>CM053330.1:38203168-38325668 GCA_028583605.1 Dastarcus helophoroides | reverse complement strand
TAACCATGTTAAACGATTAACCTCAACATAATTATGTAGTTTGGTAGCGGATTTCATTGAATAATTCTCTCGGATGCACTGCTGACAGATGATCCATAAAAAAGTTACACACACTTTTGAAAACATTATTTTGAAAATTTGTACGTCGATATGTATAGAGGAGACATTGTTTGGCCAAAATAAAGTTAGCAGTTAAGCCAAATCGGTTTTGTATTTACTTTATTATTCACGAGTGTCCCCCTCGCAAGGAAAATCGACCTGTCGAGAAAATCCGAAATTACACATCTCCGGAATTTCGATGCTACCTTCCGTTTGTTGAAGAAACATCTTGAAGTAATGGCAACCTGGAGCTGTATTGATCCTTCCAGATGATTTTGGCTTCAGCTTTCGTGGCGTAAATATTTCGAATAAGCAGTGTTGTCAGCTAAGAATATTTATTGCAAAACGACTTTGAGATTTGTATTGTATCCACGCGTATAGTCTATGCTAAAAATCGAGTATTGGTGCTAACCTGGCACTAATGCTAAATCCACTACGCAGAGCGACTTGCTACACGTAGCGGATATGAAACATTCTAAAAATTGTTTACTACAATTACTATCGGTGAACTACCCTTAAAACTTCAAAAGAATCAAAATAAAACATTCAAAAAATTTTTTTTCTCCGATGTACCTTTCAGATTGTAGGGCACTTTGTGACCTACAATCTGAAAGGCTGTAATCTGTATTGATGGCTTTTCGATATCTACCACTTTACACATTTTTTTTATATACATTTTTTAGGATCCATTCCGACATATCGTTTTTAAGTAGCGCTGTAACAAGTTGGATCTTTTGGCAAATGACTAATAAACTTTATGAAAACCCATAACATTAGAGGCCAGATAATAAAGTGGTCCCTTTATATTTTATAGGCCATATTGAGAGACGAATATCCGTGGAATAAGAAGCGACCTAATGCTTCAAACTTCTATTCAATGTAATCGGATTATAGGACATAAAGCGTATTTAGAGGTGATCTCTGACTGCTGCTGCTGTTTTTTTTAATATTCGCTATGAAGTTTGATTCGGGATTCAGCAGTTGCAAAGTTGCTTGTTTGATCCTGACATTGTGTCCTCTTTGAAAGAAGTTATGCTAAATTATTTTATTGTGGAATTGTTATTTTGTGTGTATAGATTTTATACCATAGAATGGTACATGTTATACGTAAAGGTTTAATTTTCATTTTAACAGGCGATATTTTTGGTGGAACGGACTGGTCCTTGTTTATCTTCAAATATTGAAATACAAACTTGTCCCCTGAAACCAAGATTAAAAAAAGCAACAAAGGTTGCGTTTCGATAGCCAAGCTATCATCTTCAGAGAGATACTTAGATTTTTGAGTGTGATATAGTATTGTTACGTGTTAGGTTCCATTTTAAGATGTAGATTTAAAATACTTTATTTAAACTAAGTCACAGAACGTACAACAACGAATAACATTAACTATGTATTTTAATTTTTTTCTGAGAAACATTTGACTTTTTTGATAATTCATGTCTTGATTAAAAATTTTCATCTTTGCAAATTTTTCAAAAAAATTTTCATCTTTGGAAATATCGACCTTTCTAAAAATTTCATTTTTAGAATTTTCAATTTTTTAAAAATAATTTAATTTTATCTCGAAGTATGGAATTTTTTTTAGCAAATTTGGACTCTTTTCAAATTTTTGAGCTTTGACAATTTTGACTTTTTCAAAATTCTCCCTTGTCGTTACCATATCTAAAATGTTGACAGGAAATTTTTTGCAAATCTGACTTTATAAATTCGATTTTTGTAAAACATTTCAATTCTAAAAATTGAAACACAGAACTTGTCCCCTGAAACCAAGAAAGATTAAAAAACACAACAAAGGTTGCTCTAACGCGTTTCGACAGCCAAGCTGTCATCTTCAGAGAGAAACTCTGACAGCTTGACTGTCGGAACGCGTTAGAGCAACCTTTGTTGTGTTTTTTAATCTTTCTTGGTTTCAGGGGACAAGTTCTGTGTTTCAATTTTTGAAGATAACCAAGGACCAGTCCGTTTCATCAAAAAAAATTTCAATTCTGTTTGGAAATTTGAATTTTTTAAATGTTTGGACATTTCAGAACTTTGACTGACGTTGACTCACTTGAAATGTTTCATTTTTTTTAAATTCGCCTTTTTTTACAAAATTTTTCCATTTCTTAAAAATTCTAACTTCCTGAAAATGGCGATCTTTTTTGAAAAAATTGACTTTTCGATTTTTATTGGAAACTTTGACACCAAATTTTTAGCAAATCTAACTATTTATAAATTCGATTTTTGTAAAACATTTCAATTTTGTTTGGAAATTTGAATTTTTTGAATGTTTCGACATTTCAAGACTTTGACTGACTTGAAATGTTTCATTTTTTAAAAATTCGCCTTTTTTACAAAATTTTTCCATTTCCTGAAAATTTTAACTTCCTGAAAATGGCGACCTTGTTTGAAAAAATTGACTTTTCGATTTTTATTGGAAACTTCGACACCAAATTTTTTGCAAATCTAACTATTTATAAATTCGATTTTTGTAAAACATTTCAATTTTGTTTGGAAATTGAATTTTTTGAATGTTTCGACATTTCAAGACTTTGACTGACTTGAAATGTTTCATTTTTTAAAAATTCGCCTTTTTTACAAAATTTTTCATTTCCTGAAAATTTTAACTTCCTGAAAATGGCGACCCTTTTTGAAAAAATTGACTTTTCGATTTGTATTGGAAACTTCGACACCAAATTTTTTGCAAATCTAGCTATTTATAAATTCGATTTTTGTAAAATATTTCAATTCTGTTTGGAAATTTGAATTTTTTGAATGTTTTGACATTTCAAAAATTTGACCCGAAATGTTTCATTTTTTTTTAAATTCGCCTTGTTTACAAAATTTCCTTAAAATCTTAACTTACTAAAAATGATGACCTTTTTTGAAAATTTGACTTGTCGATTTTTATTGGAAACCTCGACACGAAATTTTCTGCAAATTTGACTGTTTATAAATTCGAATTTTTGTAACACATTTTAAACTGTTTGGAATTTTGAATTTTTTGAATGTTTTGACATTTCAAAACTTTGACTCGAAATATTTCATTTTTTTAAAGTTCGCTTTGTTTACAAAATTTTTCCATTTCCTCAAAATCTTGACTTACTAAAAATGAAGACCTTTTTTGAAAATTTTGACTTTTCGATTTTTATTGGAAACCTCGACACGAAATTTGACTGTTTATAAATTCGATTTTTGTAAAACATTTCAATCTGTTTTGAAATTTGAATTTTTTGAATGTTTTGACATTTCAAAACTTTGACTTGAAATGTTTCATTTTTTTTAAATTCGTCTTGTTTACAAAATTTTTCCATTTCCCCAAAATCTTAACTTACTAAAAATGAAGACCTTTTTTGAAAATTTTGACTTTTCGATTTTTATTGGAAACCTCGACACGAAATTTTCTGCAAATTTGACTGTTTATAAATTCGATTTTTGTAAAACATTTCATTCTGTTTGAAAATTTGAATTTTTTTAATATTTTCGACATTTCAAAACTTTGACCCAAAATATTTCATTTTTTTTAAATTCGCCTTGTTTATAAAATATTTCCATTTCCTTAAAATCTTGACTTAGCTAAAAATGGCGACCTTTTTTGAAAATTTTGACTTTTCGATTTTCATTGGAAACCTCGACACCAAATTTGACTGTTTATAAATTCGATTTTTGTAAAACATTTCAAGCTGTTTTGAAATTTGAATTTTTTGAACGTTTTGACATTTCAAAACTTTGACTCGAAATGTTTCATTTTTTTAAATTCGTCCTGTTTACAAAATTTTTCCATTTCCTCAAAATCTTGACTCTACTAAAAATGGCGACCTTTTTGAAAATTTTGATTTTCGATTTTTATTGGAAACCTCGACACCAAATTTTTTGCTAATCTAACTATTTAAAATTTGAATTTTTTGAATGTTTTGACATTTCAAAACTTTGACTCGAAATGTTTCATTTTTTTTAATTCGCCTTTTTTACAAAAAAGTTTCCATTTTCAGCAAATCAAGACTTTGAGGAAATGGAAACACTTCCTCAAAACCTTGACTTGCTGAAAATGGGAACTTTTTTTGGAAAAATTTGACTTCGATTTTTATTGGGAACCTCGACTACTTTGAACATTTAAATTTTTTGAACTATTCTACCTTTAGTTATTCTTCTTTTATACATTTTTATTGGTAGTAAATATTACCATTGATGATGATTATTAATTATTGAAATTTTGACACCAAATTTTGAATTTTTCTCAAAATTACGACTTTTTAAAAATTTCGACTTTTTTAAGATTTTGATTTTTTTTATAAATTGGATTATACGTTGAAATATTCTTTTTTTGAAAAATTCTACCTATTTTTAAAATTTTTCCTTTTTTTGGATGAGTTCCACCTTTGTTCAAACTTTGGACTATTTTTCGAAATTTTCACTTTGTTTTTTTTGAAAATATCGACTTTTTCTCGCAGTTTTAACTTTTATACAGTAAATTGAATTGTTATTTAAAATATTCAAATTTTTTAAAAAATTTGAAAAATAGAATTTTTTTAAATTTAGAATTTTTGAAATTTTCAAATTAAAAAAAAATGTTTATATTTTTTTTTTAAATTTCGACCTTCTGTTAGCAACATTTCGACTGTTTTTCGAAGTAGTGACTTCAGAATTTGAACTATTTTCGAAATTGCTGCCTTTTGATTTTGATTTTTTTTTTATAAATTTGATTATGTGTTGAAATATTCTTTTTTTGAAAAATTCTACCTATTTTCTAAATATTTACTTCTTTTTAGATAAGTTACACCTTTGTTCAAACTCTTGACTGTTTTTCGAAATTTTGACTTTGTTTTTTGAAAATATTGACTTTTCTTAGCAGTTTTGACTCTTATGTAGTAAATTGGATTCTTATTTAAAAAATGAATAATTTTTTAAAAATTCTTATTTTTTTAAAAAATGGAATTTATTTTCAAAATTTAGAATTTCCGAAATTTTCAAATTAAAAAAAAATTTAATTTTACATTATTTTGAAAATTTCGACCTTTTATTATCAAAATTTCGACTATTTTTCGAAGTTGTGAGTTCAGAATTTGAACTATTTTCGAAATTGCTGCCTTATTTCAAAATTTCGATTTTTTCAAAATTTCGACTTTTTTAAAATTTTGTTTTTTTTTAAATGAATTGGATTAAATGTTGAAAGATTCTTTTTTTAAAAAATTCTATCTATTTTTAAAATATTTACTTTTTTTGGATAAGTTCTACCTTTGTTCAAACTTTTGGCTGTTTTTCGAAATTTTGACTTTGATTTCTGAAAATATCGACTTTTCCTCGTATTTTTGACTTTTATACAGTAAATTGGATTCTTATTTAAAAAATGAATTTTTTTTTTAAATTCTCATTTTTTTGAAAAATCGAATTTATTTTCAAAATTTAGAATTTCCGAAATTTTCAGATTAAAAAAAAATTTTAATTTAAATTATTTTGAAAATTTCGACCTTTTATTATCAAAATTTCGACTATTTTTCGAAGTTATGAGTTCAGAATTTGAACTATTTTCGGAATTGCTGCCTTTTTTCAAAATTTCGACTTTTTCAAAATTTCGGACTTTTCAAAATTTTGATTTTTTTTATAAAGTGGATTATACGTTAAAATATTCTTTTTTTGAACAATTCTATCTATTTTCAAAATATTTACTTTTTTTGGATCAGTTCCACCTTTGTTCAAACCTTTGATTGTTTTTCGAAATTTTGATTTTGTTTTTTGAAGATATCGACTTTTCCTCGGAGTTTGGACTTTTACATAGTAAATTGGATTCTTATTTAAAAATTGAAAAAATTTTAAAAAATTTTCATTTTTTTGAAAAATGGAATTTATTTTCAAAATTTAGAATTTCCGAAATTTTCAAATTAAAAAAAAAAAATTAATTTTACATTATTTTGAAAATTTCGACCTTTTATTATCAAAATTTCGACTATTTTTCGAAGTTGTGAGTGCAGAATTTGAACTATTTTCGAAATTGCTGCCTTTTTTCAAAATTTCGATTTTTTCAAAATTTCGACTTTTTTAAAATTTTGTTTTTTTTTTAAATGAATTGGATTAAATGTTGAAAGATTCTTTTTTTAAAAAATTCTATCTATTTTTAAAATATTTACTATTTTTGGATAAGTTCTACCTTTGTTCAAACTTTTGGCTGTTTTTCGAAATTTTGACTTTGATTTCTGAAAATATCGACTTTTCCTCGTATTTTTGACTTTTATACAGTAAATTGGATTCTTATTTAAAAAATGAATTTTTTTTTAAATTCTCATTTTTTTTGAAAAATCGAATTTATTTTCAAAATTTAGAATTTCCGAAATTTTCAGATTAAAAAAAAAATTTAATTTAAATTATTTTGAAAATTTCGACCTTTTATTATCAAAATTTCGACTATTTTTCGAAGTTGTGAGTTCAGAATTTGAACTATTTTCGGAATTGCTGCCTTTTTTCAAAATTTCGACTTTTTCAAAATTTCGGACTTTTCAAAATTTTGATTTTTTTTTATAAAGTGGATTATACGTTAAAATATTCTTTTTTTGAACAATTCTATCTATTTTCAAAATATTTGCTTTTTTTGAATCAGTTCCACCTTTGTTCAAACTTTTGACTATTTTTCGAAATTTTGATTTTGTTTTTTGAAGATATCGACTTTTCCTCGGAGTTTTAACTTTTACATAGTAAATTGGATTCTTATTTAAAAATTGAAAAAATTTTAAAAAATTTTCTTTTTTTTGAAAAATGGAATTTATTTTCAAAATTTAGAATTTCCGAAATTTTCAAATTAAAAAAAAATTTAATTTTACATTATTTTGAAAATTTCGACCTTTTATTATCAAAATTTCGACTGTTTTTCGAAGTTGTGAGTTCAGAATTTGAACTATTTTCGAAATTGCTGCCTTTTTTCAAAATTTCGACTTTTTCAAAATTTCGGCTTTTTCAAAGTTTTGATTTTTTTTATAAAGTGGATTATACGTGGAAATACTTTTTTGAAAAATTCTACCTATTTTCAAAATATTTACTTTTTTTTTGGATAAGTTCAGCTTTGTTCAAACTTTTGACTATTTTTCGAAATTTTGACTTTGATTTCTGAAAATATTGACTTTTCCTCGCATTTTTGACTTTTATACAGTAAATTGGATTCTTATTTAAAAAATGAAATTTTTTTTTAAATTCTCATTTTTTTGAAAAATGGAATTTACTTTGAAAATTTAGAATTTCCGAAATTTTAAAATTTAAAAAATTTTTTTATAATTTATCATTTTTTTGAAAATTTTGACCTTTTATTATCAAAATTTTGACTATTCTTCGAAGTCATACTTTAAAATTTGAACAATTTTCGAAATTGATGCCTTTTTTCAAAATTTCGACTTTCTTAAAATTTTGATTTTTTTATAAATTGGATTATACGTTGAAATATTCTTTTTTGAAAAATTCTACTTAATTTCAAAATATTTACTTTTTTTGGATAAGTTCGACGAAAAATGGGTTTTTTTCAAAATTTAGAATTCTAAAATTTTCCAATTTAAAAAAAAATTCACATTTTTTTGAAAACTTCTATTACTTTTATTATCAAAATTTCGACTATTTTTCGAAGTTATGACTTCAGAATTTGAACTATTTTCGAAATTGCTGCCTTTTTCAAAATTTTTTAATAAATATTAAGCATTGCTTCGAAACATTTGTAACTACGACTTTTAAAAAAATCGTCTGTCTTTGAAAAACTAAATTTCTTTGAGGAATCCGATTTGCTAAATTGCGAATTTTGAATGAATTGTGGAAAACGAATTCGACAGTTAATTAAATTTCAATTTTAAAGCTGTCATTTTCAAGATTAAACTGAGGTCGAAATTTAGAAGAAATTTCGATTTAAAATCCAAAGATTTTGAAAAAAAAAGTTGGTTTTAATTTGTTTAAATCGAAAGTAGTAAGAACAATTTTTTTTAGACATTTTGAAGTTATGACTTCAGATTTTGAATTATTTTTAAAATTGTTGACTTTTTCAAAATTTTGTAGTAAATATTAAGCATTCCATCGAAACATTTGTAACTTGGACTTGTCTATCTTTGGAAAACGAATTTTTTTTGAGGAATCCGATTTGCTAAATTGCGAATTTTAGAATTTTGAACGAATTGTGGAAAAGGGATGCAATAGTTAATTAAATTTCAATTTTAAAGCTGGCATTTTCAAGTTTAAACTGAGGTCGAAATTTAGAAGAGATTTCGATTTAAAATCCAGACATTTTGAAAAAAAAAATTAATTTTAATTTAGAAATTACGATGTTTAAATCGAAAGTAGCAGGAACATTTTTTTTAAACATTTTGAAGTTTCTTTTCAAAATTTCGACATCATTATATTTTCAAATTTTGCTTTTGAACTCAAAATTTTATTAAAATACCAAAATTTTAACTTTAAGGTTGCAATTACAAGAAAATTATTAGAAAATCCAAATTTGCGTTTGTTATTCTGAGAAGAAGTCGTGACTTTACAATTTTGAGATTATGACTTTTTTTCAAAAAAATTTGATTTATAATAGAAGTTTTCAACTTTGGAAATCGAAATAAAAAATACAAATGCGAAGAAGGTCGAAATTTTCAATAAAAAAATCGAATATTCAAAGTCTTCTTTCTCGAAATCTTGGGGAAGAAATTGGAAATTTCTTTGAACTTGTTTCGATTTTTTTCAGCTTCAGAATAAATTGCTGTCGAAATTTTTAGAAACAAGACATGGAAGAAAATTTTCAGTTGTTTCTTCAAACTCCCGTACAGTTTCTAAACCAGAAAGATATTTTAAAGATATCATTTTAGCGATACCTTTAAGAGACAGAGAAATGTTAACATTTGGGTAACTTTTTTTAGTCGCCAGATTACTGATATCTAACAGATATCTATAAGATGGTCTTTAGGATGAGAAATCTTTATGTTAACATAATGTTAACTTTCTGACAATATTTTCAGATGTCAGACTCTAAAAAATGATGACCCTAAGAGCTCTTTAAGAGAGCTTACTGCTGAGCGGGCTTCCATCTTTTATTCGTAAATGCCGACGTTGTTCTCAACTTTTCGTTCTTAAAGAAATCTTCACTTCAATTTCAAGCGCCCCACCTTGCCCTATTCTAGCTAGGTCTATACCTGCACCCGTTTCTTTCCAAAATATTCCGCAGTGTTCGCGATTTAACATTATCTGTTTTCTGCAAATCACTGTGGGTCGATTTCCATGGAAAAGTAGAGTGACCCAACGACCTCTTCAGGCCGTTTGGACGCACCATATCACCTAATTACAATAAAATTTGGCATCTATTCTTCTCTGATTCTTTTGCTGCCAGAGTTCGACTTTGTTTATGGTGTTTAACACTATCAAAAATTTCAAAATTAGCACCCTGGCTGTCATGGAGTATGTTTCGAATTTGTATTATTTATTGACAGTCTGAAAAGGGGTTTACATTAAGATTTGATTTTTTTTTCCATTATCTCACTGAAGATGGTAGCTTGGTTATCGAAACGTGATAGAGCAACCTTTGTGTTCTTTAATCTTTCTTGGTTTCGGGGGACAAGATTTCTATTTCAATTTTTGAAGATAACCAAGGACCAGTCCGTTTCATCAAAAAAAATTTCAATTCTGTTTGGAAATTTGAATTTTTTAAATGTTTGGACATTTCAGCAAAAATTTGACCCGAATGTTTTATTTTTTTTAAATTCGCCTTGTTTACAAAATTTTTTCAATTTCCTTAAAATCTCTAACTTACTAAAAATGGCGACCTTTTTTGAAAATTTGACTTTTCGATTTTTATTGGAAACCTCGACATGAAATTTTCTGCAAATTTGACTGTTTATAAATTCGATTTTTGTAAAACATTTCCATTCTGTTTGAAAATTTGAATTTTTTGAATGTTTCGACATTTCAAAACTTTGAACTCGAAATGTTTCATTTTTTTAAAGTTCGCCTTGTTTTTTTACAAAATTTTTCCATTTCTCAAAATCTTGAATTACTAAAAATGACGACCTTTTTTGAAAATTTTGACTTTTCGATTTTTCATTGGAAACTCGACACCAAATTTGACTGTTTATAAATTCGATTTTTGTTAAAAATATTCAATTGTTTGAAAATTTGAAGTTTTTGAATGTTTTGACATTTCAAAACTTTGACTCGAAATTGATATTCATTTTTTTTTAATTCGTCTGTTTACAAAATTTTTCCATTCCCCAAAATTCTTACCTTGCTAAAAATGGCGACTTTTTTTTTGAAATTTTGACTTTCAATTTTTATTGGAAACCTCGACACCAAATTTTGACTTGTTTATAAATTCGATTTTTGTAAAACATTTCAATTCGGTTTGGAAATTTGAATTTTTTTAATGTTTTGACATTTCAAACTTTACTCGATAATGTTTCTTTTTTTTAAATTCGTCTTGGTAATTTTTCCATTTCC
The DNA here is from genome assembly GCA_028583605.1 of Dastarcus helophoroides. Taxonomy (NCBI): domain Eukaryota; kingdom Metazoa; phylum Arthropoda; class Insecta; order Coleoptera; family Bothrideridae; genus Dastarcus; species Dastarcus helophoroides. Next base: position 38,315,156 of record CM053330.1, on the reverse strand, counting down.
TCAAAATCTTGACTCACTAAAAATGGCGACCTTTTTGAAAATTTTTGATTTTTTCGATTTTATTGGAAACCTCGACACCAAATTTTTTGCTAATCTAACTATTTAAAATTTGAATTTTTTGAATGTTTTGACATTTCAAAACTTTGACTCGAAATGTTTCATTTTTTTTAATTCGCCTTTTTTACAAAAAAGTTTCCATTTTCAGCAAATCAAGACTTTGAGGAAATGGAAACACTTCCTCAAAACCTTGACTTGCTGAAAATGGGAACTTTTTTTGGAAAAATTTGACTTCGATTTTTATTGGGAACCTCGACTACTTTGAACATTTAAATTTTTTGAACTATTCTACCTTTAGTTATTCTTCTTTTATACATTTTTATTGGTAGTAAATATTACCATTGATGATGAATTATTAATTATTGAAATTTTGACACCAAATTTTGAATTTTTCTCAAAATTACGACTTTTTAAAAATTTCGACTTTTTCAAGATTTTGATTTTTTTATAAATTGGATTATACGTTGAAATATTCTTTTTTGAAAATTCTACCTATTTTTTAAAATTTTTTCCTTTTTTTGGATGAGTTCCACCTTTGTCAAACTTTGAACTATTTTTCGAAATTTTCACTTTTTTTTTGAAAATATCGTTCCTTTTCCTTGAAGTTTTCACTTTTTATCTGGTAAATTGAATTATTATTTAAAAAATCAAATTTTTAAAATTTTTTATTTTTTCTAAAATTGGATTTTTTTTTCAAATCTTGATTTTATTTTATAAATAGGATTATACGTTGAAAATTTTTTTCTAAAAATTGTAATTTTTTTGAAAAATGGAAGTTATTTTCAAATTTAGAATTTCTGAAATTTTCAAATTCAAAAATAAAAAATTTTAATTTTACATTTTTTTGAAAATTTCGACCATTTATTATTAAAATTTCAACTACTTTTTCGAAGTTGTGACTTCAGATTGAATATTTTGAATTGCTGCATTTTTACAAATTTGGCCCACATCAGAATTTGAAACTATTTTTGAAATTGCTGCATTTTTACAAAATTTCGACTGTTTCAATACTTTTTAAAATTTTGATTTTTTTTTTAATGAATTGGATTAAATGTTGAAAAATTCTTTTTTTGAAAAATTCTATCTATTTTTAAAATATTTACTTTTTTTGGATAAGTTCCACCTTTGTTCAAATTTTTGGCTGTTTTTAGAAATTTTGACTACAAAATTTGAACTATTTTCGAAATTGCTTCGACTTTTTTCAAAATTTCGGCTTTTTTCAAAATTTTGATTTTTTTAATAAATTGGATTATACGTTGAAATATTATTTTTTTGAAAAATTCTACCTATTTTCTAAATATTTACTTTTTTTTTGGATAAGTTACATCTTCGTTCAAACTTTTGACTGTTTTTCGAAATTTTGACTTTGTTTTTTGAAAATATTGACTTTTCTTCGCAGTTTTGACTTTTCTGTAGTAAATTGGTTTCTTATTTAAAAAATGAATAATTTTTTAAAAATTCTCATTTTTTGAAAAATGGAATTTATTTTCAAAATTTAGAATTTCCGAAATTTTCAGATTTAAAAAAAATTTAATTTTACATTACTTTGAAAATTTCGACCTTTTATTATCAAAATTTCGACTATTTTTCGAAGTTGTGAGTTCAGAATTTGAACTATTTTCGAAATTGCTGCCTTTTTTCAAAATTTCGACTTTTTCAAAATTTTGTTTTTTTTTTATGAATTGGATTATACGTTGAAATATTCTTTTTTTGAAAAATTCTACCTATTTTCAAAATATTTCCCTTTTTGTGATAAGTTCCACCTTTGTTCAAACTTTTGACTGTTTTTCGAAATTTTGACTTTGATTTTTGAAAATATTGACTTTTCCTCGCATTTTTGACTTTTATACAGTAATTTGGATTCTTATTTAAAAAATGAAAAATTTTGTAAAAATTCTCATATTTTTGGAAAATGGAATTTACTTTGAAAATTTAGAATTTCCGGAATTTTGAAATTTAAAAAAATTTTTTTTAATATTTCATTTTTTTGAAAATTTCGACCTTTTATTATCAAAATTTTGACTATTCTTTGAAGTTATGACTTCAAAATTTGAACTATTTTCGAAATTGATGCCTTTCTTCAAAATTTCGACTTTTTTAAAATTTTGATTTTTTTTATAAATTGAATTATACGTTGAAATATTCTTTTTTGAAAATTTCTACCCATTTTCAAAATATTTACTTTTTTTTTTGGATAAGTTCGACCTTTGTTCAAACTTTTGACTGTTTTTCGAAATTTTGACTTTGATTTTTGAAAATATCGACTTTTCCTCGCATTTTTGACTTTTATACAGTAAATTGGATTCTTATTTAAAAAATGAAAAATTTTGTAAAAATTCGCATATTTTTTGGAAAATGGAATTTACTTTGAAAATTTAGAATTTCCGGAATTTTAAAATTTAAAAAAAAAATTTTTAATTTTTCATTTTTTTGAAAATTTCGACCTTTTATTATCAAAATTTTGACTATTCTTCGAAGTTATGACTTCAAAATTTGAAATATTTTCGAAATTGATGCCTTTTTTCAAAATTTCGACTTTTTTAAAATTTTGATTTTTTTATAAATTGGATTATACGTTGAAATATTCTTTTTTGAAAAATTCTACCTAATTTCAAAATATTTACTTTTTTTGGATAAGTTCGACGAAAAATGGGTTTTTTTCAAAATTTAGAATTCTAAAATTTTCCAATTTAAAAAAAAATTCACATTTTTTTTGAAAATTTCTATTAGTTTCGACTATTTTTCGAAGTTATACTTCAGAATTTGAATTATTTTCGAAATTGCTGCCTTTTTCAAAATTTTTTAATAAATATTAAGCATTGCTTCGAAACATTTGTAATTACGACTTTTAAAAAAATCGTCTGTCTTTGAAAAACTAAATTTTTTTGAGGAATCCGATTCGCTAAATTGCGAATTTTAGAATTTGGAATGAATTGTGGAAAACGAATTCGACAGTTAATTAATTTTCAATTTTAAGGCTGTCATTTTCAACATTAAACTGAGGTCGAAATTTAGAAGAAATTTCGATTTGAAATCCAAAGATTTTGAAAAAAAAAAGTTGGTTTTAATTTGTTTAAATCGAAAGTAGTAAGAACCAGTCTTTTTTAGACAATTTGAAGTTATGAATTCAGAATTTGAACTATTTTTAAAATTGTAGACTTTTTCAAAATTTTTTAATAAATATTGAGCATTGCTTTGAAACATTTGTAACTACGACTTTTAAAAAAATCGTCTGTCTTTGAAAAACTAAATTTCTTTGAGGAATCCGATTTGCTAAATTGCGAATTTTAGAACTTTGAATGAATTGTGGAAAACGAATTCGACAGTTAATTAAATTTCAATTTTAAAGCTGTCATTTTCAACATTAAACTGAGGTCGAAATTTAGAAGAAATTTCGATTTAAAATTCAAAGATTTTGAAAAAAAAAAGTTGGTTTTAATTTGTTTAAATCGAAAGTAGTAAGAACAGTCTTTTTTAGACATTTTGAAGTTATGACTTCAGAATTTGAACTATTTTTGAAATTGTAGACTTTTTCAAAATTTTTTAATAAATATTAAGCATTGCTTCGAAACATTTGTAACTACGACTTTTAAAAAAATCGTCTGTCTTTGAAAAACTAAATTTCTTTGAGGAATCCGATTTGCTAAATTGCGAATTTTAGAACTTTGAATGAATTGTGGAAAACGAATTCGACAGTTAATTAAATTTCAATTTTAAAGCTGTCATTTTCAAGATTAAACTGAGGTCGAAATTTAGAAGAAATTTCGATTTAAAATTCAAAGATTTTGAAAAAAAAAAGTTGGTTTTAATTTGTTTAAATCGAAAGTAGTAAGAACAGTTTTTTTTAGACATTTTGAAGTTATGACTTCAGAATTTGAACTATTTTTGAAATTGTAGACTTTTTCAAAATTTTTTAATAAATATTAAGCATTGCTTCGAAACATTTGTAACTACGACTTTTAAAAAAATCGTCTGTCTTTGAAAAACTAAATTTCTTGGAGGAATCCGATTTGCTAAATTGCGAATTTTAGAATTTTGAATGAATTGTGGAAAACGAATTCGACAGTTAATTAAATTTCAATTTTAAAGCTGTCATTTTCAAGATTGAACTGAGCTCGAAATTTAGAAGAAATTTCGATTTAAAATTCAAAGATTTTGAAAAAAAAATTGGTTTTAATTTGTTTAAATCGAAAGTAGTAAGAACAGTCTTTTTTAGACATTTTGAAGTTATGACTTCAGAATTTGAACTATTTTTGAAATTGTAGACTTTTTCAAAATTTTTTAATAAATATTAAGCATTGCTTCGAAACATTTGTAACTTGGACTTGTCTGTCTTTGGAAAAGTAAATTTTTTTGAGGAATCCGATTTGCTAAATTGCGAATTTTAGAATTTTGGACGAATTGTGGAAGAGGAATTCAGTAGTTAATTAAATTTCAATTTTAAAGCTGACATTTTCAAATTTAAACTGACGTCGAAATTTAAAAAAAATTTCGATTTAAAATCCAGGCATTTTGAAAAAAAAGTTTGGTTTTAATTTGGAAATTACGATGTTTAAATCGAAAGTAGTAGGAACATTTATTTTAGACATTTTGAAGTTTCTTTTCGAAATTTCGACATCATTACATTTCCAAATTTGCGTTTGAACTCAAAATTTGATAATAATACAAAAATTTTAATTGTAAGGTTGCAATTCCAAGAAAATTATTAGAAAATCCAAATTTGCGTTTGTTATTCTGAGAAGAAGTCGTGACTTTACAATTTTGAGATTATGACTTTTTTTCAAAAAAATTTGATTTATAATAGAAGTTTTCAACTTTGGAAATCGAAATAAAAAATACAAATGCGAAGAAGGTCGAAATTTTCAATAAAAAAATCGAATATTCAAAGTCTTCTTTCTCGAAATCTTGGGGAAGAAATTGGAAATTTCTTTGAACTTGTTTCGATTTTTTTCAGCTTCAGAATAAATTGCTGTCGAAATTTTTAGAAACAAGACATGGAAGAAAATTTTCAGTTGTTTCTTCAAACTCCCGTACAGTTTCTAAACCAGAAAGATATTTTAAAGATATCATTTTAGCGATACCTTTAAGAGACAGAGAAATGTTAACATTTGGGTAACTTTTTTTAGTCGCCAGATTACTGATATCTAACAGATATCTATAAGATGGTCTTTAGGATGAGAAATCTTTATGTTAACATAATGTTAACTTTCTGACAATATTTTCAGATGTCAGACTCTAAAAAATGATGACCCTAAGAGCTCTTTAAGAGAGCTTACTGCTGAGCGGGCTTCCATCTTTTATTCGTAAATGCCGACGTTGTTCTCAACTTTTCGTTCTTAAAGAAATCTTCACTTCAATTTCAAGCGCCCCACCTTGCCCTATTCTAGCTAGGTCTATACCTGCACCCGTTTCTTTCCAAAATATTCCGCAGTGTTCGCGATTTAACATTATCTGTTTTCTGCAAATCACTGTGGGTCGATTTCCATGGAAAAGGCAACCTCTTCAGGCTTTTGGACGCCCATATCACCTAATTACAATAAAATTTGGCATCTATTCTTCTCTGATTCTTTTGCTGCCAGAGTTCGACTTTGTTTATGGTGTTTAACACTATCAAAAATTTCAAAATTAGCACCCTGGCTGTCATGGAGTATGTTTCGAATTTGTATTATTTATTGACAGTCTGAAAAGGGGTTTACATTAAGATTTGATTTTTTTTTCCATTATCTCACTGAAGATGGTAGCTTGGTTATCGAAACGTGATAGAGCAACCTTTGTGTTCTTTAATCTTTCTTGGTTTCGGGGGACAAGATTTCTATTTCAATTTTTGAAGATAACCAAGGCCCATTCCGTTCCACTAGTTAACTTAAATGTCTGTTATCTTCCTTTAAATCTAATGACATAGTAACTGAGACACCCTGCATCAAAAACGGGTTTTACTTTATCCAAAAAAAAAATATCTGTTACACATTCATCTCGCAAATAGGATAGGATAATTACAATATTCTCGGTTGCATTAGTGAAATGAAAAACTTCCCGTTTAAGCTAAAAGCGATAAAAATGTAGACGGAAAGCTGCACAAGCCCTTGAAAACAAAAGAGGATACTTTACAACAGAATCGGGATTTTTCTTTGATATACAGAACAATACGCCGGATAATGCAGAGGACAATATGCAACGTACTCTTTACGTTGATAATAATTTAACAGAAAAGGATATTCTCTCCTTTATTTCATTTTTTTACCTTGGAGACCGAGAACAAATTGGTCTAATTTTTTAAGCAGTTTCCGCGTGCAGTTTTCCTCTAAATCGAGCAACTGTTGCAGCTCCGAGATACAGATAGTCTAGTAATTACTTTGGCTTAGAAACAACTCACGAAAATAAGAAGTATTCGGTCCGAGTTGGATGTTGGAAAGCTTTATTCAATTACATATCAATCAGAATTAGCCCGATTAGTCTGGAAGAGATATAAACTGGTAAGTGTACTTTAACACCGACCCGGTCTAACTCGGTTACCGCGGGGGGCAGCGATGCCACCCTCACTTTTCTCCCCGACAACCCTCTAATGGAAATCGCCTGTTCCGTATAACTATAGATTGACATTTCAACACGTCGGCGTCGGTCTTTTAACTTTGATTATAAACCGCCCCAAAACGTTGCAATTTTTAATAAAAAGCTCATATGATTAATTAGGCGTGCCCGCCAACGGTATCTGTGGAAATATGGCCCAAAACGGCCAATAATTCGAGCTTGCTCACTATCCTTAGTAGTTACCAGGGCTTCGAACTGGAACTGAACCGAAAACCGGAAACCGAAAAAAACGGTTATTTTTGTAGGAACAAAAACCAGAACAGAACCGGAAAAAAATAACGGTTTATTTAGGTTCGTTGAATTTGTATGTTCTTAAAATAAGTTTTACTTTACCGTAAAGTTTGGGATTATTTTAGAAATTTCCTTTTCAAAATTTTACACAAATCCATGCAACTTTCAACTCAAAATTGCGAGTTTACTTTAAAGAACATTTTTTTGAAAGTTCAATTAGAAACTTACAATTTCCACTCTTTCTAGGAAAATGTTAATTTTATGCTCGAAATTTCGAGCCAAATTGAATTTTAAGTTGTATAACTTGAATATTCATTTTTCAAAATTTTCGACTCTTGTGAAATTTGGACCTTTTTCTCGAAATATTTTTCTTTTGCTAAAAGTTCAAGTTTCAAATAAAAATTTTATGTGCTATTGTAAATATGGATTCAAACAGTGAAGTCTTTTTCATTGAAGCCCAGTTTTCTGGCAATTTTATTTGCAAATTCGAATTTTTCCGTAAATTCCATTTTTTTCTTCAGAACAAACACTCAAAATTTGTTTTTTCTCTCAAACTTGGATTTTCCCTTTTATAATCTGATATCTCTAATTTTTGAAGTGATTAATAAAAATTTCGAGTTTTTTTGAATTTTTTCCTTCAAATTTCTCTTTAATTTAAATATGCCAATTTTTTTCTCGAAATTTCAAATTCTCATGATTTCTTTATGATGCCGACTTCATAGAACTTCCCAAAATTCCTGGATTTGTCTTTTTTTCCCAAAATTTGCAATAAAATTTCGCTATTTCTAATTTTTTCTAGAAATTGGGGAGTTCAGTCAACATTTAAAGAGAAAAATACAACATTTATATTCCAATTTAAAGCCGGGGTCCTGAAATTGAAGTCGAAATTTTTAGGGTAAACTTGAAACGATGACAAATTAGAAAATGTCTAATTTAAGCTTTTAATTTTTATCTGGTTTTGTTTCCGCTATATTTGACTTTTTTCTTAAAATTTCGACTTTAGCCTCGAAGCTGCAATTTTTTTTTCAGATTGTTTTGAATTTGGACAGCTTTAAAATCGAAATTTAATTAAGTCTTAAATTCGTTTTTTAGAATCCGTTCAAAATTTAAAAATTGGTAATTTGGAAAATTAGATTCTTCAGCAAAATTAAAAAATTCCTGGAACGGGCGAATTTTGAAAAAATGTCGAAGTTATCACAAAAACTCGAACTTTTGAAAAAAAATGGAAATTTCGAAAAAACTTCAAATTTTAAATAAAGCTATAATTAACTTCGAAAAAGGTCCCAACTTTGATGATAAAAGGTAAAAAATTTCAAAGAAAAATTAAAATTCTGAAAAAATTCAAATATTTCAAAAAGTTACAATTGTGAAAAAGTGAAAATTTTTGGGAAAAAGTAGAAATTATCAAAAAAAATAGAGAAATAGTAAAAAGTTTGAGGTAAAGTGGAAATTTTCAAAAAAAAGGTAAAGGTTTAAAAAAAGTGTTTCAACGTAATCACATTATAAAAAATCCAAAATTTTGAAAAAAATTGAAATTTTGAGAAAAAACCGTGTTGTCAAATTTTTTACAAAAAGTTAAAATTTTACAAAAAGTTTAAATTTTGAAAAAAAGAGGAATTTTTTTTAAATGAAACGAATTCTGAAAAAGTTACAACTTCGAGAAAAAGTCGAAATGATAAAAGGTCGAAGTTTTCAAAAGTCTAAATTTTGGAAAGGGTCCGAAAATATTAAAAATGTCGAAATTTTGAGAAAAACTTAATTTTTCAAAAAAAAATTAAAGGAAAATCTAATTTTTCAATTAAAAGTTCAGTTTACTACATAAAAGTCAAAATTTAAAAAAAAATCTGTTTTCAAAAAAATCAAAACTTTGAGAAATTGTCAGAAGTTGGACCAATGTGAAAATTTAAAAAAATAGGATAGAAGTTTTTAATTTCGCATGACGCGCCGCATAATCAAATTAAAATACAATTTAACCAGTGCATAGGTATCCATATTATCCATGTAGTCGTTTAACTTATAATTGCAGACGTAAGGATAGGTTATCAAGCGAATTAAACTTTGACGCAATGAATAGGACGATTGCTTCTTGCGTGATGTACACAATGTCTCATTTTCGGCACTTTTCCAAGACATTATCAAAGAGAATGTTGCGGTTTTCAACATCACTAAATTTACAGAAAAAATCAAAATTTTGAAAACAATATAACAATTTGGAGAAGAGATCGAAATTATGGGTAAAGATTTTCAAAAATTCAGCATTTGGAAAATAAATTAAAATCCTACAGAAAAGTCAAACTGAAAAAGACTTGCGATTAATAAATTAAATAAACATTTAAAAAAAGGAGAAGCTAAAAAAAGAAAATTTGAATTTTAAAGTTTTTAAAATATAGACGAAATGCTTCAAAGAGAAAAAAAATGTTTAAGAATTTTCAATAAAAATCGAAGGCAGACTTTTCAAAAAGTAATCAATTTTAGAAAGTCAAAATTTTGCGAAAAAGTGAAAATTGAAAAAAGTTGAATAAAAAAACAAACACTCGAGAGAGTGATATTTGCAAAACGTTAAAACTTCGAAAAAATTCAAATTTTTAAAAAGAATTGAAATGTTTTGAAAAAATCGAATTTGAAATTAGTTATATTTGTAAAAATAGGATGAAATTTCGAGTCTGAAGTTTCTGATATTTACAAAAATAATTTTCAATAAAAATCGAAGGCAGACTTTTCAAAAAGTAATCAATTTTAGAAAGTCAAAATTTTGCGAAAAAGTGAAAATTGAAAAAAGTTGAATAAAAAAACAAACACTCGAGAGAGTGATATTTGTAAAAGTTAAAACTTCGAAAAAATTCAAATTTTTAAAAAGAATTGAAATGTTTTGAAAAAATCGAATTTGAAATTAGTTATATTTGTAAAAATAGGATGAAATTTCGAGTCTGAAGTTTCTGATATTTACAAAAATAATTTTCAATAAAAATCGAAGGCAGACTTTTCAAAAAGTAATCAATTTTAGAAAGTCAAAATTTTGCGAAAAAGTGAAAATTGAAAAAAGTTGAATAAAAAAACAAACACTCGAGAGAGTGATATTTGCAAAAAGTTAAAACTTCGAAAAAATTCAAATTTTTAAAAAGAATTGAAATGTTTTGAAAAAATCGAATTTGAAATTAGTTATATTTGTAAAAATAGGATGAAATTTCGAGTCTGAAGTTTCTGATATTTACAAAAATAATTTTCAATAAAAATCGAAGGCAGACTTTTCAAAAAGTAATCAATTTTAGAAAGTCAAAATTTTGCGAAAAAGTGAAAACTGAAAAAAGTTGAATAAAAAAACAAACACTCGAGAGAGTGATATTTGTAAAAGTTAAAACTTCGAAAAAATTCAAAATTTTTAAAAAGAATTGAAATGTTTTGGATAAATCGAATTTGAAATTAATTAGATTTGTAAAAATAGGATGAAATTTCGAGTCTGAAGTTTCTGATATTTACAAAAATAATTTTCAATAAAAATCGAAGGCAGACTTTTCAAAAAGTAATCAATTTTAGAAAGTCAAAATTTTGCGAAAAAGTGAAAATTAAAAAAAGTTGAATAAAAAAACAAACACTCGAGAGAGTGATATTTGTAAAAGTTAAAACTTCGAAAAAATTCAAATTTTTAAGAAGAATTGAAATGTTTTGAAAAAATCGAATTTGAAATTAGTTAGATTTGTAAAAATAGGATGAAATTTCGAGTCTGAAGTTTCTGATATTTACAAAAATAAGGTCAAACATTCAAACTTCGCGATCAATTCCAAATATTTAGACAAAATTTCAAAAAATAAAATCTTTAACAAGAACGAAAGTTATAAATGTAAAATATTCAAAAAAATCAAAACCAACCAAATAAGACAGAATTTTGAGGAATTTGGAATATTCAAAAAATCAAAATTTTGAAAAAGGTCGAAATTTTCAAAATCAAGTTAAAATTTCGAAAATTTGTCAAACGAGAAAAGATCGACTTTGTGAAAAAGTGTGTTTTTATTGTGGAAATTTTCGAAAAAAGTCAAAATGTTCAATAACAATTAAATTCTTCAGAAAAGTCGAAACTTTCAAAAAGTATATAACCAAAGGATCCTTTCCCTTTTTTTCACCTAGGCGAAAGCGCGGGTATCGACTAATTTTTTTAAATAAAATTCGAGGTTTTTTTAAAGTTTGAACCCAAAATGAATCCAAAAACCAGAATTTCAGCGTGAAATTTTTAAACTCAAAAAATCGGGAAATATTTTCTTCAAATTTTAAGCATTACCAGAGTAGTTATATGTTGTTATATTTAAAAAAAGAGAGACAATTTCCTGAATTATGTTAGCAAATCAATTCAAATAAAAACTTTTAAAAAATTAAAAAATGAGTCACCTGGAACTGAACCGAAAGCCGGAAAAAAACCGCTATTTTTGTCGGAACGAAAACCGGAACGGAACCGATATGATTTTTTTTCCGGAACGAAAACCGAAAACCGGAACAAAAAAAATAGTGGTTCGATGCCCTGGTAGTTATATATTATACTGATTTTTCGTTTGAATATCTATTTTTTAAGTGGTTAAAAAATTACCCAAGTGCCTCTTTTTTAGAGGTATCTTATTAAGGTAGTTGTCAGACAGTAATCGCAGCGTAAGCGCCAGACTGCCACCACTACTCGATTTTTAGCATAGACTGTTAGCGTGGATACAATAATACAAATCCTCAAGCCGCTTTGCAGTCGACTGTGCTGCAGATGCGGTAAGGTTTACCCAAGCTGGGCAAAGATCCTTTTTTGTTTTAATTAATTTATTTCAGGACAAATCCTGCGGTAAAGAACGAATCGAAATGCACACGTCCGCATCCAAAATACTGGCCATTATGCTTTAGATGTCGAATTTTTTTTTCCAAACGCGGAAATCCACGAAGATGACAAATTGCGTGCGATAAGGACAATTTGCGGGATGTCCCACTATGACGGCTGAATACATGAATGATAGAGTCGGTAATGCAGGGATACACCTAGGAGGGATTATCTTAAAGCCGCCATCTGCTGAAAATCCGACCCAACTCTATCTGCGTCTCCACTCGCCCTCTATATAATATAATATTATTGGCTGGTTGTTCCAGACCGACGAGCTCACAGCCATCTATCTCTGACCCTTCTGCCTGAACAATAGGTCTGAACTTTATGAAACGACCTTTCCGGATAAGTTATTAGTTGTGCTGAAATGTCAAAGAAAACGACATTTTCATTATAAAACCGATATTTACATTTCTACATGATGATAACTACAGCTATTTAGATAGATACGTGGTCTTATTATTCCAAATTGATTGATAACGTAACAACCAGTGGCGGCTGGTGTATAGGCACTGTGGAACTGCAGCACCTTCAATTTAGCTTACGACTTTTTTCTCAAAATTTTCTAAATACTTTTCATTGCACAATTTTTTGTAGAAATTTTAAATTTTCTCTGATTTCCTTTTATAGACATTTTAAGTTTCTTTCACGAAGTTACGACATTTAAAAACCTATTTTATTTTTAATTTTAATCAAAATCACATTTTCAAAAACTAATTTTTGTAAAAGTTTTGAGGAGGAAATCAATATTTCGAGCAGGAAATTTAATGTTAAGAAAAAACTCAAATTGCTTTGAAAACGTCAACATTTTGAGAAAATAATAACAATTTCAAGAAAAAATCTTAACCCAACTCATCTCGCATTTTTACTAGTTCTCTAAAAAATAAATTAATACGGTATCTTCGAATTTTTACCTCAAATCTCATTTTGTATAAAAATTTTAAGTCTCTTTCAGATATTTCGATTTTTTAGGAAATTTTGATTTTTTCTGCAGTTTCCATTTGTCCTAAATATTATATTTTATAAAAAGAAATTTTCTCGAAATTTTTCCTGTTTTTAAAGTTGTTGTAGAAATTCCAACTTCTCCAGATTTTTCTTGGTCCTCTAATTTGCTTTTAAAATGTCACGTTTTTTTACGATTCGTTGACAATTTAAAGTTGAAATGCAGAAGTTGTCACCTGAAACCAAGAAAGACTAAAAAACACAACAAAGGTTGCTCTAACGCATTTTGACAGCCAAGCTGTCATCTTTAGTATCTCTCTAAAGATTGCAGCTTCAGAGAGATACTGAAGATGACAGCTTGACTGTCGAAACGCGTTAGAGCAACCTTTGTTGTGTTTTTAAATCTTTTTAATAATTCTTGGTTTCAGGGAACAAGTTCTGTATTTCAATTTTTGAAGATAACCAAGGACCAGTCCGTTCCACCAAAAATTTAAAGTTCATTTTATTTTGTAGTTTTGACAAAAAATGTTTGAAAAAAAACCCTGAAAGCTCTATAAAATTTTTAACATTTTGGTAAAAACATATTTTTTTTGTAAAAATATTTCAAATTTTTTTTCAAATTTCAATTTTTTCTCTAAGAAATTTTGCTTTTTTTCTTATGCAATTTGTGTTTTTTTTTAAACATTTCATACAAAAAATTTTTTTTGAAATTTCGACCTTCCCTGGAGATTTGTCTTTAAAATATTTTTTCTTGCAGAAATTTTAATTTGTTTCTAATTCGTTTTGGAAATTTAAAAGTTTTTTTAACGAAATTTTGATATTTTAAAGTTCATTCTATTTTGTAATTTTGATAAGAAACTAAAAATTGCTAAGTTTAAGTTTAGGGAAAATAAACTTTAAATCTGCATAAAAATAAGAAAACTTTGAAAAAAATATTGAAATTTTAAGAAAAAATGAACCCTGTAAGTTACAATATTATTTACAATTTGATATTTCTCTAAAAAATTACTACTACTGTAGGACCAAAGAAAATTCTGAATCGTAATTTCCAATTTTTGGAAAAATATCGACATTTAAAATAAATTGCAATTTTTGATTAATTAATTATTAATTAATTATATTAATTAATGCTGATTTTTTTAAATATTGGAGAAAACTCAAAATCGAAAAATTCGTAATTATTAAAAAAGTTGAAATTTTGAAAAAAGTAGAAATTTTCAATAGTTCAAATTTAAAAAGAATCTTTTCTTTTAAGTCGAAGATTTAATTGGAAATGTTTAAAAAAATGTATAAATAAAATTTTAAAAAAAGTTCGAACGTTTCAAAAAAAAAGTCAAGTTTTGAAAAAAAGTCAAAATTTTGAAACAAAAGTCGAAGTTTTAAAATGGAGTCGAAATTTTACCAAATATTGGTCGAAATTTTCAATAAAAGGTTTTAAGAAATGTCTGGCTTAAAAAAAATCACAATTTTCAAATAAAGGATCGACAGTTTGCAAGAAATGTCAAAATTTTCCAAGAAGCTGAATATTTTGAATATTGGAGAAAACTCAAAATTATCGAAAAATTCCTAACAATCAAAAAAGTTGAATTTTGAGAAGGCAAAATTTTGAAAAAAGTCGAAATTTTCAATAATTCAAGTTTAAATAGAATCTTTTATTTTAAGTCGAAGATTTAATTGGAAATGTTTAACAAAATGTATAAATAAAATTTTAAAAAAAGTTCCAACGTTTCAAAAAATAAGTCAAGTTTTCAAAAAGAGTCGAAATTTTGAAAAAAAGTCGAAATTTTAAAATGGAGTCGAAATTTTACCAAATATTAGTCGAAATTTTACAAAATATTAGTCGAAATTTTACGAAATATTAGTCGAAAATTTCAATAAAAGGTTTTAAGAAATGTCTGGCTTAAAAAAAATCACAATTTTCAAATAAAGGATCGACAGTTTGCAAGAAATGTCAAAATTTTCCAAGAAGCTGAATATTTTGAATATTGGAGAAAACTCAAAATTATCGAAAAATTCCTAATAATCAAAAAAGTTGAATTTTGAGAAGGCAAAATTTTGAAAAAAGTCGAAATTTTCAATAGTTCAAGTTTAAAAAGAAGCTTTTCTTTTAAGTCGAAGATTTAATTGGAAATGTTTAAAAAAATGTATAAATAAAATTTTAAAAAAAGTTCGAATTTTTCAAAAAAAAAGTCAAGTTTTCAAAAAGAGTCGAAATTTTGAAACAAAAGTCGAAGTTTTGAAATGGAGTCGAAATTTTACCAAATAGTCGAAATTTTACAAAATATTAGTCGAAATTTTACGAAATATTAGTCGAAAATTTCAATAAAAGGTTTTAAGAAATGTCTGGCTTAAAAAAAATCACAATTTTCAAATAAAGGATCGACAGTTTGCAAGAAATGTCAAAATTTTCGAAGAAGCTGAATATTGGAGAAAACTCAAAATTATCGAAAAATTCCTAATAATCAAAAAAGTTGAATTTTGAGAAGGCAAAATTTTGAAAAAAGTCGAAATTTTCAATAATTCAAGTTTAAATAGAATCTTTTATTTTAAGTCGAAGATTTAATTGGAAATGTTTAACAAAATGTATAAATAAAATTAGGTCAAGTTTTCAAAAAGAGTCGAAATTTTGAAAAAAAGTCGAAATTTTAAAATGGAGTCGAAATTTACCAAATATTAGTCGAAATTTTACAAAATATTAGTCGAAATTTTACGAAATATTAGTCGAAAATTTCAATAAAAGGTTTTAAGAAATGTCTGACTTAAAAAAAATCACAATTTTCAAATAAAGGATCGACAGTTTGCAAGAAATGTCAAAATTTTCCAAGAGCTAAATATTTTGAATATTGGAGAAAACTCAAAATTATCGAAAAATTCCTAATAATCAAAAAAGTTGAATTTTGAGAAGGCAAAATTTTGAAAAAAGTCGAAATTTTCAATAATTCAAGTTTAAATAGAATCTTTTATTTTAAGTCGAAGATTTAATTGGAAATGTTTAACAAAATGTATAAATAAAATTTTAAAAAAAGTTCCAACGTTTCAAAAAATAAGTCAAGTTTTCAAAAAGAGTCGAAATTTTGAAAAAAAGTCGAAATTTTAAAATGGAGTCGAAATTTTACCAAATATTAGTCGAAATTTTACAAAATATTAGTCGAAATTTTACGAAATATTAGTCGAAAATTTCAATAAAAGGTTTTAAGAAATGTCTGGCTTAAAAAAAATCACAATTTTCAAATAAAGGATCGACAGTTTGCAAGAAATGTCAAAATTTTCCAAGAAGCTGAATATTTTGAATATTGGAGAAAACTCAAAATTATCGAAAAATTCCTAATAATCAAAAAAGTTGAATTTTGAGAAGGCAAAATTTTGAAAAAAGTCGAAATTTTCAATAATTCAAGTTTAAATAGAATCTTTTATTTTAAGTCGAAGATTTAATTGGAAATGTTTAACAAAATGTATAAATAAAATTTTAAAAAAAGTTCGAACGTTTCAAAAAAAAAGTCAAGTTTTCAAAAAGAGTCGAAATTTTGAAAAAAAGTCGAAATTTTAAAATGGAGTCGAAATTTTAACCAAATAGTCGAAATTTTACAAAATATTAGTCGAAATTTTACGAATATTAGTCGAAAATTTCAATAAAAGGTTTTAAAGAAATGTCTGGCTTAAAAAAAAATCACAATTTTCAAATAAAGGATCGACAGTTTGCAAGAAATGTCAAAAATTTTCCAAGAAGCTGAATATTTTGAATATTGGAGAAAACTCAAAATTATCGAAAAAATTCCTAATAATCAAAAAAGTTGAATTTTGAGAAGGCAAAATTTTGAAAAAAGTCGAAATTTTCAATAATTCAAGTTTAAATAGAATCTTTTATTTTAAGTCGAAGATTTAATTGGAAATGTTTAACAAAATGTATAAATAAAATTAGGTCAAGTTTTCAAAAAGAGTCGAAATTTTGAAAAAAAGTCGAAATTTTAAAATGGGAGTCGAAATTTTACCAAATATTAGTCGAAATTTTACAAAATATTAGTCGAAATTTTACGAAATATTAGTCGAAAATTTCAATAAAAGGTTTTAAGAAATGTCTGACTTAAAAAAAATCACAATTTTCAAATAAAGGATCGACAGTTTGCAAGAAATGTCAAAATTTTCCAAGAGCTAAATATTTTGAATATTGGAGAAAACTCAAAATTATCGAAAAAATTCCTAATAATCAAAAAAGTTGAATTTTGAGAAGGCAAAATTTTGAAAAAAGTCGAAATTTTCAATAATTCAAGTTTAAATAGAATCTTTTATTTTAAGTCGAAGATTTAATTGGAAATGTTTAACAAAATGTATAAATAAAATTTTAAAAAAAGTTCCAACGTTTCAAAAAATAAGTCAAGTTTTCAAAAAGAGTCGAAATTTTGAAAAAAAGTCGAAATTTTAAAATGGAGTCGAAATTTTACCAAATATTAGTCGAAATTTTACAAAATATTAGTCGAAATTTTACGAAATATTAGTCGAAAATTTCAATAAAAGGTTTTAAGAAATGTCTGACTTAAAAAAAATCACAATTTTCAAATAAAGGATCGACAGTTTGCAAGAAATGTCAAAATTTTCCAAGAGCTGAATATTTTGAATATTGGAGAAAACTCAAAATTATCGAAAAATTCCTAATAATCAAAAAAGTTGAATTTTGAGAAGGCAAAATTTTGAAAAAAGTCGAAATTTTCAATAATTCAAGTTTAAATAGAATCTTTTATTTTAAGTCGAAGATTTAATTGGAAATGTTTAACAAAATGTATAAATAAAATTTTAAAAAAAGTTCGAACGTTTCAAAAAAATAAGTCAAGTTTTCAAAAAGAGTCGAAATTTTGAAAAAAAGTCGAAATTTTAAAATGGAGTCGAAATTTTACCAAATATTAGTCGAAATTTTACAAAATATTAGTCGAAATTTTACGAAATATTAGTCGAAAATTTCAATAAAAGGTTTTAAGAAATGTCTGACTTAAAAAAAAATCACAATTTTCAAATAAAGGATCGACATTTTCCAAAAAAATGTCCAAAATTTTGAAATTGTTAAAATTAAAAAAATAGTCAAAATTTTTAAGTTTTCAAAAAATTTTAAATATTGAAAAAAGACCAAAATTTTGAAAAATTTGAACATTTGAAAAAGGCCGGAATTTTCAACAAAGTGGGAATTAAAATAAAAGTAGAAAATTTCAAAAAAGTGCAAAGGTTAAAGTTTCAATAAAGAAAGTCAAAATTTGCAAAAAAGTGAAAATGAAAAAAGTTGAATAAAAAAAACAAACACTCGAAGAGTGATATTTGTAAAAGTTAAAACTTCGAAAAAATTCAAATTTTAAAAAGAATTGAAATGTTTTGGGAAAAATTTCGAATTTAAAAATTAATTAGATTTGTAAAAATAGGATGAAATTTCGAGTCTGAAGTTTTGATTTTTTAAAAAAAATAATTTTCAATAAAAATCGAAGGCAGACTTTCAAAAAGTAATCAATTTTAGAAAGTCAAAATTTTGCGAAAAAAGGGGAAAATGAAAAAAAGTTGAATAAAAAAAACAAAACATCGAGAGAGGATATTTTGTAAAGTTAAAACTTCGAAAAAAATTCAAATTTTAAGAAGAATTGAAATGTTTTGAAAAATCGAATTGAAATTAGTTAGATTTGTAAAAAATAGGATGAAATTTCGAGTCTGAAGTTTCTGATATTTACAAAAATAAGGTCAAACATTCAAACTTCGCGATCATTCCAAATATTTAGACAAAATTTAAAAAAAATAAAACTTTAACAAGAACGAAAGTTATAAAGTAAAATATTCAAAAAAATCAAAACCAACCAAATAAGACAGAATTTTGAGGAAATTTTGGGAATATTCAAAAAATCAAAATTTTGAAAAAGGTCGAAATTTTTCAAAATCAAGTTAAAATTTCAAAAATTTTGGTCAAACGGGGGAAAAGATCGACTTTGTGAAAAAGTGGGTTTTTATTGTCGAAAATTTCGAAATAAGTCAAAATTTTCAATAACAATTAAATTCTTCAGAAAAGTCGAAACTTTAAAAAAGTATATAACCAAAGGATCCTTTCCCTTTTTTCCCCTAGGCGAAAGCGCGGGGATCGACTAATTTTTTTAAATAAATTTAAACGAGTTTTTTTAAAGTTTGAACCCAAAAGTGAATCCAAAATTCCAAAATTTTCAGCGTGAAATTTTAAAACTCGAAAAATCGGGAAATATTTTCTTCAAATTTTAAGATTACCATTATTGCTATGCTGTTATATTTAAAAAAGAGAGAGACAATTTCCTGAATTATGTTAGCAAATCAATTCAAATAAAAACTTTTAAAAATTAAAAAATGAGTCACCTGGAACTGAACCGAAAACCGGAAAAAAAACCCGCTATTTTTGTCGGAACGAAAACCGGAACGGAACCGATATGATTTTTTTCGGGAACGAAAACCCGAAAACCGGAACAAAAAAAATGTGGTTCGATGCCCGGTAGGTATATATTATACTGATTTTTCGTTTGAAAAACTATTTTTGAAGTGGTTTAAAAAATTTCCCCAAGTGCCTCTTTTTGAGGTATCTTATTAAAGGGGGTTGTCAGACAGTAATCGCAGCGTAAGCGCCAGACTGCCACCATACTCGATTTTTAGATAGACTGTCCGCGTGGATACAATAACAAATCCTCAAGCCGCTTTGCAGTCGAAACACTGTGCTGTGCAGATGCGATAAAAGGTTTACCCAAGTTTGGGGAAAGATCCTTTTTCGTTTTAATTTAATTTATTTCAGGACAAATCCTGCGGTAAAAAACGAATCGAAATGCACACGTCCGCATCCCAAAATACTGGGCCATTATGCTTTTAGAAAGTCGAATTTTTTTTTTCCAAAACGCGGAAATCCACGAAGATGACAAATTGCGTGCGATAAGGACAATTTGCGGGATGTCCCACCATGACGGCTGAATACAGAATGATAGAGTCGGTAATGCAGGGATAACCCTAGGAGGGATTATCTTAAAGCCGGGGCCCTCTGCTGAAAATCCGACCCAACTCTATCTGCGTCTCCACTCGCCCTCTATATAATAAAAAATATTATTGGCTGGTTGTTTATATATCCATCAAGCGAGGTATTTCCAGACCGAAAGAGCTCACAGCCATCTATCTCTGACCCTTCGCTGAACAATAGGTCTGAACTTTATGAAACGACCTTTCCGGAATAAGTTATTTGTTGTGCTGAAATGTCAAAGAAAAACGACATTTTCATTATAAAAACCGATAAGTTACATTTCTACATGATGCATTAAAATTACAGTATGTTAGATTTGATAACGTTGTGGTCCTTATTAATCCAAATTGTAATTGATTTAATTCGTAACAACCAGTGGCGGCTGGTGTATAGGCACTGTGGAAACTGCAGCAAATTCCAATTTAGCTTAGAACTTTTTCTCACAATTTTTCTAAATACTTTTCATTGCACAATTTTTTGTAGAAATTTTAAATTTCTCTGATTTCCTTTTTATAGACATTTTAAGTTTCTTTTCACGAAGTTACGACATTTAAAAACCTATTTTATTTTTAATTTTATCAAAATCACATTCTTCAAAAACTAATTTTTTGTAAAAGTTTTGAGGAGGAAATCAATATTCGAGCAGGAAATTTAATGTTAAGAAAAAACTCAAATTGCTTTGAAACGTCAACATTGAGGAAAATAATAACAATTTCAAGAAAAAAATCTCTAACCCCAACTCATCTCGCATTTTTACTAGTTCTCTAAAAAATAAATTAATACGGTATCTTCGAATTTTTACCTCAAATCTACTTTTGTATAAAAATGTTTAAGTCTCTTTTCAGATATTTCGATTTTTTTTAGGAAATTTTGATTTTTTCTGCAGTTTCCATTTGTCCTAAATATTATATTTTATAAAAAGAAATTTTGTCTCGAAATTTTTCCTGTTTTTAAAGTCTTGTGTAGAAATTTCCAACTTCTCAGATTTTTCTTGCGTCCTCCTAATTTGCTTTTTAAAATGTCACGTTTTTTTTTTTTACCGACTTCGTTGACAATTTAAAGTGAAACTTGCAAGAAGTTGTCACCTGAAACCAAGAAAGACTAAAAAAACACAACAAAGGTTGCTCTAACGCATTTTGACAGCCAAGCTGTCATCTCTTTAGTATCTCTCTAAAGATTGCCAGCTTCAGAGAGATACTGAAGATGACAGCTTGACTGTCGAAACGCGTTAGAGCAACCTGTTGTTGTGTTTTTAAATCTTTTTTAATAATTCTTGGTTTTCAGGGAACAAGTTCTGTATTTCAATTTTTGAAGACTAACCAAGGACCAGTCCGTTCCACCAAAAATTTAAAGTTCATTTTATTTTGTAGTTTTGACAACAAATGTTTGAAAAAAACCCTGAAAAGCTCTATAAATTTTTAACATTTTGGTAAAAACATATTTTTTTTGTTAAAAATATTTCAAATTTTTTTTCAAATTTCAATTTTTTTCTCTAAGAAATTTTTTGCTTTTTTTCTTATGCAATTTGTGTTTTTGCTGTTAAAACATTTTCATACAGAGAATTTTTTTTTTTTGAAATTTTTCGAACTTTCCTGGAGATTTTGTCTTTAAATATTTTTTGCTTGTAGAAATTTAATTTGCTCTCTAATTTCGTTTTGGAAAATTTAAAAGTTTTTTTAACGAAATTTATATTTAAAGTTCATTTCTATTTTGTTAATTTTGATAAGAAACCTAAAAATTGCTAAGTATATGAAGATTAGGGAAAATAAACTTTCAATCTGCTATCACAAAAATAGAAAACTTTGGGAAAAATATTGAAATTTTCAAGAAAAAATGAACCCTTGTAAGTATTTTTTTCAACCTCACATTTGATACTTCTCTGAAAAATTACTACTACTGTAGGACCAAAGAAAATTCTGAATCGTAATTTCCAATTTTTGGAAAATATCGACATTTAAAATAAAATTGCAGATTTTGATTAATACTATAATTAATTCATATAATTAATGATGATTTTTTTAAATATTGGAGAAACTCAAAATTGTCGAAACATTCGTAATTATCAAATAAGTTGAAATTTTTGAAGAGGGTAAAATTTTGAAAAATGGTAGAAATTTTCATAATTCAAGTTAACAGAAGATTTAATTGGAAATGTTAAAAAAATGTATAAATATGATTTAAAAAATTTCTAATTTTAAAAAAAAAGTCAAGTTTTTAAAAAAGAGTCGAAATTTGATACAAAAGTCGAAGTTTTGAAATAAGTTGAAATTGTACGAAATATTAGTCGAAATTTTACGAAATATTAGTCGAAAATTTCAATAAAAGGTTTTAAGAAATGTCTGGCTTAAAAAAAATCACAATTTTCAATAAAGGATCGACAGTTTGCAAGAAATGTCAAAATTTTCGAAGAAGCTGAATATTTTGATTATTGGAGGAAACTCAAAATTATCGAAAAATCGTAATTATCAAAAAAGTTGAAATTTTGAAAGGTAAAATTTTGAAAAAAAAGTAAAATTTCAGTAGTTCAAGTTCAAAAAGAATCTTTTCTCTTTATATCCGAAGATTAATTGGAAATGTTTTAACAAAATGTATAAATAAAATTTAAAAAAAAATTCCAACGTTTCAAAAAATAAGTCAAGTTTTTAAAAAAGAGTCGAAATTTTTAAAAAAAAATCGAAATTTTAAAAAAGGAGTGAATTTTACCCAAATATAGCGAAATTTCAAATATTATCGAAATTTTTACGAAATATAGTCGAAAATTTCAAAAAAAGGTTTTAAGAAATGTCTGGCTTAAAAAAAAAAAAACCCCAATTTTCAAATAAGGATCGACAGTTTGCAAGAAATGTCAAAATTTTCCCAAGAAGCGATTTTTTGAAAAATTGGAGAAACTCAAAATTATCGAAAAATTTCCTAAATAAAAAAAAGTTGAATTTTGAGAAGGCAAAATTTTGAAAAAAAGTCGAAATTTTCAATAATAAATTTTTAAAATAGGAATCTTTTATTTTAAGTCGAAGATTTAATTGGAAAGTTTAACAAAATGTATAAATAAAATTTTAAAAAACAACTTTTCAAAAAAAGTCAAGTTTTCAAAAAGAGTCGAAATTTTGAATAAAAAGTCGAAATTTTAAAATGGAGGTCGAAATTTTACCCAAAATAGTCGAAATTTTACAAAATATTAGTCGAAATTTTAGAAATATTAGTCGAAAATCTCAATAAAAGGTTTTTAAGAAATGTCTCTGGCTTAAAAAAAATCACCAATTTTTCAAATAAAGGATCGACAGTTTTGCAAGAAAATGTCAAAAATTTTCCAAGAAGCTGAATATTTTTTGACTATTGGAGAAACTTCAAAATTATCGAAAAAATTCCTAATAATCAAAAAAGTTGAATTTTGAGAAGGCAAAATTTTGAAAAAAGTCGAAATCTTTCAATAATTCAAGTTTTAAAATAGAATCCTTTTATTTTAAGTCGAAGATTTTAATTGGAAATGTTTAACAAAATGTATAAATAAAATTAGGTCAAGTTTTCAAAAAAGAGTCGAAATTTTTGAAAAAAGTCGAAATTTTAAAATGGAGTCGAAATTTTACCAAATATTAGTCGAAATTTTACAAAATATTAGTCGAAATTTTACGAAATATTAGTCGAAAATTTCAATAAAAGGTTTTAAGAAATGTCTGACTTAAAAAAAATCACAATTTTCAAATAAAGGATCGACAGTTTGCAAGAAATGTCAAAAATTTTCCAAGAAGCTGAAATATTTTGAATATTGGAGAAAACTCAAAATTATCGAAAAATTCCTAATAATCAAAAAATTTAAATTTTTGAGAAGGAAAAAATTTTAAAAAAAAAGTCGAAATTTTAATAATTAAATTTAAATAAATCTTTTATTTAGTCGAAGTTTAAATTTGGGAAAATGTTTAAAAAAATTTATAAAAAAAAATTTTAAAAAAGTTCCAACGTTTCAAAAAATAAGTAGTTTTCAAAAAAGTCAAAATTTTTTGAAAAAAGTCGAAATTTTAAAATGGGTCAAAATTTTACCAAATATTATCAAATTTTCAAAATATTAGTCAAAATTTTACAAAATATTAGGTCGAAAATTTTCAATAAAGGTTTTAAGAAATGTCTGGCTTAAAAAAATCACAATTTTTCAAATAAAGGATCGACAGTTTTGCAAGAAATGTCAAAATTTTCCAAGAAGCTGAATATTTTGAATATTGGAGAAAACTCAAAATTATCGAAAAATTCCTAATAATCAAAAAAGTTGAATTTTGAGAAGGCAAAATTTTGAAAAAAGTCGAAATTTTCAATAATTCAAGTTTAAATAGAATCTTTTATTTTTAAGTCGAAGATTTAATTGGAAATGTTTAACAAAATGTATGAATAAAATTTTTAAAAAAAGTTCCAACGTTTCAAAAAATAAGTCAAGTTTTCAAAAAGAGTCGAAATTTTGAAAAAAAGTCGAAATTTTAAAATGGAGTCGAAATTTTACCAAATATTAGTCGAAATTTTACAAAATATTAGTCGAAATTTTACGAAATATTAGTCGAAATTTCAATAAAAGGTTTTAAGAAATGTCTCGGACTTAAAAAAAATCCACAATTTTCAAATAAAGGATCGACAGTTTGCAAGAAATGTCAAATTTTCCAAGAAGCTGAATATTTTGAATATTGGAGAAAACTCAAAATTATCGAAAAATTCCTAATAATCAAAAAAGTTGAATTTTGAGAAGGCAAAATTTTGAAAAAAGTCGAAATTTTCAATAATTCAAGTTTAAATAGAATCTTTTATTTTAAGTCGAAGATTTAATTGGAAATGTTTAACAAAATGTATAAATAAAATTTTAAAAAAGTTTCGAAACGTTTCAAAAAAAAGTCAAGTTTTCAAAAAGAGTCGAAATTTTTGAAAAAAGTCGAAATTTTTAAAATGGAGTCGAAATTTTACCAATATAGTCGAAATTTTACAAAATATTAGTCGAAATTTTACGAAATATTAGTCGAAAATTTCAATAAAAGGTTTTTAAGAAATGTCTGACTTAAAAAAAATCACAATTTTTCAAATAAAGGATCGACATTTTCCAAAAAAAATGTCAAAATTTTGAAAATTGTTTAAAATTAAAAAAATAGTCAAAATTTTTAAGTTTTCAAAAAATTTTAAATATTGAAAAAGACCAAAATTTTGAAAAACTTTGAACATTTGAAAAGGCCGGAATTTTCAACAAAGTCGGGAATTAAAATAAAAAGTAGAAAATTTCAAAAAGTGCAAAGGTTAAAAGTTTCAATAAAGAAAGTCGAAATTTGTTGACGAGGCAAAAATTTTTCGACGTCTTTCAAATTTCCAAAAGAAGTTAAAATTTGCAAAAGAAGAAATTTTCAAAAGAAAAGGTTGAAATTAAAAAATATCAAATTTGCTAAAGATTTTGAGAATTTTTATCGAATTTGCGAAATAATTGGAGATTTTAAAAAGTTAAATTTTTGAATAGTTGGGAAATTTCACTCAACTTTTTTAATAAAATCAAAATTTCAAAATTATCAGATAGATCGAGGTTTTCAAAAGTTGAGAAGTTAAAATTTTGGAAAATTTACATTTTTTGGTAGTTAAAATTTGAATTAAAGTGGAACATTTTTTTAAAAAGTTGAAATTTAGGGTCAAAAAATTAAATTTTGGAAAAATGTCAAACATTTCATAAAATTTCAAAATTTTTCAAAAAAGAATCGAAATTTGAAAGAATTTCGAGTATTAAGAAGTAGCGAAATATTCAACAACAAAAATCAAAAAAATAATCGAAACTTTGCCAAAAAGTCGAAATTTTGAAAAATAGTTGACATTTAAATAAAAACCAGTCGAAATTATTAAGAATCGAAATTTCAATAAAAAAATTATAATTTCCAAAAAAATTTATAAACAAAGATGAAATTTAAAAAAAAAAGTTCAAAAGTGCAGTTTTGAAAAAATTTACATTTTCAGAAAAGTTAAGAATTTTCAAATGGTTAAAAATTAAAAAACCAAATGTAATAATTAATTTTCAAAAAAAACTACAAAAAAACACAGAACACCGAACACAGTCTACATTATAACGAAAATACGGAAGTTTTTAAAAAAGTATTCACAGTTTTTTCAAAAAAGTCAATACATACTTAAAAATAAAATAAGGTCAAGATTACAAGAAAACATCTAAATTTTGCAAGTACAGTTGAAATTTGGAACAAATCTAACCTTTCAAAAAACGCGACATTGTCAAAAGTTTTCATTGCCAAGTTTTCATAGAAATCTAAAATTTTCGAAAAGTAACGTTTTGAAAATGTCGAAATTTTAAAAAAATTTTAAAACGCTATAACATTGTCGCAGCACCCCCAGCAGTTTTGACTACGAGCCGCCCACTGGTAACAATCCTTAAAATAAACTGCTAAGTTTAATTATTCACAATGGGGGTATAATATGAAATGATCTGAACAAAATTGCTTAAAAGTCCCTCCATCATCATGATTGAAGAATGCTTCAATTAAGTTTGAATATATCTAAACTTGATGAACGAGCTCCGACCTTCTTAATTGCAAAATTCTAATTTGTCTTCACAGGTAAGCTCCTTATAAAATCAAAGGTGGCATTGGCAAGAAAGCGAGGCGGTTTTTCAACCCTCTTAAATTAAAAATCACTGCCGCTTTCAAATCCTTTCATTCGATCCCCCCCAAAAAGCGAATGTCTTAGGAGTCTTTTAGGTGGTGGAGATTTATTCCCTCGAACCAGTGAGATAATGGCGCTGCTATTGTAACCTGGTATTTTTTATTCTTTTTTGGTGTTTTATTGATATTACCTGATCTGAATGGAAATGCCGCAGATATTACCGCTAAAGAGTTCTTTCGAAAGCAAATAAAACAATTTTCAATATAAGACTAACACATTTTTTATCATATGATGGGGTGGTAATAAATTGTATGTTGTTTTTTTGTATAGTATACAGCATTATCAAAACTCATTTAACGAGAAACGTAATTTAAAACCAGTGAACTAGATGATCAGTGAACTTCAGCTAGTAATTATCATTCGCCCACGAACTGGTTGTCCAAAATAATCAGAAAATACTGAATATTATACGGTAACACTGATAATGCAAAATAATGGTTAATTGAGCGTATCAACGAATTGTACACAAAATAGTCATGCTGCAATCTGCACGAACTCTTTACAAACTAGTTGCAAGTTGATTAGTCATTATATTTATTTTTTTTCGGTGGAGAGGGGACGGTCCTTGGTTATCTTCAAAATGATTGATAACGAAACCAAAATTTCGACATTCTTTCGAAATTTTGATTTTTTTTAAGTTCAAATAATTTCGTAAAATTCTACTTTCTGCAAATTTTGATTTTTTAACATTTAACTTTTTGGAAAATGTTGACTTTCTGCATATTTCAACTTTTTCAGATTTCGTTTTCAAAATTTCAACATTTTTTCGAAATTTTGTCTTGAAATTTTACTTTTTTTTGCAAATCTCGACTTTTTTGACATTTTAGACTGTATTGGAAATTTTGACTTTTTTAATTGCGACTTTTTTGAAAGTTTCAACTTTTTGCAAATTTCGACTTTTAAAAATCTTTAAAGGAAATAGAAAGTTTAGAAAGCAGTCGTTATTTAAGAAATTTTTTAGTTATTTTTAGATGGAAAGTGGTTTCCAAAAAAAATCCTCTTTAATTACAAAGTTGTAATTTTTTTTTGAAAATTTCGGCTTCCAAAAATTTAGACCACAAAAATGACATTTTGTTCGAAATTGGGTCTTTTACTTTCCTGAATTTTTTAATAATTCGCACTCTTTCAAAATTTAGCTTTTTCTTAAAATTTTGACTTATTTACAAAACTTTGATGTGCAATTTTTCTTACGACGATTTTTGGAGAAAATTTTCTCTATAAGTTGAATTTTTAGTTTAGCATCAAAATTTTAAATAAAGTGAGAACTCGAAAATTAAAAACGTGAAAATTTCAAGGAGAGCTTCAATTTTATAATTTTAAATTTACTTAATTTTATTTAAAATAATGACGAAAGAATTTCAAAATTTTAAAAACTTTTAAGCGAGAGGTAAAAAATTGAAGACAGAAAAAATCGACACTTTGATAAATAATCTTCAGAGAAAGGCGAAAACTTTATGAGAAGTCAGAATTCGAGAGAAAAATTGATTTTTTTTTAAACTCTTAAGGGGATTTTTTTTAACTCTTAAGGGGATTTTTTTTTAACTCTTAAGGGGATTTTCTTTTAAAAAAAAATCGAAACATTAGAATTTCCATACAAATTTTAGAGAAAAGTAGTTTCGAGAAAAAGGTTTAAATTTTTATCTAACTGAATTCTTCGAGGAAAGTACAAAATTTGGTAAAAACATCAAAGTTCCCAAAAAAAAAAATGTAAAAAAAACGTTGAAATTTCTAAACGAATTGAAATGGCAATAAACGAGATTTTTGTAAAAAAAAAATTGTTGTAGATAAAAATGAAAATAGAAATTCCTTTAAAAAAAAAGTATAAATGCTTTTGGAAAGAAGCCGAAGGAAAAATCTATAAATTTTTATTAAAAATGTTAACTTTTTGAAAATTTTGAATTTCTGAACATTTCGACTCTTTCAAGCTTTCGGATTTTCAAAATTCTGAGTTTTTGACAAAGCAAAAATCTTTAAATAAAAATTGTTGACTAAACGAGGACAAGTCAATTCAATAATTTAATTTAGCAAAATCTGAGTAATAAAATGTGATCCTCAGGGCGCCAGTTGTACATGCTTGACCTACTTATATTTTATACAGAAATTAAATTTGTGAATTCTTTTTCAGGTGTACTGATTTTCAGTCCTTTCAGCATCGATATGTTTGCAGCAGCTGGTAAGTAAAGTGAAAAATTCAAGTTTAAATTGTTATTATTACACGACTTGCTGATAGCTAGATCTACTTTTTTTAACTTTAAAGCATGTTGGTGACGCTAATTAGCGTGATGATCACACGAATTAGCGTAATGGTCACGCGAATTAATGTGATGGTCACGCCACTTAACGTGATGTTCACGCGACTTAGCGTGATGGTCACGAGACTTAGCGTGATGGTCACGCGACTTAGCGTGATGGTCACGCGTCTTAGCGTGATGGGCACGCGACTTAGTCTTATGGTCACGTGACTGAGCGAGATGGTCACAAGACTGAGCGTGATGGTCACGCGACTTAACGTCATGATCACGCGACTTGGCGTGTTCGCTCCTTTCAGCATCGATATGTTTGCAGCAGCTGATAAGTAAAGTAAAAAAATTAATCTTAAATTGTTATTACACAACTTGTTGATAGCTACATCTACTTTTAACTTTAGAGCATGTTGGTAATGATAATCAGCGTGATGGTCACGCGAATTAGTGTAATGGTCACGCGAATTAATGTGACGGTCACGTCACTTAACGTGGTGGTCACGTGACTTAGCGTGATGGACACGGGATTTGGCGTGATGGTCACGCGAAATAGCATCACGGTCACGCTAAACAGTAATAATTTCCATCAAATATCGCTCCTTTCAGCATCGATATGTTTACAGCAGCTGGTTAATAAAGTAAAAAATTCAAC
Organism: Dastarcus helophoroides; assembly: GCA_028583605.1. Taxonomy (NCBI): domain Eukaryota; kingdom Metazoa; phylum Arthropoda; class Insecta; order Coleoptera; family Bothrideridae; genus Dastarcus; species Dastarcus helophoroides. The sequence goes on along the minus strand of CM053330.1, from coordinate 38,285,928 downwards.
CTTAAATTGTTATTATTACAGGACTTACTGATAGCTACATCTACTTTTAACTTTAGAGCATATTAGTAACGCTAATCAGCGCGATAGTCACGCGAATTAGCATAATGGTTACGCGAATTAATGTGATAGTCTCGTCAATTAACGTGATGGTCACGCGACATAGCGTGATGGTCACGCGACATAGTGTGATGGTCACGCGACATAGCATCATGGTCACGCGACTTAGCGTCATGGTCACGCGACTTAGCGTCATGGCCACGCGTGATGGTCGCGCGAAACAGTAATAATTCCCATCAAACATCGCTCCTTTCAGCAACGATATGTTTACAGCAGCTGGTTAGTAAAGTAAAAAATTCAACCTTAAATTGTTATTATAACAGGACTTACTGATAGCTACATCTACTTTTAATTTTAGAGCATGTTGGTAACGCTAATCAGCGTGATGATCACGCGAATTAGCGTAATAGTCACGCAAATTAATGTAATGGTCACGTCACTGACATAGTAACATGGTCGCGCGACTTAGCGTTATGGTCACACGACTTGGCGTGTGGGTCACGCGTAACAGTAATATTTCCCCTATCAAACATAGCTTTTTTCAGCATTGATATGTTTTCAGCAGCTGGTAAGTAAAGTAAAAAATTCAACATTAAATTGTTGTTATTACACGACTTACTGATAGCTACATCTACTTTTAACTCTAAAGCATGTTGGTAATGCCAATCAGCGTGATGGTCACTCGAATTAGCGTAATGGTCACACGAATTAATGTAATGGTCACGTTACTTAACGTGGTGGTCACGCGACTTAGCGTGATGGTCACGGGATTTGGCATGATGGTCATGACTTAGCGTCATGGTCACGCTACTTAGCACCATAGTTACGCGAATAAGCGTCATGGTCACGCGACTTAACGTCATGGTCACGAGAAACAGTAAGATTTCCCCTATCAAACATCGCTTGTGTCAACATCGATATGTGTTTTGAGCAGTTGGTAAGTAAAGTAAAAAATTCAACATTAAATTGTTGTTATTACACGACTTACTGATAGCTGCATCTACTTTTAACTCTAAAGTATGTTGGTAACGCTAACCAGCGTGATGGTCACGCGAATTTGCGTAATGGTCACATGAATTAATGTGATGGTCACGTTACTTAACGTGGTGGTCACACGACTTAGCGTGATGGTCACGGGATTTGGCGTGATGGTCACGCGACTTAGCGTCATGATTACTCGACTTAGCGTCATGGTCACGCGACTTAGCGTCACGGTCACGCGACTTAGCGTCATGGTCACGCGACTTGGCGTAATGGTCACGCAAAACAGTAAGATTGTCCCTATCAAACATCGCTTTTTTCAGCATCGATATGTTTGCAGCAGCTGGTAGGTAAAGTGAAAAATTGAACTTTAAATTGTTGTTATTATACGATTTACTGATAGCTACATCTACTTTTAACTCTAGAGCATGTTGGTAACGCTAAACAGCGTGATGGTCACGCGAATTAGCGTAATGCTTACGCGAATTAATGTGATGTTCTCGTCAATTAACGTGATGGTCACGCGACTGGGCGTGATGGTCACGGGATTAAGCGTCATGGTCACGCGACTTAGCATCATGGTTACTCGACTTAGCGTAATGGCCATGCGACTTAGCGTCATGTTCACGCGTCTTGGCGTCATGGCACGCGACTTACCGTAATGGTCACGCGAAACAGATTTCCCCTATCACACTTCGCTCGTTGTACATAATTTAAAAGCTAAGGTACGAGCCGGAAGCTTTTACGTTTGGAAAGGGCCTTTACAAAATTAATGAAAAAAACATCATCCGCTGCCATCAATTATGCATCATCGTCTCAAATGGTTCGTAAAAACAAATTTGCTATCCCATCTCTCATCGCATCAGCTTGCGGTCGGATCGTTTCGTTTTTTTAAAAGCTTAATTCTATTTCTCTCAATTGGCTTTTTCGCGATGAAATCCCAGAAACGTTTTACATAATCACCGACGTTAATATCATGGCATGTCACATTAAAACTAATGGCGCAAAGGTAAATTTTAATAAACGTCTAAAACCCGACTAGTTGTAGTAAGTTGGTTTTAACCAAAAAAAGAGGGAAATTATCCAAGTACGAGTACAATATCTGTTAACTGGTCATTAGGGATTCGAATATCGTCCGTTTATGCTAAAACCGCCTTTATTGACGTTTGCCTGACATTAAATTAATTAAAGTAGACTTTGGGCTTCTCTCTCCGCTACCCTCTGTCTTGCAGATATTTATCTTGTTCGGTCTTTAGCTGACTCGGAAAATTTACTGAAGTTGAATAATATTATAGCATTATTTTCATTCAAATATAATAAAGGTTTTTTTTACTTAGATATGCCATTATGATAACTTGTTCTCCTCCTGAAGTGCATTTCATCAAAATAAATTAAATTTAATCATAAATAAAACCAACAAAATTAAAATTACCTTATAGTTATATTAAATATTCAGAATTATTAGTGTTACGTTGTTTGGGGTTCTTTAACGATGATGCATATAGCAAAAATCGTCCTCGTAGAATCAGTGGAAACTCACTTACAAATTACCCAATGGGATTCAAATCTCTTGAGTATTTAAGCCGCTGACTAATGGCTATAAGTTGAAAATCTCGATTGATGAAGTCAAGGAAAACCAAAACCAGTATATGGTTGTTGATTGTTAATATTTTCACCTGTAGCTCGTTCGACTGTGTCATTACAGAACATTGAATTGATATTTTGACGTTTCACTTATAAATTTAACAAGCCAGATAATTTTTTGCAAATTTCCAATTTTATTAAAAATTCAAAATTTTGACCGTTTTGCTAGATTAGTTATCTTCAAAATTTTGACTAATTCTTGAAATTTAGAATTTTCTTGAAAATTTCGTCTTTTTCTGGAAGTTTCGACTCTTGCCTAAATTTGACTTATTTTAAAAGTTTCGGCTGTTTTTTGAGAATTTCGATTTTTTTAAGAAGTTCAATTTTTCAAAATTTTTACCCCTTTAAAATGTTTCACTTTCTTTCAGAATTTCCAGTTTTTTTTTAGAAATTTCGAATTTGTATCACTTTTCCTCGAGGTTAACTTTTTACAGAGTGTAGAACTTTTTCAAAAATTCGAGTTTCTTTTCAAAATTTCGAACGCTTTTCAAAATTTGAATTTTTTTTAAAACGTTGATCTTTTTTTTTAAAGCCGGCTTTTTTAAAAAATTTCGACCTTTTTTTTTAAATCTTAACTTTGTCTTAAAATTTCGTAAATTTTTTTTGAAGAATTTGGCTTTTTAAGTAACGAATTTTAAAAATGTTGGTCGAATACGTTATTCGAGAAAATTTTGGCTCTATTTCTAAAATTTCGTTCGGAATTTCAAAGTTTATTTTTTGAAAATGTCGAACTTCTATCATCAAACTTTCGACTTTTTCCCAAAGTTGACTTTTTTTCAGAGTATGGGACTTTCAGAATTCCGAATTTTTTCAAAACTGCTATCTTTTTTGAAAACGTTTACACAAATTTTTTTTTGTAAATTCGCTTTTGAAGAATTTTTTTGTAAACTTTGATTGAAATGTTTGACTATTTTTTGAAATTCTTTTCAAAGTTTTAACCGTTCGTTGAGTTTTTCTTGAAAGTTTTGGTTTTTCTTTCGAAGTTCATTTTTATTTTAAAAAAATCGACTGTTTTATGAAAATCATGACCTTTTTAAAAACGAAATTTTTTAAAATTTCGACTATTTTGAAACCTTGTTTCAGGATTTCCATTTTTTTGAGAGAAAACTCGAAATTTTGAGAAAAAAATTCGAAACTTTGATATTAACCTAGAACTTTAAAAAAAGACTTTTAAAATGCTCCAAAGTGGGAATTTAAGTCGAACATTGAAGAAAACAATAAAAGTTGAGGTATTTTAATCACTTTGTCATAAAATATCCTTTATAATTCACAAATGCCTCTTGGTACATCAAAGGCCACATAATTTTATGCTAAAAGTTTGGGTATTTGTTGGTTCATCTGTATTGTCGTTATTTTCTCATAAAATCTTCCCTAAAAATCGCAAATGTTCTCATGGTGGATCCTGATCCAAATAATTTGGAGTTAAATCTTTGGACATTTGTTAGTTCATCAGTATTTTAATTGTTTTGCCACGAAGCATTCTCTTCTTGGAGATTGGAAAATCGTGGGCAAAGTATTGTTATGTTAAAAAGTTGGGTATTTGGTGGTGGATTTGACAATCGTTTCCCATGCATACGTTTTCATGGAGGCACCTGATCAAAATAATTTTGAGCTAAGTACTTTGAGCATTTAGTAGTTACTCAGTATTTCAATTGTTTGGTCAGGAGAAATTCTCTAAAATTCACAAATGTGCTCTTGGAGGTCCACAGACAAAATAATATTATGTCAAAAAGTTGTACATTTGGCGGTTCATCAGTATTGCAATTTTTTTCCCATAAAATCTTCTCTAAAAGTCGCAAATGTTCTCATGGTGGATCCTGATCAAAATAAATTGGAGCTAAAACTTTGAGCATTTGGTAGTTCATCAGTATTGTAATTGTTTTGCCAGAAAACATTCTCTTCTAGGAGAATCGGGCAAAATAATGTTATGTTAAAAAGTTGGGTATTTGGTGGTGCATCTGGCAATTGTTTTACCACGAAACCTCTGAATTTTGCAAATGTTCTTACGAAGGATTCTGGTGAAAATAATTTTGAACCAAAAAATGTTGAGGATTTAGTAGTGCGCAAGTATTTTAAATTATTTGGTCACGAAAAATTCTCTAAAATTCAAAAATTTGGTCTTGGTGGTCCACAGGCAAAGAAATATTATGTCAAAAAGTTGTGCATTTGGTGGTTCATCAGTATAGCAATTTTTTTCCCATAAAATCTTCTCTAAAAGTCGCAAATGTTCTCATGGTGGATCCTGATCAAAATAATTTGGGGCTAAAACTTTGGGCACTTCGAAGTTCATCAGTATATTAATTGTTTTGCCATGAAACGTTCTCTTTGTGGATCCTGGAGAAACACGAGCAAAATATGTTAAAAAGTTGGGTATTTGGAGGTGCTTGTGTTTTTTCCATTAAATCACTACTATTTGCAAATGTTCTTACGGAGGATCCCGATAAAAATAATTTTGAACCAAAATGTTGACCATTTAGTCAGAATTTTAATCATTTGGTCACGAAAAATGCTCTAAAATTCACAAATGTGCTCTTGGAGGTCCATAGGTAAAATAATATTATATTAAAAAGTTGTGTATCTGGTGGTTCATCAGTATCGCAAGTTTTTTCCCATAAAATCTTCTCTAAAAGTCGCAAATGTTCTCATGGTGGATCCTGATCAAAATAATTTGGGGCTAAAACTTTGGGCATTTGGTAGTTCATCGGTATTGTAATTGTTTTGCCACGAAACGTTCTCTTCTTAGGCACTGGAGAAACGCGGGCAAAATATGTTAAAAAATCGGTTATTTGGTGGCGCATCTGGTTTTCCTATGAAATCTCTACCATTCGCAAATATTTTCTTGGGCGATCCAGATCGAAATAATTTAAGACTAAAACGTTTAGCATTTGGTCGGTATATCAATTATTTGGTCACCAAAAATTCTCTAAAATTTACAAATGTGCTCTTGGAGGTGCACAGACAGAATCATATTTTGTTAAAAAGGTGGGTATTTGATGATTCATCAGTATTACAATGTTTTTCCCATAAAATCTTCTCTAAAATTCAAAAATATTCTCATGGTGGATCCTGATCAAAATAATTTGGGGCTAAAACTTTATGCATTTGGTAGTTTATCAATATATTAATTGTTTTTCCTCGAAACGTTCTCTTCCTGGACACTGGAGAAACGCGGGCAAAATATGTTAAAAAGTTGGGTATTTGGTGGTGCATCTGGTTTTTCTATGAAATCTCTACCATTAGCAAATGTTCTCTTGGAGGATCCACATCGAAATAATTTTGGATTAAAACATTGAGCATTTGGTCAGTATATCAGTTATTTGGTCACCAAAAATTCTCTAAAATTTACAAATGTGCTCTTGGAGGTGCACAGTCAGAACCATATTTTGTTAAAAATGTGGGTCTTTGGTTGTTCATCAGTATTGCAATTTTTTTCCCATGAAACCTTCTCTAAAATTCGCAATAGTTCTCATGATTCGCAGATGTTCTCATGGTGGATCCTGATCAAAATAATTTGGGGCTAAAATTTTGTGCATTCGGTAGTTCATCAGTATATTAATTGTTTTGCCTCGAAACGTTCTCTTCTTGGACGCTGGAGTAACGCGGGCAAAATATAAAGTTGGGTATTTGGTGGTGTATCTGATTTTCGCATGAAATATCTACCATTGGCAAATATTCTCTTGGAGGATCCATATCGAAATAATTTTGTACTAAAACGTTGAGCATTTGGTCAGCATATCAATTATTTGGTCACCAAAAATTCTCCAAAATTCACAAATGTGTTCTTGGAGGTCCACAGGCAACATAATATTATGATAAAAAGTTGGGTATTTGGTAGTTCATCAGTATTACAGTTTTTTTCCCATGAAATCTTCCCTGCTAATCTTTCCTTAAATTTCAAAAGAAGAATCAAAATTTCTAGATCGCAGTTCTGAATTTTAAGTGTAAAATTCGAAACAACGAATATTGAAAGCCTTATCTTGAAATTTTCATTGATATTATTTAGGAAAAATTTTGGTATGTTGCTCTAACATATTACTGTTGTTCTGCATATTAGATTATTTCAAAAATAAAATGTGTCTTACATCGTAGGTAAAAGTAAGTTTCCCAAACTCGAAAAATGGCTTGTTTTCGAACAATTTCATAACAACGCCACGCCGATTATTAAGTTTCCGGTTGACAGGAAGTGTGAAGTGAAAATTTTCACCCCCGGAAAGTTATATAGGTAATTTTCTACTTTTTTCCTCATAAATATGTAGACCGTGATGTTAGACAAACTTCAGGAGGTGCATTATATACTGAAAAATGTAACTCGGCTCAAGTTAGCATTTTCAGAATGGTCGTTTCATACGAAACCAGGAAATGCTTTTAACAACACACCAAAGATCCTACTCGGGGCCCCATGTAAAATTTCAACAAACGTACGACGTGTTACATATTCTTGATGTAACGTCGCCAGATATTATTCTTCATTTCTACCACCACACTACTACACAATCGTTATTGATATACGACCTGGATAACGTTTTAAAACGACGACAGTTCACGGGATGGAAAGCGAAAGGATTTTTTTTTTCAGGGGGTGTTGTTCGCATCCGAGGGTAAATCAATGAAACAAATTTTACTAACACGTACGGGTTATTTGAATTTTCCATTCTGGAGTGACGTACTTATCCAAGTAGGCTTGGCTGCAGGGTGCGGTTTATTGAAGTTCACGCTAAAGGGTCGCATTCCTGTCCTGAAATTCCGATTTCAAGCTTTCACTGTAAATTAAGCAATTTTACTGCGAGGGCGTGAACTATAAAAACAAAAACAAAAATCGCCCTAAACTGCTTCGACATTCGCCTCGAATTGATTTGTTTTATAAAATCTCTGAATATAAAACGCGAAGAAATTTTGACTCTTTCGCTTCGATTTTGCGAAATTTCTATTTTTCTTTTAATTTTCATTAAAAAAAGATTTTGGGGGAACGGACTGGTCCTTGGTTAGCTTCAAAAATTGAAATACAAATCTTGTTCTCTGAAACCAAGAAAGATTAAAAAGCACAACAAAAGTTTTTTAAAAAAAGTTTTGAGATTTAGAAAAAATGGAAACACTTCGAGAAAATATTTCGAAGATTTTTATTTTCAAATTCTAACAATATCCGTAATAATTTTGAATTTTTTGAAGTGAAAACTATTAGACGCGTTAAGCTATTTTGTGCAGGGGAATAACTTATGGTTTCGCGTTACAAATACGCTTGACCATCACGCGTTACAATCACGCTTGACCATCACGCTTAACCATCACGCGTTACCAACATGCTCTAGCTCTACTGTTAACATTAGTTGATGTTGGTAATGCAAATTAGCGTGATGATAACGCGAAACGATAACGATAATTCATTCGCTCAACGCGCCTAAGAAGTTTAAGCTTAAAAAATGCTTGATCGGCAACGGGGTTCGAACCTGTGCGTTCTAAGCTTCTGATATGTACCCCTAACCAGCTAAGCTATACTGGCCTCGATAAGTCTGCTTATAACTTGGGTCTTAAACATAACTCTATGCCTAATCAACCAAAACCAACCGACCAAAAATTTGGTTGTTATAAATAATATTGAAGAAACAGTTACTATGATTTTCTAAGCCTCAAAACCTTTCAATATTTTCCGATGACATTTTAAGGTATACTTTGGAATAATTCGACCGAAAAACATTTTTCTATCCTGTAGAAAGCTTATAAATTATTTCATTTGCATTAACAAAAATAATCCCCTAAGTGACAAAACCCAAGTGACTCGGGAATATCAACGGAAAACCTTTTTGGGAGCTTTACAAATAAAAAGAGCAAACTGTTTTTAAGAGCCCGTAGGCTTTGGGCGCAAACTTTGTCGAGTTTAATAAGCTGCGACAACCGTTAAATGTCATTTGTTTAATGCTGCGCCGTTCCCCGAATCTAATACAATGTGACATTTAATTTATGATAACATAAAATCATAAAGAGCGGCGTTTAACCTCGATTTATGAAAGTGCCGCCGACGAAAATCGCGCTCTTCGAATCGCTCATGTATCGTTCGCCTCTTCCCCGTTTTTATCTGATTCTGTGGCCAGGTGATAATCACTCTAATGATGCCAAAAACGTCTTTTACGACGTCCCGACACAATGAGCTTATAGTCGCACTCTCGGGCAAATTGCAGATATTTTCCCAGCACTCGCCTTTGTAAGGGCAACATTAATGTTGAATTATGGAACGAGTGCAGTGCTACAATGTACGGTTTCGATATCTTGTTTACAATTAATCAAAACTTCCATTTTCCAGGTTCTCACCCCTAAGGAAAGTTCAGAAATTTAGGAAAACATTACGTTGGTGGAAATCAAAGAAATTAGTTTTGAAAATCAACTATTTTTGACTAAATCCTGAATAAGGGCAATTGTTATTGCAGTTTGTCTGCGAGATGTGGTTTTCTTGAATATAGACCATGCAACAGCTCCTTTACAAAGTTTCATAATTCTCTATTCAACCACATCACCCATATAACTAAGAAACGTTTTTTGAAATTTGCCTCTAAGGTGGTGAAAAAGTCTATTAAATTTTACTTATGATGAATCAGTCTCCAGATTGCATAAAACAAATGATTGTCTACAGACAACTGTAGACAACAATATTTTGTTCTTTTTATCATCATTAATCCATGATGCACGTTATTTATCTCAATTTTCCTTATTTATAAACCTCAGTTGAATATTTAGACGCCCTTCATAAATTACGTAGCTCTGATTTCGATCATTTTTAACACCTCACGACTTCAATCAAAATTCCGACAATTTTTAAAAATTTGACTTTTTTCAAATTTTCTGTGTTCGAAATATTCTTTGTTTGAAAATTTCAACTTTTTTAAATTTGACTTTTTTACTTTTTTAAATTTTTTGACTTTCTTTGTTTGGAAATGGCGAATTTATTGAAAATTTGGATATTTTTTTAGTTTCAATGTTATTTCCAAATTTAGACTCCTTTTGGACTGTTAAAATTATTGATTTTTTTGAAAGTGTCGACTTTTTCGAAAATTTCGTAATAGAAATTCCCGGTTTTTAACTTTCTTTTTTTGGAAATGACGAATTTATTGAAAATTTGGATATTTTTTAGTTTCAATATTATTTCAAAATTTAGACTTCTTTTGGACCGTTAAAATTACTGACTTTTTTGAAAATTTTATTTTTTTGAAAGTGTCCACTTTTTCGAAAATTTTGTAATAGAAATTCCCGTTTTTTTTAACTTTCTTTTTTTGGAAATGACGAATTTATTGAAAATTTGGATGTTTTTTAATTTCAGTATTATTTCAAAATTTAGACTTCTTTTGGACTGTTAAAATTACTGACTTTTTTGAAAATTTTATTTTTTTGAAAGTGTCCACTTTTTCGAAAATTTTGTAATAGAAATTTCCGTTTTTTTTAACTTTCTTTTTTTGGAAATGACGAATTTATTAAAAATTTGGATGTTTTTTAATTTCAGTATTATTTCAAAATTTAGACTTCTTTTGGGCTGTTAAAATTATTGATTTTTTTGAAAATTTAGACTTTTTTGAAAGTGTCGACTTTTTCGAAAATTTTGTATTAAAAAATCCCATTTTTTTTACCTTTCTATTTTTGGAAATTACGAATTTATTGAAAATTTGGATGTTTTTTGTTTCAATATTATTTTAAAATTTAGACTTTTTTTGATCTTTTAAATTATTGAGTTTTTTGAAAATTTAAACTTTTTTGAAAATTTAGACTTTTTTGAAAGTGTAGACTTTTTTGAAAATTTCGTAATTTCCGTCCTTTTTAAAATTTCAATATTATTTCAAAATTGGACTGTTAAAATTATTGACTTTTTTGAAAATTCAGACTTTTGAAAGTTCGACTTTTTCGAAAATTTTGTAATAAAAATTCCCGTTTTTTTAACTTTCTTATTTTGGAAATGACAAAAAAAAGCCATCTGCTATGTGATGTTTCCGTAACGCGCGAGATGAAGCATCAAAAATTCTTTTAAAATTATTGACTTTTTTCAAAATTTATACTTTTTTAAAAGTGTCGACTTTTTGAAAATTTTGTAACAAAAATTCCCGTTTTTTTTAACTTCCTTTTTTTGGAAATGGCGAATTCATTGAAAATTTGGAAGTTTTTTAATTTAAATATCATTTCAGACTTCTTCTGGACTTTTAAAATTATTGCTTTTTTTCAAAAGTTATACTTTTTTGAAAGTGTCGACTTTTTGAAAATTTTGTAATAAAAATTTCCGTTTTTTTAACTTCCTTTTTTTGGAAATGGCGAATTTATTAAAAATTTGGATGTTTTTTAATTTCAATATTATTTCAAAATTTAGACTTCTTGGACTGTTAAAATTATTGACTTTTTTGAAAGTGTCGACTTTTTCGAAAATTTCGTAATAGAAATTCCCGTTTTTTTTAACTTTCTTTTTTTGTAAATGACGAATTTATTGAAAATTTGGATGTTTTTTAATTTCAATATTATTTCAAAATTTGGACTTTCAAATTTATTGACCTTTTTCAAAATTTAGACTTTTTTGAAAGTGTCGACTTTTTCGAAAATTTTGCAATAGTATTTTTTTTTAATTTTTTTTCTCTGAAAATTTCGGTTCGTTTAAGTCTTAACTTGTTTGATAATTTCGATTATTTTCAAAGAAAAACTTTTTCGAAAATTTCGAGATTTTTTGAAAGTTAACTTTTTCAATATTTTACTTTTTTACCAAGTGTTTTTGAAAAATTTGACGATTTTAGAAGGTTCAGTTTTTATAATTTGGACCTTTTTTTAATTTTAGATTTTTTTAAATTTTCTCTAAATTTCAACTTTTTCGACAATTTTAAAAATTCGTTTTTTAAAATTTCATCTATTTAAGATCTGGACGTTTTTTTTACTTCGACTTTTTCACAAATTTTCAATTTTTTTCGACTTTCTTCAAAAAATCGCTTTTGTTTTAAAACAAAATCCACAATTTTTAAAAAACTCGACATTTTTAAAAAATTTTTGACTCCGTTTTAAAACTTCGACTGTTTTCTAACTGTTAACATTTTTCAAAATTTCTATATTTTGAAAAATTGGGACTTTTTTGAAAGTGTCAATTATTTCAAAAATTCTGCTTCCAACATTTTTTTTTGTTCGAAAATTTCGATTTTTTAAAATCTTTACTTTTTCGTCTTTTTTCTAAAAGTCAACTTTTTTCAAAATTTTGATATTTTGAAAATTCACTCTTTGTGTCGATTTTTTCAAAAATTCTGCTTCGAAAATTTTTGTCTTTTCGAAAAGTCAAGATTTTTGTCTCGAAAATTTCGATTCTTTTAAATCTTTACTTTTTTTCGACTTTTTTCTAAATGTCAACTTTTTTCAAAAGTTCTATATTTTGACAATTTGAAAGGGTCGATTTTGACAAAAATTCTGCTTCGAAAATTTTTGTGTTTTCGAAAAGTGAATATTTTATTTTCGAAAATTTCGATTTTTTTAAATCTTTAATATTTTTCCACTGTTTAATAAATGTCAACTTTTTTCAAAACTTCTATATTTTGACAATTTAGACTTTTTTAAAAGAGTCGATTTTTTCAAAAATTCTGCATCGAAAATTTTTGTTTTTGCAAAAAGTCGAGGATTTTTTTTCGAAAATTTCGATTCATTTAAACCTTTACTTTTTTTTTGACTTTTATCTGAATATAAACTTTTTTCAAAACTTCTATATTTTGACAATTTAGACTTTTTGGAAAGCATCGATTTTTTCAAAAATTCTGCTTCGAAAATTTTTGTTTTTGCGAAAAGTCGAGGATTTTTTTTCGAAAATTTTGATTCTTTTAAATCTTTACTTTTTTTAGTCTTTTTTCTAAATGTCAACTTTTTTCAAAACTTCTATATTTTGACAATTTAGACCTTTTTGAAAGGTTCGATTTTTTCAAAAATTCTGCTTTAAAAATTTTTGTTTTTTCGAAAAGTGAAGATTTTATTTTCGAAAATTTCGATTCTTTTAAATCTTTACTTTTTTTCGACTGTTTTTTTAAATGTCAACTTTTCTCAAAACTTCTTAATTTTGACAATTTAGACTTTTTTGAAAGGGTCGATTTTTTCAAAAATTCTGCTTTAAAAATTTTTGTTTTTTCGAAAAGTGAAGATTTTATTTTCGAAAATTTCGATTCTTTTAAATCTTTCCTTTTTTTTCTACCTTTTTCTAAATGCCAACTTTTTTCAAAACTTCTATATATTGACAATTTAGACTTTTTTTGAAAGCTACGATTTTTTCAAAAATTCCGCTTCGAAAATTTTTTGTTTTTTCGAAAAATGAAGATTTTTATTTTCGAAAATTTCGATTCTTTTAAATCTTTACTTTTTTTCGACTGTTTTCTAAATATTAACTTTTTTCAAAATTTCTATATTTTGAAAATTTAGACTTTTCAAAGCGTCGGTTTTCACAAAAAATTTGCTTCCAAAATTTTTGGTTTTTTGAAAAAGCAAGATTTTTTTTCGAAAATTTCGATTCCTTTTTAAAAATTATTTGAAAAGCAGTCTGAAAATCTGAAAAAATTAGCATTTAATATAAAAAAAAATTGAAACTAGTCAAGATTTCTCGAAAAATTCGAATTATGGGCTTGTAATCAAACGTTTAGGAATAGTAACGAATAAAATTGACTTATTCTATATAAAGCAGTTTGAAAGCCATCTGGTATGTGGCCAATACTTCAAGATGTTTCTCTAACGCGCGAGATGAAGCATCGAAAATTCTGCAAAAGTCGAAAGTTTGATAATCAAAATTTCCCAAAACAATCGACATTTTGAAAAATAATAAAATTAGAGTTAATGTTTCTAGAAAAGTTATAATTTTCAAAAAAAAAAGTCGAAAAATGTCAAAATGTCAACATTTTGACATGTTACAAAAGTTTGAGATTTGCGAAAAATTCCTGATTTGTAAAAAATTTGCTGTTTTGAAGAATATACAAAATTTTGAAAAAAGTCAAAATTGAAAAAAATTAAAAATTTTTAATCAATTTCCCAAAAGGCTGAAATGTTCGAAAAATTACTGAAGAAAACAAAAGACGAAATTAAAAAAAAATCGAAATTTTTGATTGGAAACATCTGAATAAAAAAATATTTGAAAAAATGTCAATATTTTCAAAAAAGTTGAAATTTTCAAAACAATGTAGATTTTCAAAAAGTGGAAATTAGGTAAAAGTATCTCGAGTTTTTGATTAAAGCTGAAATTTAAAAAAATGGACAAAATTTCCAAAAAAAAGTTGAAATTTTGAAAAAAGTCAAAACTTTGAAAAAAAAATTGCAAGACCTAAGTTTCAAAAAATGTTAAAATTTTGAAAAAGTTGAAAATTTTGAAGTTATAACTTTTAAACAAATTGGAAATTTTGAAAAATGTCCAAATTTTTGATGGGAAATTTTTGAATGAAAAAATATTTAAGAAAAGTATCGAAATGTTCGAAAAAGTTAAGATTTAAAAAAAAAATTAAATCAAGTAAAAGAAGTTGAAATTTTGAAAAATAGACGAGATTTTCAAAAAAAGACGAAATCAAACTTTTCCAAAACTATTGAAATTTTGATAAATATGAGAATACTCATGAAAACTGAAAGTTTTCAATAAAGTTGAGATTATTAAAAAAAAGTAGAAGTCAAAACTTTGACTTTAAAAAAAAAATCAAGAATATCAAAAAATGGCAAAATTTTTAAAATAATTCTAGTTTTTAAAAAGGTTGATATTTTGAAAAACAATAGTCAACATTTTAAGAAAATGTCAAAATTTAAAAAAAAAACAAAAAATTTTAATCAATCTTCAAAAAAGCCGAAATTTTCGAAACATCAATTTACTGAAGAAGACCCAAAATTATCGGAAAGTCGAAGTTATTTTAAAAAAATTGAAATTTTTGATTGGATATTGTTGGATTAAAAATTTTAAAAATGTCAAAATTTTCAAAAAAGCTGAGATTTTCAAAATAAAGTTGAAATTTTCAAAAATTCGAAATTAGGTAAAAGTATGTCGACATTTTGATTAAAGCTGAAATTTTGAAAAATGCCGAAATTTCCAAAAAAAGTCGAAATGTTAGTCGCGAAATTTTGAAAAAAAAGTCAAAACTTTTCAAAAAAGCCGAAATTTTCGAAAAATCAATTTACTGAAGGAAACCCAAAATTATCGAAAAGTCGAAGTTATTAAAAAAATGTTTCGCATTTTTTAGATATTGTTGGATTAAAATTTTTTTGAAAGAATGTCAAATTTTCAAAAAAGTTAAGATTTTCAAAGACTGTCGAAATCAGTATGTCAACATTTTGTTTAAATCTGAAATTTTGCAAAATGGACGAAATTTGGAAAAAATAAGTCGAAATATTGGAGTCGCAAAATTTTGAAAAAAAAGCCAAAATTTTCGAAAAATCAATTTACTAAAGAAAACCCAAAATTATCGAAAAGTCGGCATTATTAAAAAAAATTGAAATTTTTGATTGGATGTTAGATTAAAAAATTTTTTGAAAAAATGTCAACATTTTCAAAAAAGTTGCGATTTTCAAAAAAAAGTTCAAATTAGTAAAAGTATGTCTGCATTTAGACTTAAGTTGAAATTTTGAAAAATGGACGAAATTTTCGAAAAAAAAAATCGAAATGTCAGTCGCGAATTTTGAAAAGCACTCAAAATTCTGAAAAAGTTACTGAAGAGACCAAATTTTCTAGAAAATTTAAAATTTCGAAAAAGGCGAAAATTTTGAAGCCACAATTTTCAAATTGAAATTTTGAAAAATGTCGACATTTTTGATGGGGAATTTTTGAATAAAAAAATCTTTAAAAAAAATGTCAACATTTTCGAAAAAGTTAAGATTTAAAAAAATGGAAATTAAGCAAAAGAAAGAAGTTAAAAATTTGAAAAACTAAAGAATTTTCAATCAATATTGAAAAAAGCCGAAGTTTTCGAAAAATCAATTTACTGAAGAAAACTCAAAATTATCGAAAAGTCGAATTTTTTTTATTAAATCGAAATTTTTGATGGAGGAAATTTTTAAATAAAAAAATGTTTAAAACAAGTGTCGACATTTTCAAGGAAGTTAAGGTTTTAAAAAAAAGGAAATTATGTAAAAGAAAGAAGTTGAAAATTTAAAAAACTGAAAAATTTTCAATCAATATTTAAAAAAGCCGAAATTTTCGAAAAATCAATTTACTGAAGAAAACTCAAAATTATCGAAAAGTCGAATTTTATTTTTTAATCGAAATTTTTGATAGAGGAAATTTTTGAATAAAAAAATGTTTAAAAAAATGTCGACATTTTCGAGAAAGTTAAGATTTAAAAAAAATGGAAATTAAGTAATGAAAGAAGTTGAAAATTTGAAAAACTGAAGAATTTTCAATCAATATTGAAAAAAGCCAAAGTTTTCGAAAAATCAATTTACTGAAGAAAGCTCAAAATCATCGAAAAGTCGAATTTTTTTTAAAAAATCGAGATTTTTGATGGAGGAAATTTTTGAATAAAAAAATGTTTAGAACAAGTGTCGACAAGAAATTCAAGAAATTAAGATTTAAAATACAGGGAAATTATGTAAAAGAAAGAAGTTGAAAATTTGAAAAACTGAAGAATTTTCAATCAATATTCAATAAAGGCCAAAATTTTCGAAAAATCAATTTACTGAAGAAAGCTCAAAATTATCGAAAAGTCGAATTTTTTTTAAAAGATCGAAATTTTTGATGGAGGAAATTTTTGAATAAAAAAATGTTTAAAACAAGTGTCGACATTTTCAAGAAATTAAGATTTAAAAAAAAGGAAATTATGTAAAAGAAAGAAGTTGAAAACTTGAAAAACTGAAGAATTTTCAATCAATATTCAAAAAGCCCAAAATTTTCGAAAAATCAATTTACCGAAGAAAACCCAAAATTATCGAAAAGTCGAATTTTTTTTAAAAAATCGAAATTTTTGATGGAGGAAATTTTTGAATATAAAAATATGTTCAAAAAAATGTCGACATTTTCGAGAAAGTTAAAGTTTTCAAAAAAAAAAAATGGAAATTAAGTAAGAGGAAGAATTTGAAATTTTGAAAAATGGACGAAATTTTCAAAAAAAGTCGAAATGTGAAAATAGTGAAATTTTTAAAAAAAGTCAAAATTTTGACAAAGCAAATTTTGAAAAAGCAAATTTTGAAAAAGCAAATTTTGAACAAACAAATTTTGAAAAGACGAAATTTTGAGAAGACAGTTTTGTCACGTTTATTCATGTTCATTATTTCATCATATTTATTATTTAATTTCTAATTTTTGAGTCATTTAAAGCCTCTCGGTGCAGCGCGTACCCCCGTCGAACTCTTCCCGGACCCCCCTTCCCGAACGCAGACACATTTTAGGAAACACTGGCGGATCTAATAAAATGTAAGCAGCCAAAGCCACCTGGAAGGAGTAGTAGAGCTGCAATGTTATCATTACTTCAAGATATTTCCCTAACGTGTGGAATGAATCATCGAAATTTCATGAGACGTGTACTTTAAACCTCGTTGCTGATCACCTATTTTTTTAGTTTAAACCTCTTGGGCGCGTTGATGATCTTCGACTGGAGATAAATTTATCATTTCGCGTTACCGGCACGCCAATTGGCGTTACCAACATGCTCTAATGGTAACAGTAGAGCATGTTGGTAACGCGTGGTGACCCGTGACGGTAACGCCATCCCCATCCATCGCTTAACACGTCTAAAGAAGTATTCACTTCAAAAACGTTATTAAAAAAATCTTGGCGCCTTTTTCAATAGTCCGCAATTGTAATTACATCTGAGTTTAGTGGCGAATTAAGGAAATCGATTCTCAAATGGTATCGAGTCTCGGTATTGTAGAGCGGCTAAATTGGCCTCACTAGTGAGTCTTCTACTCGATTTGTTAAGTGTAAATCAGTCTCTGAAGTCGTTTCATCCTCTAAAATATCGTAATTAAAACCTCTTTGATCTAGATTTCATTACAGACACATTATTGCCACAAAGACGTAATAATAGAGTGAGGAACCTAAGACGTCGAGTTGCGATATTGTCGGAGGACTTAACAAACCTCTTGCAGACGCGAAGGAACAAAACAATGCTCCTCTCATCTCGGTGGAATATTTCTGCCTCTAAAATCAATTCTATTTTCCAATTGTTATTCTTGTCTCATGGTAAATTCACGTCAAAACAGGTTATTAGAATTCTCTTTAGACAACGATGCTAATAACATTATCGTAGTGACACATGACATATTTCTTACCGTAATAAATAAGTAGGGCATGAGTTAAGTCGATAAAACCTACAAAGTTGGTGCAAAATGCATGTTGAAGAAGCAAAGTGACGGTAAAACGTCTGAGAATTTTCACGATCGAAGCAGCCATTTCCATCCCAGTTATATTATCTTGTCTCGATAAAAGCCTTCGATAAGAAAGATCCCAGCCAGCAACCGGCTTTTGCCAACTTTTGTAATGATCGTGTGAAAAATTCCTTTTACAACTTCTTGTTCTTATACTTTTCGACTAGCAACAGCCATTTACTTTTTATTTGTCGCGTTTGTTGTTTAACATGTTTCGCATTTTTTATCGACGACGCTGTTACTTCGGTAAGGCTTTAATGGATTTTTGCGAAATTTCTATCATACGTCTTCCTTGGCAATTTGTTTTTTTAATAAATGGCATCCATTTTGGCTTGCTCAAAATCAGTTTTAGTGAACTTACTGCAAGGATTTAAAGACAATATTGTCAGTTAATGTGCTTGTATTTCCATGATAGAGCGTTTAATTTCGGTCATGGGATATGGTATAGTTTCTAGCGCTTCAGCCATCTCACATTATTGAAAATTAGCACATCAGCAGTGATTATTGTTTTTGGGCGATGACACCTCTAAACTGATAATTCCTCTCTCTAAAGCTCTAAAGTGAGAGTTCCCTAACATCAGAAAATTGCATTTTCGAAGTCCCTCTTAGCAGATATTTTGCTTAAAATTGATAAACAGTTAAAAAGTGAAGTGAGAACTGTTGAATTGTTTGACATTTCAAATTACGATACATATTTACTCCCTCCCCAACCTCAACAATGTAGCCAGGAAAGTAGCTAAGCTAAAAAATGTAGCCTTATTTTTTTAAATTTCGATCTTCCAAAATTCAAATTTTTCGAAAAATATCTGGTTTCTTGAAAATTCGGCGTCGAAAATTTCGACTTTTTTCAAAGGCGATATTTTTTAATTTTGATATTTCGACTTTCTTTCAAAGGCGATATTTTTTAATTTTAATGTTTCGAAAACGTAGCTTTTTCAAGGATTAATTTTCTCAAAATTTCGACTTCTTTTCGGAATTGCGCTTTCTTCAGAATTGCGCTTTCTTCAGAATTTCGAATTTCTAAAAAATTTTCAGATTGTCTCAGAAGGTTGACTCGTTTTGTGATTTTTGAAAACGTGGCTTCTGAATGATTGAATTTTTTAACATTTCAACTTATTTTTCGAAATTTCGCTTTCTTCAGAATTTTGAATTTTAAAACGCGAATTGTCTCAAAATGTTGATGTTTTTTAAAAAGTTTGATACGTTTCAAAATTTCGACCTCTTTCAAAATTTCGATATTTTAAATTTTAAATATTTCTGCAATTGAAAGGTTGCAACTTTTTTCAAATTTCGATTCTCTTTTAAAATTTATATCCTTTTTAATAACACTATCCTGAAAGTTTCTGTTTCTTGCCAAATTTGGACATTTACGACATTTTTCGACTCGACTTTTTAAGAACCCAAACATTTTTCGAAAAATGTCTGGTTTCTTAAAAATTCGATGTTGAAAATGTCGACTTTTTTCAAAGCTGATTTTTTTTTAATTTCGATGTTTTGAAAACGTAGCTTTTTCAAGCATTGACTTTCTCAAAATTTCGACTTTTTTTCGGAATTGAGCGGAATTTCGAATTTCCAAAAAAATTTCAGACTGTCTCAGAAGATTGACTCTTTTTTGTGATGTTTTGAAAATGTGGCTTTTTCAAAGATTGAATTTTTCCAACATTTCAACTTATTTTTCGAAATTTTGCTTTAGAATTTTGAATTAAAAAAATTAAAATTGTCTCAGAATGTTGACGTTTTTTAAATATTTTGATGCTTTTCAAAATTTCGCTCCATTCAAAATTTCGATATTTTAAATTTTAAATATTTCTGCAATTGAAAGGTCGAAACTTTTTTCAAATTTCGATTCTCTTTAAAAATTTATATCCTTTTTAAAAACACTATCCTGAAAGTTTCTGTTTCTTTCCAAATTTGGACTTTTATGATATTTTTCGACCTCGACTTTTTAAGAAATCAAACATTTTTCGAAAAATGTCTGGTTTAAAAATTCGACGTTGAAAATATCGACTTTTTTCCAAAGCTGATTTTTTTTTAAATTATGATGTTTTGAAAACGTAGCTTTTTCAAGGATTGATTTTTTCAAAATTTCGATTTTTTTTTGGAATTGCGCGGAATTTCGAATTTCCAAAAACATTTCAGATTGCCTCAGGCTCTTTTTTGTGATGTTTTGAAAATGTGGCTTCTTCAAAGATTGAATTTTTCCAACATTTCAACTTATTTTTCGAAAGTTTGCTTTAGAATTTTGAATTAAAAAAAAAATGTCTCAGAATGTTGCCGTTTTCTAAAAATTTTGATTCTTTTCCAAATTTCGATTCTATTTCAAAGTGTAGTACCCTTTTTAAAATGTATGTTGACAATCTCAGTTTTTTTGAAAACTTCGACCTTTCAAAATTTAGATTTTTTCGAAAATTTCGAATTGATTTTTTTGATTTCGAAATTTTTAAAAAAAATTCTTTTTGACAATCATTACTTTTTTCTGAAATGGTCAAGTTTCTTGAAATTTGGGCATTTTTTAATTTTAATTTTTCAACATTTTGAACTTCTTTCGAAATTTCGACATGTCTGAAAATTTGTACTTTTTTAAGTGATTCGATTTTTTTAAATTATCGATTTTTTAAATTATCGATTTTTTAAACTATTGATTTTTTTTAAATGTCGACCTACTAAAACTTTTGGCTTTAAAATGTAGAATAACATTTAGAAATTTTCTAAAAATTTTAATTTTATTTCTGCTCCTTTAAAATTATAGAACCATTTTTCAAAATTTCGACTTTTTGCAAACTTCCATTTTTTTTTAATTCGACTTTCTTCAAAATTTTTATTTTGAAGATTTTGTTTTTTCTAATCATGACATTTATTGAAAATATTCACTTTCTTAAAAATTACGGATTTGTTAAAAAAAATTGCCATTTTCTCAAATTATGGACTTTTTTTGACCAACAACACTTCAATTTGTTTCTGAAAATTAACTTTGAAAATTTTGACCTTTTTTGAAAATTTCGATTTTTTCCAAACATGAAAATATTTCTATTTTTAAAATTGCGACCTTTTTTATCAGAATTTCGAAAAATTACGAATTTTTCCAAACAGGAAAATGTTTTCCATTTTTAAAATTTCGACCTTTTTTTCAGAATTTCGCGTTTTAAAAGCCTTGAATTTTTTGAAAATGTCAATTTCTTTTGAAAATTAGTAAGATTTCTTTTGAAAATTAGTAAGATTTCTTTTGAAAATTAGTAAGATTTTGAACATTCCCAATTTTTGGAAGTTTCTAGTTTTTCAAATCTCGCATTTTTCCAAAATGTCTATTTTAGAATTTTCGGCTAATTTTCAAAATTTTAACTTTTTTTAAAATTTTGAATTTTTTCAAACATGAATATTTTTCCATTTTTAAAATTATGACCTTTTCTTCAGAATTTTGTATTTTAACCACTCAGAATTTTTTGAAAATGTCAATTTCTTTTGAAAATTAGTAGATTTTTGAATATTCCAATTATTTGGACATTTCTAGTGTTTCAAATCTCGTATTTTTTCAAAATTTCTGTTTTAAAACTTTCGGCTAGTTTTCAAAATTTTAAATTTTTTAAAAATTTGGAATTTTTCCAAACATGAAGATTTTTGCATTTTTAAAATTGTGACCCTTTCTTCAGAATTTTGTATTTTAAACACTCAGAATTTTTTGAAAATGTCAATTTCTTTTAAAAATTAGTAGATTTTCGAACATTCCGATTTTTGGAAATTTCTAGTTTTCAAATTTTGCATTTTTTCAAAACTTCTGTTTTAAAATTTTCGATTATTTTTCAGAATTTTAACTTTTTGAAACATTTCGAATTTTTCCAAACATAAAAATATTTTTTCTATTTTTAAAATTGCGACCTTTTTCTAGAATTTCATATTTTAAAAACCTTAAATTTTTTGAAAATGTCAGTTTCTTTTGAAAATTAGTAACATTTTGAACATTCCGCATTTTTGGAAATTTCTAGTTTTTCAAATTCGCATTTTTCCAAAATTTCTGTTTTAGAATTTTCGATGAGTTTTCAAATTTTAAACTTTCTCAAAAATTTTGAATTTTTCCAAATATGAAGAATATTCCATTTTTAAAATTGTGACCTTTTCTTCAAAATTTTCTATTTTAAAGACTCAGAATTTTTTGAAAATGTCAATTTCTTTTGAAAATTAGTAGAATTTCGAACATTCCGATTTTTTGGAAATTTCTAGTTTTTTCAATCGCGCATATTTTCAAAATTTCTGTTTTGGAATTTTCTAATATTTTTCAAAACTTAAACTTTTTTCAAAATTTAGAATTTTCTCAAATATGAAATATGATCACTTTCTATTTTGACTTCAAAATTTCCACTTTTTTAAAATTTCTTATGAGATTTTCGACCTATTTCACAAATTTTGACTTCTTTAAAGATTTTTCAATTCGAGAGATTCGACTTTTTTGAAAATTTTGTTTTTTTTTCTAAATTGCCACGTTTTTGATCAGTTTAAACTTTTTCCAAGTTTCGACTTTTTTTCGAAAGTTTAGACCTTTTTGAAAGATGGTTCCATTTTTTTAGAAAGTACAACTTTTTTCAAAAAACGACATTTTGAAAATGGAGCGTTTTTTAAAATGTCGACTTTTTCTCTAAATTTCGACTTATTTGCAAATTTGCCTTTTCCAGTTTTTTTTTGAAAATTTCGACTTCGAAGATGTCGTTTTTATTACTGTTTTGAAAATTTCAAAGTTTTTTCAAAATTTCCATTTTTTTGAGTTTCAATCTTTTTTCACCATTTTTATTTTTCTAGAAGTTTTGATCTTTTTTGGTGAATTTAAACCTTATTCAAAACTTCCCTTTTTATCAAAAAATTTTGATTTTATTTTCAAATTTCGACATTTTTTTTCCAAATTTTGGTATTTTACAACACATCGCCTTTTTGTAGATTTAATTTAGAAAACGAGACTCTACAATTTCGATTTATTTAACAATTTAGATTTTATTCAAGTTTCGAAATTTGTCGATTTTTTGGCCTCTTTTTTTTGCAACTTTTTCCAAAATTTCAACTTTTTTTTTAAAATTTCAGTTTTTTTACAACAGATCGCCCTCTTGTAGACTTAATTTAGAAAACGAGACACCAAAATTTCGATTTATTTAACTAACAATTTAGATTTTATTAAAGTTTCGAAATTTGTCGATTTTTTGGTCCATTTTTTGGAACTTTTTTCAAAATTTCGACTTTTGAAAATTCCAACTTTTTTTAAAATTTCAATTTTTTACAACACATCGCCCTTTTGTAGACTTAATTTAGAAAACGAGACTCCAAAATTTCGATTTATTTAACAATTTAGATTTTATTCAAGTTTCGAAATTTGTCGATTTTTTTTGGCCCATTTTTTTGGAACTTTTTTGAAAATTTCGACATTTTTTTCAAAATTTCAGTTTTTTAGAACACATCGCCCTTTTGTAGACTTAATTTAGAAAACGAGACTCCAAAATTTCGGTTTATTTAACAATTTAGATTTTATTCAAGTTTCGAAATTTGTCGATTTTTTGGCCCATTTTTTTGGAACTTTTTCAAAAAGTCGTCTTTTTTTTTCAAAATTTAAATTTTTTACAACATATCGCATTTTTGTTAGAAAATGAGACCTGAAAATATCGATTTATTTGGACATTCTTTTCAAGTTTCGATATTTGTCGATATTTTATGTTTTTGTCACTAGTTTTTTAATATAGTATTTTTTTGAAATTTTGATTTATTTCGAAAATTTTACCCTTGAGGTCCTACTTTATATAAAAGATGAGGTGTTTCTAAATATTTTGATTCATTTTAAAATATCGACTTTTTTGTAAATTTGAATTTTTAAATTCGATTTCTTGAAAATAATAATAACAATGAACATTTTCTGTTTATTCACGAAATTTCGATTATTTTCTTTTCCAAATATATCTCAACGTTTACTTTTTTAAACATTTTGGAGTTTCGAGGTTGAGAATTAAAATTTTTGACCGAAATCGAACACTTGAGTCCAAAGTTAGATATTCTAGCCCAAATTTGAAATTACGAGACCAAAGTTAAAATGTTGGCAATGAACTTAAAATTTCGAGATTTATTTCGAATTTGTTTAGAAAATTTATATTTTTGCGAAGATTAAGAGTTTAAACTCCCAATTTGTAATTTTTGTTTTAATTTCGTCACTCTAGCACAAAGGTGAAATTAAAATGTTATATAATTATTACAAAATTTAATTATAAACAAAAACAAAATCATTAAAAATATAAATTAATAATTCCGCTTCATGGTTCATCCACAACTTCATCTTTACTATTCAATTAAACTAAGTAAACATTTTATTCCATTGGAAGGAGGTATTTAATAAATTTAAACACGAATGCTTTTGCGCTGATAAATAGATAAGAGAGGAATTTAGAATAATTGCATAAATGCTATTTGTATTTTTAACCGGATCTGGCTAACTAAACACCGCGGGTCATTTCGCCGGGTTATAAACAAAGAAGTGATAAGGCACGTTTCTGTACAATGATCATTGATCAATGGGTGCTTAGTCATTTTACGATAAAAGAGTGTGTCCTTTTAAATATCTAAATACAAATGTAATAAATAAAACAAAATAATGCGCCCAACGTGGGGCTCGAACCCACGACCCTGAGATTAAGAGTCTCATGCTCTACCGACTGAGCTAGCCGGGCTTGACACTGAGGTGTTTTTAGGCTATTTTTTTCCATCCTGATATAAATACGTAACAAATACGCTAATTTAAGATATAATTTTAATTGCCACAGTAATATTACATCCGTCTTGTTTAGCATTAAGAATTTCATAATTTTTTATACCAAAAATAATTAACCAACAAAGAATTCACGCCAGAAAACCAAATTGGTAAAAAATTAATAATTTCACAAACAATGACGTATTTTATGTGTTGCTTCGTCCAAATTTTTACTTGGTTCAGGTAAAATTTCTGTATAACTTGCTATAACTTCCAAGCAAGAGATAAATAATTGCTTAATCTGTGTAGGCAACTTTCGATACAATGATTTGTTTTAATTATTGCATGCAACTCGAATCAAATTTAATACCCATTTACACCACCTTAGAGGCTGAATTTTGATAAATGCTCACCTACGTCTTATGGGGAACATCTTCGCGTAATTTCATATTTCTAGACCCACCGGTTTAGGCCGTTCGTCGTTGGTCAATCTTTACGTAAAATTTCGAATCTACTTAAATATTGACCAACATCTTTAAGTAGATTCGAAATTTTACCTCCTCCTTGGGACTCTGATCACACTGTATATGTTTCATATAAAAGAAGTAAACATCATCTCGTGCCCTAGTTCATTTTTCAATAAAAACGAAATTGATATACATTCTTTATAAGTCGATGTTTGAAAAATACAGGCATCAAGCAAACTGTTGAATCTATCGAGAGCGAATTTATCGAAAATGAGATTATATTACTCCCATCTATAGGGAGAAAGGCGGGTTACTGTATAAATAATTTTACGGTGGGGAAAAACACACACACACACACGACGGAGTTTTCTTTAAAATAGGCCAACAAACTCCCAACTCGCTCTTAACAAAAACTTGGAAGTCTTTTATGTGTCGCTGCTGTTCCCAAACAGTATTAAAAACTTCTGGAACGTTTGCATTGAATTTTAAAAGTTTTCAGTACCTAATTATAATGTAAGGTGGGAATTTATGTCGCGAAAAATCGCATCATTAAATTATTTTTTCCCGATAAACATTCGAGTATTATTTACTCAGAAGCTGTAAACTGGAAGGTGAATCGAATTCACTTTAATGATTGTTGACTATCTTTTGAATTCTAACTTTCAGGTTCGGTTAAATAAGCTTGTACCTATTTATTTTCAAAATATTCCACAGTGTTCGCGATATCACATTAAGTTCTGTAGTTCGCTATAGCTGTGACTCCTTTGAAACTCTCGAAAACGTTATTAATTTGCATGTTGTTATACTTCATTTAATTCATTTATTTATTTATATGAGTACATAAATAGTGTTTTATTTCTGCAGACGCAGTTGCAATGCAGAGATGACTGTACGCAGCCCTCCATTTACTGTGGATTGCATGTTACGAAGAAGATTCAAATGATTATTTGATTAGTTATAATTAATTAGTTACATTAACAAAAATAATTAAGTTACAATTTGGCATCTATGCTTATGTGCTCTCTTCCTTTTGCTATTATCAGTCTTTTTCGCCTCTCTTTGCAACTCACTCGAACAGAAATGACTTTAGGCTCTGGAGTCTCTGGAAATGACTAACTTTTTAATTCGAATGAAGTTCACAGCATAACTTTTTTTTGGTGGAATGAACTGTTCCTTGATTATCTTTAAAAATTGAAATACAAATCTTGTTTCCTGAACCAAGAAAGATTAAGAAACACAACAAAGATTGCTCTAACGCTTTTCGATAGCCAAGCTATCATCTTCAGAGAGGTTTAGTAGATGCTATCGCATTAAAGGACTTTTTAATGCGATAGCATCCACTAAATTGGTTCAAATGTAAGGGTTGTTAAAATAAAATAAAAAGAAGAACTCGTCGTTTAGGAATTTTTACATTTACGAGTTGTAAACAGGACTACTGTCCCCGATGGATTTAACAGATGAGACGTCATTTCTAACGTCAATAATTTATACAATTCAAAATAGATCGGCCATTCGAGGGGACATCTTTAGGGATAATAGTCGAGCTTTCCACAGTCATAATACTTTCGAGGGATGTCAGACGAAATGCCCCTGTCGCTAGGCAACCCCAATTCTTGAACGGCTACGTCTAATGTCGAACACTTCCATATCTTATCGACGATGCAGGTAACGCTTGTCAGATGTTTTTTTTTAAATAATAATGTATTATATAATACACTTCTATTCCATTCGTGGGGTAAGTGCCCAGTTATCAGCTAAAATTTCCTTTCGACGTCAAGTGTAATTGGGAGTGAAACGATTTTATATAACTCGGCACGCTCAAATGTGACTACATATGTCATTTTTATGGTCGTTCTGTGCAGGAAACGTTGGAAATATTAATGGCTTTTAGGTGGCGAAAGCCACCCCCGCTAATATATGTATATATGGCCGCTCCATGACCACATTAACAGAAGCTCTTTAACAATTCGAAATTGGGTAAAATGTCAGGAGCGTGCACCTACATCTTCACTCGTCTACGTGCCTAGGCGTAACTAGGCTAGCTAGTCGTAGCTAGGCGCAGTTAGGCGTAGCTAGGCGCAGTTAGGCTAGCTAGCTAGCTAGTCGTAGCTAGGCTAGCTAGTCGTAGCTAGGCTCAGTTAGGCGTAGCCAGGCGCAGCTAGGCGTAGCTATGCGTAGCTAGGCTTAACTAGGCGTAGCTAGGCTTAACTAGGCGTAGCTAGGCAGTTTGACCCCTGACTCATGTAGCCCAACGATAACTTATATTCAGATGAGGAGACGATTTCTAAAAAATCTCCGTTTTTTTTCTCAAAATTCGTACATTCCTTGAGTTAAAATTTTCAAACTATTTTGAAAACCTTAACTTCGAAAATCGTCGAAATCTTGAAAACATGACTTTTTTTAAAAGAGTTGGAGCTTAAGATTTCGAATTTTGGGAAAATTTCAGCTTCGAAAAGTTCGATAATTTCAAGTTCAAGTCGAATTTTTCAAATCTTATTCACGTAAAAATCAAAATATTTTCAGAATAATTCGAAATGAAAAATGGTTGAAATTTTGAAAAATGTCGAAAGTCTCAAAAAATGAAGATTTTCAATAAAACGAATTTTTCTACAATGTAGAAACTTTGAAAGCAGAAAGAATGAAATTTTGAAATTCGATTTTATTTTACATTTTTGTCAAAAGTCAAAATTTAAAAAAAAACCGAAATTTTCAAAATTTTTGAAGATTTCGAACTTTGCGAAAATATTAACTTCGAAAAGTCCGATATTTTCAAGTTTAAGTCGAATTTTTCAAATCTAATTTACGTAAAAATCAAAATTTCGAGTGTCAAGATTTCGAAACAAGATCGAAGTTGTCGAAAGATGGTGTTGTCAAGAATGGTCGAAATTTTGACGAATAGTCGAAATTTCGAAGCGATGAAAGTTTCAAAAAATGGAAAATTTCGAAAAAATTGAATTTTCCAAAAAGGTAAAAACTTTGAAAACAGATGGAGTTTTTTAATAGTCGAAATTTACAAATGGATAGTCGAAATGAAGAGTGAAATTTTCAAAAAAATAGTGAAATATTTTCAGAATAATTCGAAATGAAAAATGGTTGAAATTTTGAAAAATGTCGAAAGTCTCAAAAAATATAAAATGTTGATAAAACGAATTTTTTTGTAATGTAGAAACTTTGAAAGCAAAAAGAATGAAATTTTGAAATTCGATTCTTTTTACAATTTTGTCGAAAGTCAAATTTTTGAAAAAAAAATAAAATTTTCAAAATTTTTGAAAACTTTGATTTCTAAAATCGTCCAGATCCCGAAAACAATACTTCTTTTTTTTAATACAAAATACAATCATACAAAATATAATTATACAAAATACAATCTTACAAAATACAATCATACAAAATACAAGCATACAAAATACAATCATACAATATACAATCATACAAAACACAATCATACAAAATACAATCATACAAAATACAATCATACAAAATACAATCATACAAAATACAAGCATACAAAATACAACCATACAAAATACAATCATACAAATATACAAAATACAGTCATACAAAATACACTCATACAAAATACAATTATACAAAATACAATCATACAAAATACAATTATACAAAACACAATCATACAAAATACAACATTTAATCATACAAAATACAGATCCCGAAAACAATACTTCTTTTTTTTAATACAAAATACAATCATACAAAATATAATTATACAAAATACAATCTTACAAAATACAATCATACAAAATACAAGCATACAAAATACAATCATACAAAATACAGTCATACAAAATACACTCATACAAAATACAATCATACAAAATACAATCATACAAAATACAATTATACACAATACAATCATTCAAAATACAATTATACAAAATACAATCACACAAAATGCAATCATACAAAATACAATCATACAAAATACAGTCATACAAAATACAAAATTCAATCATACAAAATACAGTCATACAAATTACAATCATTCAAAATACAATCATACAAAATACAATCATACAAAATACAAATATACAAAATACAGTCATACAAAATACACTCATACAAAATACAATCATACAAAATACAATCATACAAAATACAATTATACAAAATACAATCATACAAAATACAATCATACAAAATACAATCATACAAAATACAGTCATACAAAATACAATCATACAAAATACAAATATACAAAATACAGTCATACAAAATACACTCATTCAAAATACAATCATACAAAATACAATCATACAAAATACAATTATACAAAATACAATCACACAAAATGCAATCATACAAAATACAATCATACAAAATACAGTCATACAAAATACAAAATACAGTCATACAAATTACAATCATTCAAAATACAATCATACAAAATACAATCATACAAAATACAAAATATACCAAAATACAGTCATACAAAATACTTAAGTATACATCATTCGCAGGAAAATTTATTAAAAAAAATGGGAAATTTTTGACAAAAAAATTTTAAAACTTTTTGAGAAAAACACGAAATTGGTAGAATTCATTCGAGATTGTTGATCCAAAATTATGTTTTTGAAAGAGAAGTATAATTTTCAAGCGTAAATTTTAATGTTTCAAGAAAAAGTCGAAATTTCGGAAAAAAAGTCGAAATTTAAAAAAAACTTTAAAAATTTTGGGAAAAAACGTCGAAGTTTCGGGAAAAAAAAACGTCAAAATTTTCCCCCCCCCCTTTCAAAAAAAGGAAGTCGAAATTTCGGAAAAAAAAGTCAAAAACTGCTTTTAAATGATCGAAATTTCGAAAAAACCCCAAGTCAAGTTTCAAATCGAAATTTTTTAAATCAAAAATTGAAAATTTCAGACTTCCAATTTATAACAGGACCTCCCAACCCCAGAGGGGTGGGGGTTAATGTGTATTCGGATAAATTTCGATTCTTGAAAATGTAAAATTTTTCGATTGGTTCGATTGTTCCAAAATTCCTACTTTCATTTCAAAATTTCGTTATTCTCAGTTTAGAATTTCGTTTTTTTCAAAATTTCAACTTTTTCAAAATTTCGTCCTTTTCAAAATTTTGCTTTTTTCAAAATTTCGCCTTTTTTTCGAATTTCCCTTTTTGCAATATTTCGCTTTTTTTCAAAATTTCATTATTCTCAGTTTAGAATTTCGTTTTTTTCAAAATTTCGACTTTCAGAATTTCGCTTTTTTCAAAATTTCCCCTTTTTTTGAATTTCCCTTTTTTCAATATTTCGCTTTTCTAAATTTCGCTTTTTTTCAAAATTTCGTTATTCTCAGTTCAGAATTTATCAAAATTTCGCTTTTTTCAGAATATTGCTTTTTTCAAAATTTCGCCTTTTTCAAAATTTCGCTTTTTTTAAAATTTCGTTATTCTCAGTTCAGAATTTCGCTTATTTCAAAATTTAGCTTTTTTCAGAATATCACTTTGTACAAAATTTCACTTTTTTCAAAATTGCGCTTTGTTCAAAATTTTGCTTTTTTCTAAATTTTGAACTAAATTTTTATTTATTTCAAAATTTCCATTTGTTTCAAAATGTTGACTTTTTCAAAATTTCTGTTTTTCAAAATTGTTATCTCTTCATAAAATTCGACTTTTTTAAAAGGTTATCGGAAAGTTAGACCTTCAATTCAATTTTTTTTTTGAAAATTTGGATTTTTTTCTAAAATTTGAACCTTAACGATAATTTTGATATTTATTCTAAATTTCGATTGTTTTCGAAATTCTCGACCTTTTTCAAAATTTAAACTTTTTTTTTTGGAAGATTTGACTTTAAAATTTCGACATTTTCTCGAAATTTCGAATTTCTTTAAAATTCATGACAATAAAATTTCAATTATTTTAAATTGATCTTAAAAAAAAATGTCCACCTTTTTGCAAATTTCGATTTTTTTCGACATTTATTCAAAATGTGGTCCTTTCTCAAATTTTCGTCTATTTTTCAAAATTTCTGCTTTTGATTTTTTGTTTGAAAATCATTGACATTTCAAAATTTTTCATTTTTTGGAGTTTTTTTGACCCCTTTTCGACTTTTGAAAAATATACGAACGAACTTTTTTCAAAATCTAGCAAATAAATGAAACTTGTGAGAAAAAGCGAAGGAGCGAAAAGAGTTCAAATTTTCGAAATAAGTCAAAATTTGGACAAAGTGGACATTTTGATGAAATTGAAAAATTTGAAATTCGAAATTTTTGAAATACGTCGAAATATTCAAAAAAAGTTAAAATTCAAAATAATCAATAAAAATCAAAATCGGATTTTTCAAAAAAGAAATCGTCATTTTCAAAAACTCCAAATTTCGAGAAAAAGTAGAAATTTTGAAAAAAATTAGAAATTGGCAAAAAAATCAAAATTCTGAGAAAAGGCGAGCGAAAAACTTTCGATATAAGTCAAAATTAGGTCAAAGTAGACATTTTAAAAAAAATTCGAAATTGGAAATTTTTGGAATAAGTCGGAATATTAAAAAAAGTCAATAAAAATCGAAGTCGGATTAAAAAAAAATCGTCATTTTCGGAAACTCCAAATTTCGAGAAAAAGTCGAAATCTGTCGGACTATTAAAAAAAAGTCGAAATGTTCAAATGAGCTAATAAAAACCGAAATCAGATTTTTCAAAAAAAGAAATCGTCATTTTCGGAAACTCCAAATTTCGAGAAAAAGTCGAAATTTTGAAAGAAATTAGAAATTTGGCAAATGAATCAAAATTCTGAGAAAAGGCGAGCGAAAGAGTTAAAACTTTCGAAATAAGTCAAAATTAGGACAAAGTAGACATTTTGAAAAAAATTGGAAAATTCGAAATTCGAAATTTTTAAAGTAAGTCGGAATATTCCAAAAAGTTAAACAAAATCGAAGTCGTTATTCTCAGAAACTCCAAATTTCGAGAAAAAATCGAAATCTGTCGGAATATTAAAAAAGAGTCGAAATGTTCAAAAAAGTCAATCCAAATCGAAGTCGGATTTGTCCAAAAAAGAAATCGTCATTTTCAGCAACTCCAAATATCGAGGGAAAATCGAAAATCTGTGGGAATATCAAATATCGAGAGAAAGTCGAAAATCTGTCGGAATATTAAAAAAAAAGTCGAAATGTTCAAATAAAGTCAATCAAAATCGAAGTCGAATTTGTCCAAAAAAGAAATCGTCATTTTCAGCAACTCCAAAATCGAGGGAAAGTCGAAAATCTGTGGGAATATTAAAAAAAAAGTCGAAATGTTCAAATAAAGTCAATCAAAATCGAAGTCGGATTTTTCAAAAAAAAAAATCGTTATTTTCAGAAACTCCAAATATCGAGGGAAAGTCGAAATCTGTGAGAATAGTCAAAAAAAGTCGAAATCTGTGGAAATATTAAAAAAAAGTCGAAATGTTTAAAAAAGGTCAATAAAGGTTGAAGTTTGATTTTTCAAAAAAAGAAATCGTCATTTTTAAAAACTCCAAATTTCGAGAAAAAGCCGAAATTTTAGAATTTTTCGTGTCATGTCATTTGCCTTGAGTCGAAATTTTGAAGCAAGTCGAAAATAAAGCCGACATTTAAACAAGTAACGTCGAAACGTCGAAATTTTGAGAAAATTCAATCTTTCGAAAAACACGTTTTCAAATTCAGAGATTGTCAACGGAAAGTTACTGAAAATCTAGAATTGTGGAAGGAGTAACTGGCGAAGAAAAAACCAGTAAACACGAATGGAAACAACACTACTTCGCAAAGAAGAGCCAGAGAATATCTACATTCTCAAAATTACATTTTCAAAAATGTGTATTTTCAAAGAAAGTATGTTTTGAAGAAAAAGTCAAGTCAAATTTTTCAGAACGCCCACAGGTCAAAATCTAAAAACACGAAAATTGAAAAAAAAATGAAAATTCGAAAAAAAAAATCAAATTTTGAAAGAATTCAGATTTTATTTTTTTTTCAACGTTTTCTATTGTACCTTTTAGGTCCTTTCGCCGACGCTTCTGTCTGTGTGTACTTTTTTTCACTTCTCCTTTTTACTTTATTTAATCTTTTATTATTATTTATTATTTTATTAATTGGCATATTTTGATCATAAGTAAATTATTTTTTTTTTTGGTAGATTGGAATGGTCCTTGGTTATTTTCAAAAATTGAAATACAAATCTTGTTCCCTGAAACCAAGATAGATTTAAAAACATAACAATAGCTGCTCTAACGAAAGAAAAATAAAATTTGGACTTGATGACTAACTGATTAGAAAAATAAGCACAAATATTCATGTATCCCACGAAATATGTACTTTCGCACGATTGGACTGGACTTTAAAAACAGATTTCTTCTCTTCTCTTCTCTTCTCTTCTCTTCCCTTCCCTTCCCTTCCCTTCCCTTCCCTGCCCTTCCCTCCCCTACCCTTCCCTTCCCTTCCCTTCCCTTCCCTTCTCTTCTCTTCTCTTCTCTTCTCTTCCCTTCTCTTCCCTTCTCTTCCCTTCTCTTCTATTCTATTCTCTTCCCTTCTATTCTCTTCCCTTCTCTTCTCTTCTCTTCCCTTCTATTCTCTTCTCTTCCCTTCTCTTCTCTTCTCTTCTCTTCTCTTCTCTTCTCTTCTCTTCTCTTCTCTTCTCTTCTCTTCTCTTCTCTTCTCTTCTCTTCTCTTCTCTTCTCTTCTCTTCTCTTCTCTTCTCTTCTCTTCTCTTCTCTTCTCTTCTCTTCTCTTCTCTTCTCTTCTCTTCTCTTCTCTTCTCTTCTCTTCTCTTCTCTTCTCTTCTCTTCTCTTCTCTTCTCTTCTCTTCTCTTCTCTTCTCTTCTCTTCTCTTCTCTTCTCTTCTCTTCTCTTCTCTTCCCATCTCTTCTCTTCTCTTCTCTTCTCTTCTCTTCTCTTCTCTTCTCTTCCCATCTCTTCTCTTCTTCCATCTCTTCTCTTCCCATCTCTTCTCTTCCCAGTCTCTTCTCTTCCCAGTCTCTTCTCTTCCCAGTCTCTTCTCTTCCCAGTCTCTTCTCTTCCCAGTCTCTTCTCTTCCCAGTCTCTTCTCTTCCCAGTCTCTTCTCTTCCCAGTCTCTTCTCTTCCCAGTCTCTTCTCTTTCCATCTCTTCTCTTTCCATCTCTTCTCTTTCCATCTCTTCTCTTTCCATCTCTTCTCTTTCCATCTCTTCTCTTTCCATCTCTTCTCTTCCCATCTCTTCTTTTCCCACATAACACTATTTTGTGTATGATTCCCTAATCTCCAAGAAGGGAATGTTTCGTGGCAAAACAAATAAAATACTGATGAACTACCAAATGACCAACGTTTTAGATTAAAATTATTTTGATCAGAAGCCTCTAAGAGAACATTGGCTAATTTAGAGATTTCCAGTTGCCAGATGCACCACCAAATTCCCAACAAGAAGAGAATGTTTTGTGGCAAAACAGATAAAATACTGGTGAACTACTCGATGCCCAAGAGTTGCTCTAACGCATTTCCATAGCCAAGCTATCATCTTGAGAGAGATACACTATCTCTCATCTTCAGAGAGATATAGTAACTCTCTAAAGATACTAGCTTGGCTATCGAGACGTGTTAATGAAACTATTGTTGTGCTTTTTAACTTCTCTTGGTTTCAAGGGAACAACATTTATATTTAAACAACTGAATTAGAGAATAGCGACAAACTAATGATTAAGTACTCGGGTTCAATCGCGATCTATATTTACGCACATTTAGTAACCGTACATACTTTCAGCTATCATCCGAGATATTTGTTCCACATTCCAAGTGTTAACGACTTTAGAATTGAAATGTTTTGTATTTTTTTTTAAAGATTTAACGCGGTTGGCAACACAAATCCAGCTGCTGCCAATCTTATGGGTTCCATATGCCACTTCCTCCTTATCATAAATCAAATAACGGGCTCCCTTCCTTGTCTTGTTTACATACGATAACGCTAAAGAAAATTTGGACTTGGTGACTAACTGATTAGAAAAATAAGCACAAATATTCATGTGTATCCTACGAAATACGTACTTTCGCACGATTGGACAGCAATTCAAAAAAATAGATTTGCTCTCCAATAAATTATTACCCAACGATTTGATTATTTATTTAAATGTTTGTAAATGCATCTAACAGTTTTTTTTCTTTAACTAACAGTTTTTTTCTCTTTAATTTCAGGATGACGCGATAAGGTGCATGGAAGGTAAGTTTTATCTAGATAGTTGATTACACTTAATCATCTAACTAATCATATTAAAATGCTGCTCGAATTAAAAATTGGGCACACCTCCACTTTTTGTGATTTGGTTAATTAAACCATTTCCTAATTATCTTATTTTCTTTACTTTAATATTTCAATGCAAGATAAGAATCATTTCATCGCAGTGATCTCTTGCTAGAGTAATTAATAAAATGTGTTGTTTTAATATTGTGACAAGAATTTATTACCTCTATGGTGAGGTTGGTAAATAGTTCTGTTAAAAAATACGACATAAATAAAATTGTTGCTCCAATAATCAACTTGTGGAACATAATTACTCGACATACGGATGTTAGTTGTTCATGTTAAATGGCATATGTGGGGATTTGGGACCATCACATGTGCTGCGGTTCCCATCAGATTCCTATGTCTGTTCGTTGTATGACATCATCCTCGCTTAGGATATAATCACTTTAACACTCTCTATAAAACGAAGAGTTTAGTTTTTTTAAACCATCTCATGCCCCACATGACTGTCGGAATAATTAAATCATTGATAAAACCCGAGAAGGCGTCGACCTTTCCAAACGACCCATTACCGAGAATTTCCATATCGTAAATCCGTCTTGTTACGTTTTTCCATCGTGTAAACCTGACCGACTTTATGCAAAAGGCGAAAGACGAGAACGTGTTCAGCAAGCCCTTACCCTTTTACCTGTTCCAGTTCACAAAGGTTATTTCCGGAGTTACAAAACACTTCTACATCTTGTGCTGCTGCCTCGAGAGCTCTGTCACTTTTTATTCGTCCCCTACCGAACAAAAGGGACGATTATGTCGATATCTTGATGGGTCCTTGACCCCCTAAGTCTTACAAAAGTTTTTGCCTCCCGGCCATAAAACACAAAAGTGTCTTAGGTACGCCGTCTATTAGAATT
The DNA here is from genome assembly GCA_028583605.1 of Dastarcus helophoroides. Taxonomy (NCBI): domain Eukaryota; kingdom Metazoa; phylum Arthropoda; class Insecta; order Coleoptera; family Bothrideridae; genus Dastarcus; species Dastarcus helophoroides. The sequence continues at coordinate 38,249,693 of CM053330.1, read as the reverse complement.
TTCGACCCTAGGACCAGGGCAAACGTGCTGCAACGGCAGCTCTCGGTGCACGCATTCGATTTTCGTTGACAACTTTGTTCTCATCCTGATTAGTCCCGATATGCTTGTCTGTTTATTTGTCCACTTTTTAGAAATACTGAAGCGATTTTAACAAAATTGGGCTACTTTTGTTCGTTAGTAGGAGATTTATCTCGGAAGACTGTTCCAAATATTCCCAAATTAATATTATATTCAAAAAGATAGGTCTTTCTAGACTTTCCATGTAAATAAATGCAAAATGTGACAGTGACCACAGCACCATCTAGGGTACAACCTTATATAGCTGGAGATTCGCTGCGAAGCAGCTGATCGTATCAACGATTTTGAACAAAACATTCTGCGACAAGTACGAACTCTTTAAAACCGCGTTTATTTGAACTGATTTTGTAAGTTTTTGATCACTCTCATCTCTTCTCTTTCCATCTTTTCATTTCTCTTCTCTTCTCTTTCCATCTTTTCTCTTCTTTTTTTTGTCTTCTCTTCTCTTCTTTTTTCTTCTCTTTCCATCTTTTCTCTTCTTTTTTTTGTCTTCTCTTCTCTTCTTTTTTCTTCTCTTCTCTTCTCTTCTTTTCTCTTCTCTGATCTGCTGTGCTCTTCTCTTCTCTTCTCTTCTCTTCTCTTCTCTTCTCTTCTCTTCTCTTCTCTTCTCTTCTCTTCTCTTCTCTTCTCTTCTCTTCTCTTCTCTTCTCTTCTCTTCTCTTCTCTTCTCTTCTCTTCTCTTCTCTTCTCTTCTCTTCTCTTCTCTTCTCTTCTCTTCTCTTCTCTTCTCTTCTCTTCTCTTCTCTTCTCTTCTCTTCTCTTCTCTTCTCTTCTCTTCTCTTCTCTTCTCTTCTCTTCTCTTCTCTTCTCTTCTCTTCGCTTTCCTCTTCTCTTCTCTTCTCTTCTCTTCCTCTTTTCTCTCCTCTCTATCTTCTCTTCTCTTCTCTTCTCTTCTCTTCTCTTCTCTTCTCTTCCTCTCTACTTCTCTTCTCTTCTTCTCTTCTTCTTCTCTTCTATTCTCTTGCTCCTTTCTCTTCTCTTCTCTATCTTCTCTTTTCTCTTCTCTTTCTCTCTCTTCTCTTCTTCTCTTCATCTTCTCTTCTCTATCCTTCTTTCTCTTTCTCTTCTCTTCTCTTCTCTTCTCTTCTCGCTCTTACTCTTCTCTTCTCTTCCTCTCTTCTCGTTCTCCTTCTCCTTCTCTTCTCTTCTCTTGCTCTCTTTCTCTTCTCTTCTCTTCTCTTCTCTTCTCTCTCTCTTCTCTTCTCTTCTCCTATCTCTTCTCTTCTCTTCTCTTTCTTCTCTTCTCTTCTCTTCTCTTACTCTTCTCCTTCTCTTGCTCTTCTCTTCTCTTCTCCTTCTCTCTCTTTCTCTCGCTCTTCTCCTTTCTCCTTTCCATCTCTTCCTTCCATTCTCTTCCCTTCCCATCTCTTCTCTTCCCATCTTTTCTCTTCCTATCTCTTCTCTTCCCATCTCTTCTCTTCCCATCTCTTCTCTTCCCATCTCTTCTCTTCCCATGTCTTCTCTTCCCATCTCTTTTCTTCCCAACTCTTCTCTTTCCATCTCTTCTCTTTCCACCATCTTTTCTTTTCCCATATCTTTTCTTCCCATCTCTTCTCTTCCCATATCCTTTCTTCCCATATCTTCTCTTCCCATCTCTTCTCTTTCTATCTCTTCTCTTCGCTTCCCAGCTCTTCTCCTCCTACATAACATTATCTTGTGTATAATTCCGCTTCGTGGCAAAACAATTAAAATATTAATTTTATTAGTTTTTGATCACTCTCATCTCTTCTCTTTTCATCTTTTCTCTTCCCTTCCTTTTTCTCTTCTCTTCTCTGCTCTTCTTTTCTCTTCTCTTCTCTTCTGTTCTCTTATCTTTTCTTCTCTTTTCTTCTCTTCTCTTCTTTCCTCTTCTCTTCCCATCTCTTTTCTTCTCATCTCTTCTCTTTCCATCTCATTTCTTCCCATCTCTTCTCTTCTCATCTCTTCTCTTCCCACATCTTCTCTTCCCATCTTTTCTCTTTCCATCTCTTCTCTTCCCATCTCTTCGCTTCCCATTTCTTCTCTTCCCATCTCTGCTCTTTCCATCTCTTCTCTTCCCATCTCTTCTCTTCCCATCTCTTCTCTTTCTCTCTCTTCCCTTTCCATCCCTTATCTCTTCTCTTTCCATCTCTTCTCTTCCCATCTCTTCTCTTTTTTTCTCTTCCCTTTCCATCTCTGCTCTTCCCATCTCTTCTCTTCCCATCTCTTCTCTTCCCATCTCTTCTCTTCCCATCTCTTCCCTTTCCATCTCTGCTCTTCCCATCTCTTCTCTTCCCATCTCTTCTCTTCCCATCTCTTCACTTCCCATCTCTTCGCTTCGCATCTCTTCTCTTCCTAACATTATCTTGTGCATATTTCCGTTTCGTGGCAAAACAATTAAAATACTAATTTTATAAGTTTTTGATCACTTTCATATCTTGTCTTTTCATCTTTTCTCTTCCCTTCCTTTTTCTCTTCTCTTCTCTTCTATGCTCTTCTCTTCTCTTCTCTTCTATTCTCTTCTCTTTTCTTCTCTTCTTTTCTTTTCTCTTCCCATCTCTTCTCTTCCCATCTCTTCTCTTTCCATTTCTTTTTCTTCCCATCTCTTCTCTTCCCATCTCTTCTCTTCCCATCTCTTCTCTTCCCATCTCTTCTCTTCCCATCTCTTCTCTTCCCATCTCTTCGCTTCCCATTTCTTCTCTTCCCATCTCTGCTCTTCCCATCTCTTCTCTTCCCATCTCTTCTCTTCCCATCTCTTCTCTTTCCATCTCTTCTCTTTCCATCTCTTCTCTTCCCATCTCTTCTCTTTCTCCTCTTCCCTTTCCATCTCTTCTCTTTCCATCTCTTCTCTTCCCATCTCTTCTTTTCCCACCTCTTTTCTTCCCATCTCTTCTCTTCCCATATCTTCTCTTTCCATCTCTTCTCTTCCCATCTCTTCTCTTCCCGCATAACATTATTTTGTGTATAATTCTCCAATCTCCAAGAAGGGAATGTTTCGTGGCAAAACAATTAAAATACTAATTTTATAAGTTTTTGATCACTCTCATCTCTTCTCTTTCCATCTTTTCTCCTCTCTTCTTTTTTCATCTTTTCTCTTCTCCTCTCTTCTCTTCTCTTCTCCTTTCCTCTCCTTTCCTCTCCTCTCCTCTTTTCTCTTCTCTTCCCATCTCTTTTCTTCTTCCCATCTCTTTTCTTTCCATCCCTTTTCTTCCCATCTTTTCTCTTCCCATCTCTTCTCTTCCAATATCTTCTCTTCCCATATCTTCTCTTTCCATCTCTTCTTTTCCCATCTCTTCTCTTCCCATCCCTTTTCTTCCCATCTCTTCTCTTCCCATCTCTTCTCTTCCCATCTCTTCTCTTCCCATCTCTGCTTTTCCATCTCTCCTCTTTCCAACTCTACTCTTTCCATCTCTACTCTTCCCATCTCTTCTCTTCCCATCTCTTCTCTTCCCATCTCTTCTTTTCCCATATCTTCCCCTCCCATCTCTTCTCTTCCCATCTCTTCTCTTCCCATCTTTTCTCTTTCCGACTCTTCTCTTTCCATCTCTTCTCTTCCCATCTCTTCGCTTCCCATCTCTTCTCCTCCCACATAACATTATTTTGTGTATAATTTCCCAATCTCCAAGAAGGGAATGTTTCGTGGCAAAAGAATTAAAATACTGATCAACTACCAAATGGCCAACGTTTTAGATTAAAATTATTTTGATCAGAATCCTCCAAGAAAACATTGGCGAATTTTAGAGATTTTCAATTGCCAGATGCACCACCAAATACCTAACAAGAAGAGAATGTTTTGTAGCAAAACAATTAAAATACTGATGAACTACTCGAAGCCCAACGTTTTAGCTCAGCATTATTTTGATCAGAATCGTCCGTGAGATTATTTGCGGATTTTAGAGAAAATTTCATGGTAAAAACAAAGTAATACTGATGAACAACCAAATATCCAACTTTTTAACATAATTTTATCTTGCCTATGGACCTCCAAGAGCACATTTACGAATTTTAGTGACTTTCGTGACCAAATAATTGAAATTCTAAACTAAATATTCAACGTTTTACTTGAAAAATATTTTGATAGGGACCATACATTTACGAATTGTAGAGATGTCATGGAAAAGCAATTGACATACCGAACATCAGTTACTTATAATTCACTAGTGTCCAAGAAGAGAATGTTTCGGGGCAAAACAATTACAATACTGATGAACTACCAAGTGTCCAACATTATAGCTTTAAATTATTTTGATCAGCATCCCTCGTGAGATCATGTGCGATATAGAGAAGATTTCATGAGAAAAAAATTGGAATACTAATGAACCACCAAATATTCAACTTTTTAACGTAATATTATGTTGCCTGTGTACCTCGTTACCATCGTAACGAATTTTAGAGACTTTTTTATGACCGAATAATTAAAATACTGATGAATTACTAAATACCCAACGTTCACACACTTTCTGATTGCAGTTTGGGTATGCAGTAAAACCCCACTTAACGCGGGGGTTACGTTCCAACCAAGTAGAGCGTTATACGAAACAGCGTTAAACGAGGTCATCTCTTCATGTACTTAATGGGGTTAGGGGCAAACGGGTCATCATTCATGTTTAGATCATTCGGATTCTTCTGCATTTCCAATTTTCCGCTTTCTCATCAAGAAGGCGCCTAATGTCATTTATATTTTTCTTGAGTGCCCTATAAGAAGTTGTGAGCATGGAAAGGCATTCGTGGCACCTTGTCTCGCCTTTGAACTCCTATCAAAATCTATTTCATTTTCAATAAATTGGTTTATAATTTCTGTTATAGTGGCTAACCTGGTTTTTAGAAATGCCCTTGAAAATATTTTTGTTCTTCAGAATCACTATTTTTAATATTTTTGTGTTGTTCTTGATCCACTATTTCGTTGAGCTTATCATCAACATTTCTTTGAGATTTTCCACATTTCTAAACCTGTTTGTTTCGCTAATTCGACTATTTCGTTCATATCAACAGAGTTTCTAGTGTCATCGTCTTCGTGTAGATCTTGCCAAATATTTTTACACACTCCGTTCAAACCTTTTTTCGAAACCTCATTAACAAAAATTATATATGTATGTTGTTTGTACTTTAAATTTAAGGGAAGCCCAATGGTGCCTGCAATTTGCAGGTAATCTCATTATTCCAATAAAAAAGCGTTAAACCGAAACAGCGCTAAACGGAGCAGCGTTAGGCGGAGTCTTAGTGCATTTGAGACAGTTTTTCTGGATGTTAACGAGCTCATCTAGCAAAATACGCTTATGACAATTTTCGTTCGCTGGAGTAATTGTGTCGTGAAAAGGCGACAAATAGACAAACACACTTATTATTTAACGCTTTGGGAAATTAAATTTAACGAAAGAAATAATTTCGTGTTGTTGAATGGACACACGTTTCTAAAAATGTTATCGTGCCGCAAAAGGAAGGTATAAAAGATTAGCGGGAATGCGTAGGACTGCGTCAGCGTTTAACATCGAAGGAAATCGGAGAATTTGTCAAGTAAGCTAGCTGCTGCTGCTGGCAACTCGGTAAGGACCCGAACAATTATCTGCTACATTTCCTCCATTTGTTTCCTGAATTCAACCGCTATTAGTTAACTAGGCCTGGCCTTATCGATGGACCGAGAGAAAAACATAATATAATATCGCCCCGCATTTCTGCTCTTATCATATCAATAACTACTTATCGCCGTTTTCCCCCACTTTTCGTCCGCTAAAGCGGATGTGCCCCATTACCTCGTTCTCGTTCGCTTTAAGTGCTATATCCTATTTCTAAATTACTATACGCGCTTTTAGATATTTCGACGAAATATCGGTGGAGCGCCCGACTTCCAGTTGGTCGTCCTTCAATATTGTTGGTGTTATCGGATTCATAAAAATTACTTTCTGAAGAATGTAATTATTACTAAATGGTTGCAGTTAAAATATGGTGTAATTAAGTAGTGAATCTTAATAATTTGGTAAACTTCTGGATGTAGTGCATCATTCGCTGTGTCTTTAACCAACAAACTTTATTCTGTTTTCACTACATACTTAAACGCTGACTTTTCAACTAATAGTGGATTAATTGCTTTCTTTAATCTCCACTTTCCTTCCTCTCTTTTCTTCCTTTCTCTTCTCTTCTTGTCTCTCTTCTCCTATCCTCTTCTCTTCTGATCTCTTCGCACCTTGTCCTATCTGTTTCCTTCCCATCTCTCCCCTTCCCATCTTTTGTCTTCCATTAGTAATCCTTCCCACCTCTTCTCTTCCCTTCCCTTCTCTTTTCTACTAATTTTTCCTCTTCCCATCTCTTCCCTTCCCTTTCCATTTCTTCTTTTCCCGTCCCATCTCTTTCTTTGCCATCTCTTCTCTTCCCTTCCCTTCTCTTTTTTTCCTAAATTTTCTCTTCCATTCCCACCTCTTCCTTTCCCATCCCTTCCCGTCCCATCGGTTGTTTTCTCTTCCTAGCTCTTCTCTTCCCATCTCTTCTCTTCCCTTCTCTTCTCATCTTTTTCCTTCGCATTTCTTCCCTTTCCATATTTTCTCTTCCACTAGTAACCCCTTCCATCTCTTTTTTTCTCTTCCTATCTCTTCCTTTTCCATCTCTTCTCTTCCCATCTCTTCTCTTCCCTTTCCATGTTTTCCCTTATCTTCCCTTTCCCTCTCTTCTCTTCCCTTCCCTTCTCTTCTTTTCCTAACTTTTCTCTTCCATTCCTACCTCTTCCTTTCCCATCTCTTTCCTTTCCATCGCTTCTTTTCTCTTCCTAGCTCTTCTCTTCCCATCTCTTCTCTTCCTATCTCTTTCCTTCGCATTTCTTCCCTTTCCATATTTTCTCTTCCACTAGTAACCCCTTCCATCTCTTCTTTTCTCTTTCTATCTCTTCCTTTCCCATCTGTTCTCTTCCCTTCTCTTCTCTTTCTAACTTTTTTCTTCCTATCTCTTCCCTTCCTTCTCCATCTTTTCTCTTCACTTTCCATCTTTTCTCCTCCCTTTTTTTCTCTTCCCATCTCTTCTGTTCCCTTCCCAACTCTTCCGTTCCCATCTTTTCTCTTCTTTTCCCATCTTTTCTCTTCCCTTCTATTCCTAACTATTCTCTTCCAATCACTTCCCTTCTATTCCTAACTATTTTCTTCCTATCACTTTCCTTTCCTTTACATCTCTTCCCTTTCTTTCCCTTCCCATCCCTTTTCCTTCCTTTTCTTCTCTTCCCTTTCTATCTCTTCTCTTCCATTCCCATCTCTTCTCTTTCCTTCTATTCCTAACTATTTTCTTCCTATCACTTTCCTTCCCTTTCCATCTCTTTCCTTTCCTTTACATCTCTTCCCTTTCTTTCCCTTCCCATCCCTTTTCCTTCCTTTTCTTCTCTTCCCTTTCTATCTCTTCTCTTCCATTCCCATCTCTTTCCTTCCCATCTCTTCTTTTCTATTCCATCTTTTCCCTTCCCTTCTCTTCTCTTCTTAACTATTCTCTTCCTATCTCTTCCTTTCCCATCTCGTCCATTCCTGTTTTTTTTATTCCATATCTTCTCTTCACATCTCTTCTCTTCCTTTCCCGTCTTTTCTCTTTCATTCCCATCTATTTCCTTTCCATCTTTTCTCTTTTCTTCCTATCTTTTCTATTCCCATCTCTTCTCTTCCGCTCCCACCTCTTCCCTTCCCAACTCTTTTCTTCCTATCTTTTCTATTCCCATCTCTTCTCTTCCGCTCCCATATCTTCCCTCCTCTTCCCATCTTTTCCCTTTCCTTCCCATCTCTTCTCTTTTATTTCCATCTCTTCTCTTTCCTTCCCATTTCTTCTCTTCCCTTTCTTTTCCCTTCCCCTCTCATCTCTTCCCTTCCCCTCTCTTCTCTTCCCTTCCCCTCTTTTCTCTCCCCTTATGATCTATATTCTTCCCATCTCTTCTCTTCTCTTCCCATCTCTTCTCTTCCCATCTCTTCTCTTCCCTTCCCATCTCGTCTCTTCCATTTTCTTTTTTCCTTTCCCATCTCTTCTCTTCTCTTCCTATCTTTTCTCTTCCCTTCTTTACTCTTCCCTTCCCATTTCTTTCCTTCCCTTCCCATTTTTTTCCTTCCCTTCCCATTCTTTCCTTTCCTTCCCATTTTTTCCCTTCCCATTCTTCCCTTCGGTTCCCATTACTTCTCTTCTCTATAAATCTCTTCTCTTCCTATCTCTTCTCTTTCCTTCCCATCTCTTCCCTCCCCTTCCCATCTTTTCTTTTTTATTACCATCTTTTCCCTCCCCATCTCTTCTCTTCTCTTCCTATCTCTTCTCTTCCCATATCTTCTCTTCCCATCTCTTCTCTTCCCATCTCTTCTCTTTGCTTCCCATCTCTTCCCTTTCCATCTCTTCTCTTTCTCTTTTTCCTCCTCTTCGCCTCAGATAGGAGAAGTTTTCATTTTTACTCCAGCTGGTTAGCGCGATAAAGACTAATTTAGCAGTATTATATTCCATTATAGATAGAAGTCGTCATTTTCAGATCAATTGGTTCATTCGGCACAGACTTCAGTGCAGCAAGGAAGTTAACCAGTTTCGTTAATGTATCATCCTTGTCTGAATAAATCTGCAAAATATAATTTTTCTTATACTACTTGTAATCGACTGACAAGTAAACTCCAGTCCGTCAGAGTATCAGCTGCGTCTTCCGTCTAACGTCTAATTTGGATTTCTCGCATCCAGTTATGGATTTCGTAGTGTGGGCCGCATCTTATATTATGTACGAACTCGAAGTTGGTGTGATTGAATGCCTATAAATTCGAACATCTGGCTGCGACGAGGTTGTCTTATTGTTCCTCGACGGCATAGAATCAGCAGACGGTTCGAAGTCTGCATTCAGAAGCACGTACGTCGGTTAGGATGTGCATCAATCGCTAACAAGAATCGGTTTCTACAAATTATACACATATTACAGATGCTTTGATAAATATCTAATCGTTCAACAATTAACGTATTTCACGTTACGGTGATTAGTTAAAAGCAAGCCCATGAGCAGTAAATAGGCGAATTTGGGTTTTTGTTCACGTAGGACATTTTCCTCTTTATTATAGTCTTGTAACCAATGACGCGCGTGGAGTTGAGTCAAACTTTCGGAAAATGAATTCTGGTCGTTTTCGTTTACAATTTTGAAGTTACTGTCGTTGTTTAAAGGAAGCTAAGTCATTTGGAGTATAATTAACTGTCTATCTAATTGTGCTCGTCAGTCAAAAATCGAAGTCTGAGATCATGCGCAAACTGAGTTATGTTCTTTTCTCTAATTTTATTTATTTTTGACTTAACCCCTTTTACACGCGCAGCAGCTTGTAACGCAGTCAAAATGATGATGATATGTATAAATATGCTCGGGTTTATTGTTCATTACATAAGAATTGCGTAGTCTTTAATGTCCATGTTTGCCCCTTTAGAGGCTGAATTTTGAAAAATTCAATTAAAGCAACAGTTTATATAATTCACAAGACAAATGGATTAATTGTTGCGTGAAATTCTATAAGTAATCAAAATCTTTTTTCAGTAAGATCGCCCCTAATGAAAGAGCCAACGTTTTGACATGGTAATATATGGTCAGTTGCGACCTTTCGGGTCGCACGGTAGGCTCCCCTATTGCTACGGACAAACACGCTAATGAAGAGCCAGGGTTCGAGTTTTCGGGACTTCAATGAATACCGAAACGGCCTTTTCACAATTTCACACATACTGAATGCTTAAATCGCGGAAGTTTTAATTATTTCGGCCAACGCACCAATTTTCCCTACACTTGCTTTGTCACGTCGCGGAATACGACGTTGAAATCAAACTTTGGGTTCGAAGTTTAGGCCAATTTAAAAGCTCGATGTATTCTACTTTACAGTAATGTTTTTTCGAAGCTGAGCCCTTGGAACTTTAAAGAAAAGTTTGACATGCTTATTTTACAACTGGTGAACCACCGCGACTGCGCAAGGTCCATCGTATTTCAACAGGAAATAATTTCTCATTTAATTTTGATAGATTCGTCCGCGATTCTTATTCTAATACTAGCTAGAATCTTCTTTTCTCTTCCTATCTCTGCTCTTTCCATCTCTTCCCTTCCCTTCCCATCTCCTCTCTTCCTAACTATTCTCCTCCTATCTTTTTCCTTCCCTTTCCATCTCATCTCTTCCCTTGCCATCTCTTCCCTTGCCATCTCTTTCCTTCCCATCTCTTCCCTTCACATCTCTTTCCTTCCCATCCCATCTCTTCCCTTCCCATCTCTTTTCTTCATAACTATTCTCTTCATATCTTTTTCCTTCCCTTTCTATCTCATCTCTTCCCTTCCCATCTCTTCTCTTCCTTTCCCATCTTTTCTCTTCCCATCTCTTCCCTTCCCATCTCTTCTCTTCCAATCTCATCTCTTCCCTTGCCATCTCTTCTCTTCATATCTATTCTCTTCCTATATTGTTCCTTCCCTTTCCATCTCATCTCTTCCCTTCCCATCTCTTCTCTTCCCTTCCCATTTCTTCCCTTCCCATCTCTTCCCTTTCTATCCTATCTCTTCCCTTCCTATCCCATCTCTTCCCTTCCCTTCCCATATCTTCTCTTCCCTTCCCATCTTTTCCCTTCCCATCTCTTCCCTTCCTATCCCTTCCCTTCCTATCCCATCTCTTCCCTTCTCTTCCCTTCCCATCTCTTCTCTTCCCTTCCCATCTCTTCCCTTCCTATCCTATCTCTTCCCTTCCTATCCCATCTCTTCCCTTCCCTTCCCATCTTTTCTCTTCTCTTCCCATCTCTTCCCTTCCTATCCTATCTCTTCCCTTCCTATCCCATCTCTTCCCTTCCCTTCCCATCTCTTCTCTTCCCTTCCCATCTCTTCTCTTCCCAGCTCATCTCTTCCTTTCCCATCTCTTCCCTTCCTATCCCGTCTCTTCCCTTCCCTTCCCATCTCTTTTGTTTCTATATCTTCCCTGCCCATCTCTTCTCTTCCTTTCCCAATTTTATCCGTCCCCTCTTTTCTCTTCCATTCTCATCTCTTCCCTTCCCATCTCATCCCTTCCCTTCCCATCTCTTTCCTTCCTATCCCATCTCTTCCCTTCCCTTCTCATCTCTTTTCTTCCCATTTCTTCCGTTCCCATATTTTCTCTTCCATTCCCATCTCTTCCCTTCCCATATCTTCTTTTCTATTCCATCTCTTCTCTTCCCATCTTTTCTCTTTCCTTCCCATCTCTTCTTTTTCCATCTCTTCTCTTCCCTTCCCATCTTTTATCTTCCTAATTATTCTCTTCCTATCTGTTCCTTTCCCTTCCCAAACTCTTCTCTTCTCTTCCCATCGCTTACACTGTGAATACATTCTATCTAAACCAAACTGAAGAGTCTTATCATTGTTAGATTTATTTTGATAATTAGTGTTTTTTGAAATTGGTAACAATAAACAAAATCCTCTAATTTAGTAAATATATTTAAAATATGCACTATTAACAAATAACAGCATAATAATAATGATGGTGATGAGGTGATTACAAATTTAATGCCTCTTGTTTAGTAACACAAGTGCCCAATCCATTGCATCCAGCATTGCAAAACATCAGGTAACAAATTAAATTAGATATCAAATGTTTTCCACGGGTAAAACGATGCGCAATTAAATAAAACCGCCATACCCCCATTCATTAGGCCAATAGCTCTGTTAGAATGTTTAAGGAACGAGTCACAAGCCTTTGTCTACTGCCATATCTTATGTTCTAATTAATAATGTTGAAACAATGCCCCGGATACGGTCTAAACACAATCAGACCAATTCCGAGCGGAATTTATTAATTAGAGGCGTCGAAACGTGGGGTCTACAGAAGCACTATGGTATGCCAACCAGCATAACGAGAGACGACACAGAATCAGATAATGGCAACCTCTAATTGTTGCTGATTTGTTGAACAACATTACATCAAGTGGACTTGCAGCACTTGGAACTAAAACTTTACCCATTTCTGGCATCGTTTTTTTTTTCAAAATTTCTTCGAAAATTTCGACTCTTCAAATTCGGGCTCTTGAAAGTATGGACTTTTTTGAAATCTCGATAATTTTTGATAATTTTCTCGATAAAAGTTGAAAATTTTGGAAAATTGCTACATTATTTGAAAATGTCGAGTTTTTTAACGTTAACGTTTTTCGAAGTTAATTTTTTTTCTAAAATTCGACTTCTTTCGAAATTTAACCTTGAAAATTTCGGTTATCCTACAAAATTTCGACTTTAAAATGCAAATTTCGAATTTTTTTAAATTCTACATTTTTAATCTCAACTAATTTTTAAAACCTCAACTCTTTTAAAAATTTCGTCCAGTTTTCAAAATTTTGAGTTTTTCCAAAAATTTTTTCATTCTTATTTCAAATTTTTTTCGCAAATTTCGCCTTTTCAAATTTCGGCCCCTGAAAATTTTGTCTTTTTTTTTAAGTTTCGATATTTTTTGAAAATGTCTCTTTTTTGAAAATTTCTACGCTTTTTGAAAGTGTTGAGTTTTTAAAAGTAGACTTTTAAAATCTTATTTTTTTCCGAAGTTTGACTTCTTTCGAAATTAAAATGGTTTTAAAAATTTCCGTTATCCTTTAAAATTTTGATTCAAAAAAGCAAATTTCAACTTTCTTTTTGAAATTCTCCATTGTTTTAAATCTCAACACTTTCCCTAAGACGTCGATTTGTTTGAAATTTTCGTCTAGTTGTTAAAATTTTCGTTTAGTTTTCGAAATTTTGAGTTTTTCCAAAATTAGTGGAAAATTTCCACGTCCTTTGAATATGTCGCATTTATGAAACTGCACTTTTTCAAAGTTTTCTTTTTTTCTCCAAAAGTTGACTTCATTGGAGATTTAATTTTTTTTTTGAAAATTTCGGTTATTCAAAACTTCGATTCGAAAAAGGAAATTTCGCCTTTTAATTGAAATTCTCGATTTTTTTAATTTTAACACTTAAAAGGTCGACTTTTTGAAATTTTCGTCTAGTTTTAAAAATTTTCGTCTAGTTTTCAGTTTTTCAAAAATATCTTCATTTCTATTTCAAATTTTCAAATTCGGGCTTCTGAAAAATTTGACTTTTTTTACATTTCGATATTTTCTGAAACTATGCCCTTTTGTGGAAAATTTCTACGTGATTTGAATATGTTCCGTTTTTAAAACTGTTTTCTTCCAAAATTTGACTTCATTCGAAATTAAAATTTTGACAATTTCTGTTATTCTTCAAAGCTTCGATTCGAAGAAGCAAATTTCGACTTTCTTTTTGAAATTCTCGATTTGTTTAATCTCAACACTTTCCCTAAAATGCCGATTTTTTTGAAATTTTCGTCTAGTTTTTAAAATTTTCGTCTAGTTTTCGAAATTTTAAGTTTTTCCAAAAATTTCTTCATATTTTTGTTTCGAATTTGTTCGAAAATTTCGACTTTTCAGGTACGGGGCTCTTGACGTTTGGACGTTTCGATATCTTTTGAAAATATTTCCTCTTTTGGAAATTTTCTACAAGTTTTGAAAAGTGGATTTTTCCAAAATTTTATATTTGTTTCAAAAATTGACTTCTTTCGAAATTAAACGAGTTTTGCAAAAATATGTTTTTCTTTCAACTTTTCTTCGAAAATTTCGACTTTTCAGATCTGGGTTTTTGAAAATTTTGACTTTCGAAATATTGATATTTTTTGAAAGTATGTCCCTTTTTCGAAAATGTCTACGTCTTTTGAAAATGTCGAGTTTTTAAAACTAGACTCTTTCAAAATTTTGTTTTTTCTATTTTTTTTCCAAAATTTGGCTTCTTTCGAAATTTTAATTTTTTTTGCAATTTTCAATTATCCTTCAAATTTTCGACTATAAAAAGAAAATGTTGACTTATTTTTTAAAATTCTCGATTTTTTTTAAATCTCAATACCTTAAAAAGTCGAATTTTTTGAAAATTTTGACTAGTTTTCAATATTTTGAGTTTTTCCAAAAATATCTTTTTTTTTTAATGTTTTCGAAAATTTCGACTTCAGATTCTAGCTCTTGAAAATTTTGAATCTTAAAATCTGGATATTTTTTGAAAATATGTCCTGTTTTACAAAATTTCCACGAGTTTCAAAAATGTCGAGAATTGGACTTTTTCAAAATTTAAACTCGGTTTATCGGTATTTCGCATATCCTTCAAAATTTCGACTGAAAGAAGCAAATTTCGGCTTAATTTGAAAATCTCGATTTTTTAAAACGTCGACTTTTTTGAAATTTTCGTCTAGTTTTCAAAAATTTGTGTTTTTCCAATAATCTCTTAATTTGTTTCTCAATTTTTTTCGAAAATTTTGGCTTTTCAGATTCGGACTTTTGAAATTTTGGTATTTTTTTTCGCAAAATTTCTACGTTTTTTGAAAATGTCGAGTATTTAAAACTGAACTTTTTCAAAAATGTTTTCTCTAAAATTTGACTTCTTTCGAAAATTAATCTTTTTTTTGAAAATTTCGGTTATCCTTCATTCATTTCAATTATCCTTCAAAAAGCATTTTTCTCGTTTTTTTTCTTTTCTTTCTCTTTCTTCTTTCTTCTTTCTTCTCTCTTCTCTTCTTCTCTTCTTTTCTCTCTTCTTTTTTCCCTCTTCTTTTTCTCCTTCTCTTTTCTCTCTTCTCTCTCTTTTTTCTCTTCTCCTTCTCTTTCTCTCTTCTCTCTTCTCTCTTCTCTCTTCTCTCTTCTTCTTCTCTCTTCTCTCTTCTCTCTTCTCTTCTCTCTTCTTCTCTCTTCTCTCTTCTCTCTTCTCTCTCTTCTCTTCTTCTCCTTCTCCTTCTCTCTTCTCTCTTCTCCTCTTCTCCTTTCCTTCTATCTTCTCTCTTCTCTCTTCTCTCTTCTCTCTTCTCTCTTCTCTCTTCTCTCTCTTCTCTCTTCTCTCTTCTCTCTTCTCCTCTTCTCTCTTCTCTCTCTCTTCTTCTCTCTTCTCTCTTCTCTCTTCTCTCTTCTCTCTTCTCTCTTCTCTCTTCTCTCTTCTCTCTTCTCTCTTCTCTCTTCTCTCTTCTCTCTTCTCTCTTCTCTCTTCTCTCTTCTCTCTTCTCTCTTCTCTCTTCTCTCTTCTCTCTTCTCTCTTCTCTCTTCTCTCTTCTCTCTTCTCTCTTCTCTCTTCTCTCTCTCTTCTCTCTTCTCTCTTCCCTCTTCTCTCTTCTCTCTTCTCTCTTCCCTCTTCCCTCCTCTCTATTCTCTCTTCTCCTCTCTCCCTTCTCTCTTCTCTCTCATCTCTTTTCTCTTCTCCTATCTCTTATCTCTTCTCTCAGGTCTCATTCTTCATTCATTTATTCATTCATTTCTCCATCACCCTTTTAGATTCAGAGTCTTGAAAATGTTGACTTTTTTGCAATTTCAATATTCTTTGAAAATATTTTCCTTTTTAGAATATTTCTACGTCTTTTGAAAATGTCGAGTTTTTAAAATTGGACTTTTTCAAAATCTCATTATTTTTTCCAAATTTCGACTCTAAAAAGCAAATTTCGTCTTTGTTTAAAAATGTCGACTTTTAGAAATTTTGATCTTTGAGTTTTTTTAAAAATTTCTTCATTTTTTTTGCGAAAATTTCGACTTCGGATTGGGGTTCTTGAAAATGTTAACTTTTTTGAAATTTCGCTATTTTTTGAAAATAATTCCATTTTTAGAAAATTTGTACGTTTTTTGAAAATGTCGAGGTTTTTAAACTTTTTCAAAATTTTATTATTTTTTTCAAAATTTCGACTCTAAAGAGCAAATTTCGACTTTGTTTGAAAATGTCGACTTTTTGAAATTTTCATCTTTCGAGTTTTTCCAAAAATTTCTTCATTTTTTTTTTCGAAAATTTCGACTTCGGATTCTGGGTTCTTGAAAATTTTGACTTTTGAAATTTCGATATTTTTTGACAATATGTCCATTTTTATAAAATTTGTGCGTTTTTTGAAAATGTCGAGATTTTAAAACTGGACTTTTTCAAAATCTTATTTTTTTTTTTTTAAATTTCGACTCTAAAAAGCAAATTTCGACTTTGTTTGAATATGTCGACTTTTTGAAATTTTCGTCTCCGAGTTTTTTAAAAAATTTCATTTTTTTTTCGAAAATTTTGACTTCGGATTGGGGCTTCTTGAAAATTTTGACCTTTTTGAAATTTTGCTATTTTTTGAAAATATTTTCATTAGAAAATTTACACGTTTTTTGAAAATGTCAAGATTTTAAAACTGGACTTTTTCAAAAACTTATTATTTTTTTCAAATTTTCGACTAAAAATCAAATTTCGACTTTGTTTGAAAATGTTGACTTTAAAATTTTCATCTTTTGAGTTTTTTCAAAAATTTCATTTTTTTTTCAAAATTTTTTCGAAAATTTCCAATTCGGATTGGAGTTCTTGAATATTTGACTTTTTTGAAATTTCCATATTTTTTGACAATATTTCTTTCCATTTTTAGAAAATTTTCACGTTTTTTGAAAATGTCGAGTTTTTTATTGAAATTTCAATATTTTTTGAAAATATTTTCATTTTTGAAAATTGCCACGTGAGTTTTTAAAACGGGACGTCTTTAAAATCTTATTATTTTCTTGAAAATTTCAACTCTAAAAAGCAAACCTCAACTTTTTGGTTAAAATGTCGACTTTTTTGAAATTTTTATCCAGTTTTCGAAATTTTGAGTTTTTCCAAAATTTTAGCCCATTTTTTTCAAATTTGCTCGCAAAATTTCGACTTCACATATGGACTCTTGAAAATTTTGTTTTTTTTTGAAATTTCGATTTTTTTTGCAAATATTTTCTTTTAAAAAATTTCGTCTCTTTTTTGAAAGTGTTGAGTTTTTGAAACTGGCCTTTTTCAAAATCTTAATTCTCTTTAAGTTTGATTTCTTTCGAAACTTAATTTTCTTTTAAATTACGGTTATCCTTCAAAATTTTGACTCGAAATGGCAAATTTCGACTTTATTTTTGAAATTTTCGATTCTTTCTAACCTCGACACTTTCTTAAAATGTCGATTTTTCTGAAATTTTCGTCCAGTTTTCAAAATTTTGGCACAAGAGAAAATTCGAATGTTTCGACTTTAAAATTAAGACGAAATGACCAAAAAAATCCAAATTACTGGAAAAGGCCGCACAAAAAAATTAAATGTCGAGGAGAAAAGAATTGGAATTTACAAAATAATGAAATCATTTTTGAGATAAAAATTAGAAGGGTAGAAAAAAAAAATTTCAGGGATAAATACAGAGAAAGATTTGAAAGTCATAGAAAATTGTTTAAATTTGAAATTTTGATAATAGTGGTAATTTTGAAATTGTAGAAATGTTGAAACCAAAATCAAAAATATGCGATCTTCTATTAATCGTCAGTGCTTCACCAAACGATTGATATTCAAATATTGTCTCCTGAAAGCAAGAAGGATTAAAAACCGCACAACAGTTGCTCTAACGCGTTTCGATAGCCAAACTATCATCTTCAGACAGATACTCGGAAACTGTTGTTGTGTTTTTTATCTTTCTTGGTTTCAGGAGACATTTGTATATTTGAAGATAATCAAGGATGAGTCCATCCACTAAATAAAAATAACCAAACTATGTTATAGACAAAAAGCAGATTTAATTGCTACTATTGAATTTGGATTAATCGGGCACTGTTTCCTAGGTTTGGAATTTTGCTTTGTACATTTCGTTACCAAGCAAGTTAGTGAAGTGGTTACCACTGGGGGTCACGATTCCCGGCATGTAACATACAAGATCTTTATTCCTTGCTAAGTCGGCGATAGCAGAGCATTTTTGTGTCACTTCTCACTTTTTATCATTTCTATCCACCACAATCCTTTACTGGCGAAATTTCTGAGATGTTGCAATCAAAATCAGAAATTTACGAATTTCTATCAATCGTCAGTGTTTAACCAAACGATGTCATAGGCAGTCAAAAACAGATTTGCTAGCTACTATTGGAATTTGTCTTAATCCAGCGCACTGCTTTTGAGTCTTGAAATACTTGATTTGTACATTTCGTCACGAAGCAAGTTAGTGAAGTGGTTACCACTGGGGGCCACGATTCCCAGCACGTAACATACAACATTTTTAGTTCTTGGTTAGTCGGCGATAGTAGAGCATTTTTGTGTCACTTTTCACGTTTTATCATCTATATCCACCAAAATTCTCTACTGGCGAAATTTCTAGATGTTGCAATCAAAATCAGAAATTTACGACTTTCTATCAATCCTCAATGCTCAACCAAACGATGTCATAGGCAGTCAAAAACAGATTTGATTGGGAGTATTGGAATTTGACTTAATCCGGCACACTGCTCCTGAATCTTGAAATACTTGTTTTGTACTTTTCGTCATTAAGCAAGTTAGTGAAATGGTTACCACTGGGGGCCACGATTCCCAGCACGTAACATACAACATTTTTAGTTCTTGGTTAGTCGCTAGTAGAGCATTTTTGTGCCACTTCTCATGTTTTATCATCTCTATTCACCAACATTTTCGACTGGCGAAATTTCTGAGATGTTGCAATCAAAATCAGAAATTTACGACTTTCTATCAATCCTCAATGCTCACCCAAACGATGTCATAGGCAGTCAAAAACAGATTTGATTGGGAGTACTGGAATTTGGCTTAATCCGGCACACTGCTCCTGAATCTTGAAATACTTGTTTTGTACTTTTCGTCATTAAGCAAGTTAGTGAAGTGGTTACCACTGGGGGCCACGATTCCCAGCACGTAACATACAACATTTTTAGTTCTTGGTTAGTCGGCGCTAGTAGAGCATTTTTGTGTCACTTCTCACGTTTTATCATCTCTATTCACCAACATTTTCGACTGGCGAAATTTCTGAGATGTTGCAATCAAAATCAGAAATTTACGACTTTATATCAATCATCAGTGCTTAACCAAACGATGTCATAGGCAATCAAAAACAGATTTGATTACTGGTATTGGAATTTGGCTTAATCCAGCGCACTGTTCCTGAACATTGAAATCTTGGTTGTAGATTTCATCACTAAGCAAGTTATGGAAGTGGTTGCCACTGGGGGCCACGATTCCCAGCACGTAACATACAACATTTTTAGTTCTTGGTTAGTCGGCGATAGTAGAGCATTTTTGTGCCACTTCTCACTTTTTATCATCTCTATCCACCACAATTCTCTACTGGCGAAATTTCTGAGATGTTGCAATCAAAATCAGAAATTTACGACTTTCTGTCAATCGTTAGTGCTTAACCAAACGATGTCATAGGCAGTCGAAAACAGATTTGATTGATAGTATTCGAATTTGGCTTCATCTGGCGCATTTTTGGCTTCATCTGGCGCATTTTTCCTGAACCTTGAAATATTTGATTTGTACATTTCGTCACGAAGCAAGTTAGTGAAGTGGTTACCACTGGGGGCCACGATTCCCAGCACGTAACATACAACATTTTTAGTTCTTGGTTAGTCGGCGATAGTAGAGCATTTTTGTGCCACTTTTCACGTTTTATCACCTCTATCCACCAAAATTCTCTACTGGCGAAATTTCTGAGATGTTGCAATCAAAATCAGAAATTTACGAATTTCTATCAATCGTCAGTGTTTAACCAAACGATGTCATAGGCAGTCAAAAACAGATTTGCTAGCTACTGTTGGAATTCGTCTTAATCCAGCGCACTGCTTCTGAGTCTTGAAATACTTGATTTGTACATTTCGTCACGAAGCAAGTTAGTGAAGTGGTTACCACTGGGGGCCACGATTCCCAGCACGTAACATACAACATTTTTAGTTCTTGGTTAGTCGGCGATAGTATAGCATTTTTGTGTCACTTCTCACTTTTTATCATCTCTATCCACCACAATCTTCTACTGGCGAAATTTCTGAGATGTTGTAATCAAAATCAGAAACTTACGACTTTCTATCAATCGTCAGTGCTTAACCAAACGATGTCATAGGCAGTCAAAAACAAATTTGCTAGCTAGTATTGGAATTTGGCTTCTTTTGGCGCACTGCTCCTGAACCTTAAAATATTTGCTTTGTACCTTTCGTCATTAAGCAAGTTAGTGAAGTGGTTACCACTGGGAGCCACGATTCCCAGCACGTAACATACAACATTTTTAGTTCTTGATTAGTCTGCGATAGTAGAGCATTTTTGTGTCACTTCTCACGTTTTATCATCTCTGTGCACCAAAATTCTCTACTGGCGAAATTTCTGAGATGTTGCAATCAAAATCAGAAATTTAGGACTTTCTATCAATCG
The DNA here is from genome assembly GCA_028583605.1 of Dastarcus helophoroides. NCBI lineage: Eukaryota > Metazoa > Arthropoda > Insecta > Coleoptera > Bothrideridae > Dastarcus > Dastarcus helophoroides. The sequence goes on along the minus strand of CM053330.1, from coordinate 38,229,537 downwards.
TCAGTGCTTAACCAAACTATGTCATGGGCAGTCAAAAACAAATTTGCTAGCTAGTATTGGAATTTGGCTTCATTTGGCGCACGGCTCCTGAACCTTGAAATATTTGCTTTGTACCTTTCGTCATTAAGCAAGTTACTGAAGTGGTTACCACTGGGAGCCACGATTCCCAGCACGTAACATACAACATTTTTAGTTCTTGATTAGTCGGCGATAGTAGAGCATTTTTTTGTCACTTCTCACTTTTTACCATTTCTATCCACCATAATATTCCACTGGTGAAATTTCTGAGATGTTGCAATTAAAATTAGAAATTTACGAATTTCTATCAATCGTCAGTGCTTAACCAAACGATATCATAGGCAGTCAAAAACAGATTTGGTAGCTACTATTGGAATTTGACTTAATCCGGCGCACTGCTCTTGAACCTTGAAACACTCGATTTGTACATTTCGTCACCAAGCAAGTTAGTGAAATGGTTACCACTGGGGGCCACGATTCCCAGCATGTAACATATAAGGTCTTATTTTTTCGTTTTCTTCCCCGCTAGTGGGCAATAGTAGAAAATATTTCGTTGCATTTGTGCCATTTTTTTTTTAGTATATCTACCCACCATAATTCTTTACTGGAGAAATTTCCTGTAACAAATCTCGAAATTTTGACTTCAAAGTTTCAATGGAAAAGATAAACGTCGAAACTCGAATTTGAAGCATTTTTCTTGTAGACATAAAGAAATTGTATAGTCTCTGCTTGAATAGTTTAGGTTCAAAATATTATCTCTCTTTTCGTTCGCTATCACTTGAAAACGAGATAGTTTCTGATGGTAGTCGTTGATTTAAAACGGTACAGCAAAATCTTTTCTACGGTGTACGCGGTGGTGTAGTAAGTTTAAAAAGGTCAAATTCCGGGGTAATTCATTTAGTACTCTCTCCCTCTTTCTCTCGTCGCTTCTCCCCCGTATCCTTGCCCAGCTGGTCTCTTTTCTGCCGCAATCCATGCGGTCGCTTTCTTTGCGAACATGCGAACGCACATTTTGTAGGGGTTTGCTCTGCGTCTGCCACCATTCCGGCTAATATGTCCCGTGATTTAGTGCATCTTTCGGTCCGTTGGCTGGCTGGCTGGCTGATGCAAGGATTCTCGTGAAGTGTTGGTGTACTGGCGGAAATTATTGTTGAATTAATTTTAATTGGAACCGAGTGTGCTATGCGCATCTTAAATGTCTGTTCTTGAAGATGTAACGCTTAGCAACCTTTAATGTGGGTTGTAATTTGTGTGTTCAAGCGAGTAAGTGTAATATTTTAATGCAAATAGGGTTAAAAGGTGTCTTATCTCGCATTTAACCATAACGAGGGGAAATTTATAAAACGTTCGTAATATTTTACAAATTCTCGTCTTCCGAATTTCCCATAATTAAAATAATATTTCTTTTTTATTAATATATTTTGTGGATATCTTCTAACGTCATTCTGCAGAAGCAACATAAAATGTTAACGACCAAATGAATATATTTTGCAGACCATTAGATCCTGTAGTCGGGTTGAGCGCCGTATTTCACAGGGTTCATCCTCGATATTACACAGGTCGGCGTATATCTTTCACATGAAGGTAAACTTTTAGGAAAAATTGCCCTAAGAGCGGCGGAATTCATCACTGTCTGCGTTATTTTCGCTCAGCGGATTACCTAGTCAATCTTTTACATGTGTTTCGCTCCTAAGTCCATTTACCGAATTGACTCGGAGAACTCCTAAATTTTAAATGTTAGGAGGCAGAAGACTCACATTTCCACCTTTATTTACATACCTTCTAGGTGGGTTTCATTGAGAAATGGGCTAACTCTATTTTTAAATGCCCTGCTGCCCGGCGCTACATCAACCTATTCAATTATTTTTAGACAATTCCGCTTACGCGTTCACGTGCGGGATATGTAGACTATGTGTCTCTTTTCTGAACTGTGATTACACCCTTGAAACTGAAAATAATACGAAAATATGGACAGTATCGTGTAACTAATTTTAGAAGAGCTGGAACTTTATGTCCTTTGAAACTAACCTGGCTGCTAGGTTTTAAGAGGCGAGTGCTGTAAGTCATTACGTACTTTGTAATTTGTGCTTAGTTTTCTAAGATTATTAAAGAACTTAATGTCATTTGTAATCAGTCCGGCGAAGCCCCTTATTGGACCAGAGATTTTAGTGCTGCCACAATTTTTATCAACTTGTTCATTATCTATCGAGCACTCAAAGAAGAAAGTCATCAAGTTGGCCATGAAAATTGCTTTTAACTGTGTTTTAAACAGTAGTGGTTGACAACTGCAGGATTTTAATCACTATCATAAAATACCTACTGATGGAAAACTCCAATGATTTTGTGTTCAAAATTTGACTTTTTTCGAAATGTAAACTTTTTTGAAAAATTTCGATTATCCTTCAAAATTTCCACTCTATAAGAACTTTTTTTTATCAATATGGTATATGCCTCAAATTTCTACTTTAGGTATAAATTTAAAGAGCACATTTCGACTTTTATTTGAAATTCTCGATTTTTTAAACCTCGACACTCCTAAAATTTCGACTTTTTTGAAATTATCGACCATTTTCAACACTTTTGACCATTTTCAAAATTTTCGACCATTTTCAAATTTTTGGGTTTCTCAAAAAATTTCATCGACTTTCTGAAATTGTTTTCGAAAATTTCGACTTCTCAGATTGTCGACATTCAAAGTATCGAATTTTCGAACAGCTTGAGTTTTTGAAATTTTAAAACGGTTGGCTGTTGAAGATTTTGGTCTTTTTGAGATTTCGATATTTTTTGAAAACTTTTTCGAAAATTTCTGCAGTTTTTTGAAACTGAAAAGACTGACCTTTCATTCAAAATGTTGACATTTTCTGGAAATTTTGACTTCTTGTGTTAATTTGGACTTTTTTAAAAATAAAATTTAATTGCACTTTTATTGATACTTTTGACCCTTTAACACAAAATGTTGTACTTTTTCAAAATTCTGACTTTGTAAAAGCGTCTTTTTTTGTTGTTATTGTTGATAACTTCGACTTTTTTCAGAATTTCCACTATTTTACAATTTTGATCTTTGTTCAAAATTCTGAGATTGTCGAAGTTTCAATTTCTATGCAAATGTGTCATTTGGCAATTTTTTTTTAATTTCCAATTTGGGTTTTTTCAAAATTTTTATCTCTGCAGTTTTTCACATTTGTCATAATTTTTATTTCTTTTGAAAATTTCCGTCTTTTGATATCAAAATTTTCCAGCTTTTTTTGTTGAAAATGTCGACTTTTTTTGTTTCGAAATTTTTGAAAATTTTGACCTTTTATTCTAAATATTGACATTTTCTGCAAATTTTAGTTTTTTTTGTTAATTTGGACGTTTTCTGAAACTGAAAAGTCTGAGCTTTCATTCAAAATGTTCACATTTTCTGGAAATATTGACTTCCTGTGTTAATTTGGATTTTTTTGGAAAACAAATTTAATTCCTCTTTTATTGATACTTTTGATCCTTTAACACAAAATGTTGTACTTTTTCAAAATTCTGACTTTGTAAAAGCGTCTTTTTTTGTTGTTATTGTTGATAACTTCGACTTTTTTCAGAATTTCCACTATTTTACAATTTTGATCTTTGTTCAAAATTCTGAGATTGTCGAAGTTTCAATTTCTATGCAAATGTGTCATTTGGCAATTTTTTTTTAATTTCCAATTTGGGTTTTTTCAAAATTTTTATCTCTGCAGTTTTTCACATTTGTCATAATTTTTATTTCTTTTGAAAATTTCCGTCTTTTGATATCAAAATTTTCCAGCTTTTTTTGTTGAAAATGTCGACTTTTTTTGTTTCGAAATTTTTGAAAATTTTGACCTTTTATTCTAAATATTGACATTTTCTGCAAATTTTAGTTTTTTTTGTTAATTTGGACGTTTTCTGAAACTGAAAAGTCTGAGCTTTCATTCAAAATGTTCACATTTTCTGGAAATATTGACTTCCTGTGTTAATTTGGACTTTTTTGAAAAACAAATTTAATTCCTCTTTTATTGATACTTTTGATCCTTTAACACAAAATGTTGTACTTTTTCAAAATTCTGACTTTGTAAAAGCGTCTTTTTTTGTTGTTATTGTTGATAACTTCGACTTTTTTCAGAATTTCCACTATTTTAGAATTTTGATCTTTGTTCAAAATTCGGAGGTTGTCGAAGTTTCAATTTCTATGTAAATGTGACATTTGACATTTTTTTTTTAAATTTCGAATTTGGGTTTTTTCAAAATTTTTATCTCTTTGCAGTTTTTCACCTTTGTCATAGTTTTTATTTCTTTTGAAAATTTCCGTCTTTTGTTACCAAAATTTTCCAGCTTTTTTTGTTGAAAATGTCGACTTTTTTTGTTTCGAAATTTTTGAAAATTCTGACCTTTTATTCTAAATATTGACATTTTCTGGAAATTTTAGTTTTTTTTGTTAATTTGGACGTTTTCTGAAACTGAAAAGTCTGAGATTTCATTCAAAATGTTCACATTTTCTGGAAATATTGACTTCTTGTGTTAATTTGGACTTTTTTGGAAAACAAATTTAATTCCTCTTTGATTGATACTTTTGATCCTTTAACACAAAATGTTGTACTTTTTCAAAATTCTGACTTTGTAAAAGCGTCTTTTTTTGTTGTTATTTTTGATAAACATCGACTTTTTTCAGAATTTCCACTATTTACAATTTTGATCTTTGTTCAAAATTCTGAGATTGTCGAAGTTTCAATTTCTATGTAAATGTGACATTTGACAATTTTTTTTTAAATTTCGAATTTGGGTTTTTCAAAATTTTTATCTCCTTGCAGTCCTTTGTCATAATTTTCATTTCTTTTAAAAATGTTCGTCCTTTGTTATCAAAATTTTCCAGTTTTTTTGGAAATGTAGACTTTTTTTGTTTCGAAATTTTTGAAAATTCTGACCTTTTATTCTAAATATTGACATTTTCTGGAAATTTTAGTTTTTTTTGTTAATTTGGACGTTTTCTGAAACTGAAAAGTCTGAGCTTTCATTCAAAATGTTCACATTTTCTGGAAATATTGACTTCTTGTGTTAATTTGGACTTTTTTGGAAAACAAATTTAATTCCTCTTTGATTGATACTTTTGATCCTTTAACACAAAATGTTGTACTTTTTCAAAATTCTGACTTTGTAAAAGCGTCTTTTTTTGTTGTTATTTTTGAAAACATCGACTTTTTTCAGAATTTTCAACATTTTAGAATTTTGATCTTTGTTCAAAATTCGGAGGTTGTCGAAGTTTCAATTTCTATGTAAATGTGACATTTGACATTTTTTTTTAAATTTCAAATTTGGGTTTTTTCAAAATTTTTATCTCCTTGCAGTTTTTCACCTTTGTCATAATTTTCATTTCTTTTAAAAATGTTCGTCCTTTGTTATCAAAATTTTCCAGTTTTTTTTGGAAATGTCGACTTATTTTGTTTCGAAATTTTTAAAAATTCTGACCTTTTATTCAAAAAGTTGACATTTTCTGCAAATTTTGATTGCTTGTGTTAATTTGGACTTTTTAGAAAAAAATTTAATTCCTCTTTCATGGATACTTTTGACCCTTTTTATTTTTGACTCGATATTTTTAGAAAATATTTTCTTCTGTGGAATATTTCTGTATGTTTTGAAAATGTCAAGTTTTTAAAACCGAACTTTTTCAAAATTATTTTGTCCAAAATTTAACTTTTTTCGAAATTTAAACTTTTATGAAAAATGTCAATTATTCTTCAAAATTTCTACTCTAAAAAGCATATTTCGACTTTTATTTGAAATTCGCGATTTTTTTTTAAATCCCAACACTCCTAAAACTTCGACTTTTTTAGAAATTTTCGACCATTTTCAAAATTTTGAGTTTTTCGAAAAATTTCATCGATTTTCTGAAATTTTCGTCGACAATTTCGACTTTTCAGATTGTCGACATTTATTTTTCAAAGTATCGAACTAAGCAGCTTGAATTTTTGAAATTTTAAAAAGTTGCCTCTTGATGATTTTGGCCTTTTTGAAATTTCGATATTTTTTGGTAACGATTTCCTGTTTGGAAAACTTCTAACAGCTTTTTAAAGCAGTCGAGTTTTTAAAATTGGGTTATTTCAAAATTTCATTTTTTTAAAATTTGATTTCTTTCGAAATTAAAACAAAATAATTTGATTTCTTTCAAAATTTAAACTTTTTTGAAATTCACGATTTTTTTCATCTCAATACTTATTTAAAACGTCGACTTTTTTCGTCTAGTTAGAGTTGAAAATTTTGAGTTTTTAAGAAAATTCTCCATTTTTATTTCAAATTTTCTTCGAAATTTTCATCTTTCAAATTCGGGCTCCTGAAAATTTGGACTTTTTTTAAGTTCCGATATTTTCTGAAAATATGTCCATTTGTGGAAAATTTCAAATTCGGGCACCAGAAAATGTGGACTTTTTTAAATTGCGATATTTTCTGAAAATATGTCCGTTTTTGAAGCTGGACTTTTTCAAAGTTTGCTTTTTTTCTCCAAATTTGACTTCATTCGAATTTTAATTTTATTTTGAAAATTGAAAAGCAAACTTCGACTTTATTTTTGAAATTATCGATTGTTTTAAATCTCAACTCTTTCCCTAAGACGTCGATTTGTTTGAAATTTTCGTCTAGTTGCTGAAATTTTCGTCTAGTTTTCGAAATTTTGAGTTTTTCCAAAATTCGGTCTCCTGAAAATTTTAACTTTTTTTAAGTTTCGATATTTTCTAAACATATGTCCATTTATGGAAAGTTTCTACGTGATTTGAATATGTCAGGTTTTTGAAACTGGACTATTTCAAAGTTTTCTTTTTGTCTCCAAAATTTGACTTCATTCGAAATTAATTTTTTTTTGAAAATTTCGGTTATTCTTGAAAACTTCGATTCGAAAAAGCAAACTTCGCCTTTCGTTTTGAAATTCTCGATTGTTTTAAATCTCAATACTTTCCCTAAAACGTCGATTTGTTTGAAATTTTCGTCTACTTTTTAAAATTTTCGTCTATTTTCGAAATTTTGAGTTTTTCCAAAAATTTCTTGATATTTTTGTTTCGAATTTGTTCGAAACTTCTGACTTTCCAGGTTCGGGCTCTTGAAAATTTAGGCGTTTCGATATCTTTTGAAAATATTTCCTTTTTTGGAAATTTTCTACGAGTTTTGAAAAGTGAATTTTTCCAGAATTTTATTTTTGTTTCATATTTTGACTTCTTTCGAAATTAAACAATTTGAGTTAATGCGTCAAAATTTCGACTCTAAAAAGCAACTTTCGACTTTTTTTTTGAAATTCTCGATTTTTTTTAATCTCATCATTTTCCTAAAACGTCTTTTGAAATTTTTCATTAATTTTCAAAATTTTGAGATTTTCCAAAAATTTTGTTGGTTTTGTTTCCAATATCCTTTAAAAATTTCGACTTTTCAGATTCAGGCTCTTGAAAATTTTAACTTTTTTGTAATTTCGACATTTTTTTTGAAATATTCTTCGAAAATTTCTATTTTTTAGAATCAGCTTCTAGAAAATTTTGATTCTTTCGAAATTTCGATATTTTTTGAAAATTGTTTGTCGACCTTTTTTTTAAATCCCAACACTCCTAAAACTTCGACTTTTTTGAAATTTTCGACCATTTTCAAAATTTTGAGTTTCCAAAAATTTTGTTTTGTTTCAAATTTCCTTAAACAAATTTCGACTTTTCAGATTCATAATTTAAAAATTTTGACTTTTTTGAAATTTCGACATTATCCAAAAAAAATTAAGTTTTTTCAAAAATTTGTTCATTTTTCAAATTTTCTTCGAAAATTTCGATTTTTTTTGAATCGGGTTTTTGAAAATTTTGATTCTTTTGAAATTTCGATATTTTTTGAAAGTTGTTCTTTTGTAAAATTTTTAAGTTTTTTGTAAATGTCTAGTTTTGAAAACTGAATTTTTTTGAAAATTTTATTTTCCAAAATTTGCCCATTTTGAAATTTAAACTGATATGAAGTTTTCGGATACCCCTCAAAATGTCGACTTGAAAAAATAAAAAATTTTTAATTTTTAAAATTTTTTTAATAGCTTTAAAAATTTTCAAAATTTCCAGAAATATAGTTTTTTCAAAAATGTCTTTTTTTTCAAATTTTCTCTGAAAATTTCGATTTTTTGGAATCGGGTTTTTGAACATTTTGATTCTTTTAAAATTTCGATATTTTTTGAAAATTGTTCATTTTTGTAAAATGTGTACTTTTTGAAAAATGTGTACTTTTTGAAAACTGGATTTTTTCAAAATTTTATTTTTTTCCAAAAGTTTCCTATTTTGAAATTTAAACTGATATGAAATTTTCGAATACCTTTCAAAATGTCGATTCGAAAAAGCAAATTTTGACTTTTTTTTTGAAATTTTCGGTTATTCTTCAAAATTTCGATTCGAAAAAGCAAATTTTGGCTTTCTTTTTGAAATTCTCGATTGTTTTAAATCTCAACACTTTCCCTAAGACGTCGATTTGTTTGAAATTTTCGTGTAGTTAAAATTTTCGTCTAGTTTTCGAAATTTTGAGTTTTTTCAAAAATTTCATGTTTTATTTTAATTTTCTAGAAAATTTCGACCTTTTAGGTTCGGGCTGTTGAAGATTTAGACTTTTTTGACGTTTCTATGTATATCTTTTGAAAATATTTCGTTTTGGAAATTTTCTACAAATTTTGAAAAGTGGATTTTTCCAAAATTATATTTATGTTTCAAAAGTTGACCTCTTTCAAAATTAAACTTTTTTTAAATTTTAGCTAATACTTCAAAATTTCGACTCTAAAAAGCAACTTTCGACTTTATTTTTGAAATTCTCGAATTCTTTAATCTCGACATTTTCCTAAAACGTCGACCTTTTTTGAAAATTTTGACCAGTTTTTAAAATTTTGAGATTTTCCAAAAATTTTATTGTTTTTGTTACAAATTTCCTTGGAAAATTCCGACTTTTCAGATTCAGGCTTTTGAAAATTTTGACTTTTGAAATTTCGACATTTTTTTTTGAAATATCCTTCGAAAATTTTTACTTTTTAGAATCGGGCTCTAGAAAATTTTGATTCGTTTATAATTTCGATATTTTTTAAAAACTGTTCCTCGACCTTTTTAGAAAATTTCGACTACTTTTCAAAATTTTAAGATTTTCCAAAAATTTTGTTTTGTTTCAAATTTCCTTTAAAAATTTCGACTTCTCAGATTCAGAATTTGAAAATTTTGACTGTTTTTGAAACTCCTACATTTTCTAAAAAAAAATTAAGTTTTTTCAAAAATTTCTTCATTTTTCAAATTTTCTTCGAAAATTTCGGCTTTTTGGAATCGGGTTTTTGAAAATTTTGATTCTTTTGAAATTTCGATATTTTTTGAAAGTTGTTCTTTTGTAAAATTTTAGGTTTTTTGTAAATGTCGAGTTTTGAAAAGTGGATTTTTTCAAAATTTAATTTTTTCTAAAATTTGCCTATTTCGAAATTTAAACTGATTTAAAATTTTCGGATACCCTTTAAAATGTCGACTCGAAAAAGCAAATTTTGACTTTTTTTGAAATTTTCGGTTATTCTTTAAAACTTCGATTCGAAAAAGCAAATTTTGACTTTCTTTTTGAAATTCTCGATTGTTTTAAATCTCAACACTTTCCCTAAGACTTCGATTTGTTTGAAATTTTCGTCTAGTTTCCGAAATTTTGAGTTTTTTCAAAAATTTCAGGTTTTATTTCAATTTTCTCAAAAATTTCGACCTTTTTTTAGGTTCGGGCTGTTGAAAATTTAGACTTTGTTGACGTTTCGATATCTTTTGAAAATATTTCGTTTTGGAAATTTTCTACAAATTTTGAAAAGTGGATTTTTCCAAAATTATATTTTTGTTTCAAAATTTAACCTCTTTCAAAATTAAACTTTTTTTAAATTTCCGTTAATCCTTCCAAATTTCGACTCTAAAAAGCAACTTTCGACTTTATTTTTGAAATTCTCGATTTTTTTAACCTCAACATTTTCCTAAAACGTCGACCTTTTTTGAAAATTTCGATTAGTTTTCAAAATTTTGAGATTTTCCAAAAATTCTGTTGTTTTAGTTTCAAATTTTCTTTCAAAATTTCGACTTTTCAGATTCTAGCTCTTAAAAATTTTGAGTTTTTTGAAATTTCGACATTTTTTTCAAATTTTCTTCGAAAATGTCGACCCTTTTGAATCGGACTCCAGAAAATATTGATTCTTTTGAAATTTCGATATTTTTTGAAAATTGTTCGTCGACCTTTTTTGAAAATTTCGACTAATTTTCAAAATTTTGAGATTTTCCAAAAATTTTGTTTTGTTTCAAATTTCCTTTAAAAATTTCAACTTTTCAGATTCAAAATTTAAAAGACTTTTTTTGAAATTTCGACATTTTCTAAATTTTTTCAAAAATGTCTTCATTTTTCAAATTTTCTTCGAAAATTTCGACTTTTTGGAATCGGGTTCTTGAAAATGTTGATTCTTTTGGAATTTCGATATTTATGAAAATTGTTCTTTTTTGTAAAATTTTAAGTATTTTGTAAATGTCGAATTTTGAAAAATGGATATTTTCAAAACTATTTTTTCCAAAATTTGTGTATTTCGAAATTTAAACTGATTTGAAATTTTTGGATACTTTCAAAATGTCGACTCAAAAAAGCAAATGTTGGCTTTTTTTTTGAAATTTTCGACTAGTTTTAAAACTAACTTAATCAGCTTGCACAGTTTTAAAGAGTTCGTGCAGATTGTAGAATGCTGTTTTGTTCAAATTCGTTGATACGTTCAGCAGAGAGACTGGCAAAGACACTTCCCCGTTTATATCATAGTTGCAAGGATGCAATTTTTAACGAGGGATATTTAAGGTCACGAATAGGGAGAGGGTCGAAAGTTTGGGAAACACTGAAGTAGATCGTAAGACATATTGATAAATTTTCTCCACTTTGGAGGTTAATCGAACAGGTGTCAATGTTAAAATCAATTAAAGGAGTCGTAACCATTACTCGTTCGTAATTTTTCTCGAACAATAAATCAGGGATCTCTGAAGGAAAACAATTTCGGGACACTCGTAGTTATAATGTGATTGGAAAATTGATCTGTTTTATAACGAACAAAGGGAAGTTGGAAAGGATAATTTTAAATAACGTTTCGTGAACATGAAGCTAGACACTACAAATGATTCATGTGCTTTGTTAACAAATTAATTTTATCCACTCTCGCCGGGAATAAATCTTGCAGACGGATAGTTGGAATATTTAAAGTGTTCTCTCTCTCCACTCTGAATGTCACAAATAAAGTTACATACATACTTCCAGTAATCTCGTCACAGAGGATTACTCCCATTTTATTAATAATATTCATAAAGTATTCGCAGCTTGGAATATATTTTAACGTTGGCGTTTTTTTGTTGCAGTTTACCCGGCGTCATGTGCGGAGCGCGCGCCGACAACGCGCGGAATGTAAGTTATTTTGATGATTTTTATTGCAGTTCATCCGAATTCCACAATTTTATTAATGTGGTCGCCGACCAAGCTGAACAATTTTAAATAAAATGAAATGTTTTACAAAAGCGGGTTTAAATGTTAAAATGCGATTCGCTTTGTTACTAACGCAATATTTCAGGTGACACTACGTTTACATGGCAATTTTAATTTTCAATTTTACATGTGAAATATTACGAATTTCTCTCGACCGGAAAATCGAAAATTTCAGCTTGGTTATCGTGAAAATATACTCAAAATTATCTCCACGAAAATCTGTATTCGCTGTACGTTGTAACGTGCAAAGTGTACTTCACTCAAAAACTGAACTAGTCAGATTCGTTTATTTGGTAAAATTTGATGTTAAGTAGTATGTAACCACGCATTCACTTGCGCGTTTGAATTGTTGCCTATATTTCTTACAAATCGAACCATTTGCAAGCTGCCTAGTCACTTTTGGATTTGAATTTTGGCCATGTTCGTGTCTTTAACGCATTTTTAACGTTACCCGATTGGAATTGGTCATCTTAACGCATTTTTAACGTTGCCCGATTAGAATTGGTCATCTTGCAAGTTTCTAAAAGCAAGCAAGGAGTCCACTAGACCGCCCATGCCAATTCCTCATTTTGTTTTCATATGAGTCCTGTTGTCTTTGATATGTTCAAACGCTCTGATATTAAGACTTCATATATTCTCTGTATCTTCTTTTTTTTTTTAAGTTTAATCCGCTCGCAAAGGGCAACCCCATTTTGCCTTCAAAGCACTGCGAGTAGGATGCGGAAGCAAGGATAGATGGCGATGAACCGCCTTCTTAAACAATGATAGGGTTGTTGGGGTTCCACAGCTGCGCGAAGTAGTGTTATTGTCATTCATGTTTTATTGGTTTTTTCCCCAGTTACTCCTTCCACAATTTTAGATTTTCGGTAACCTTCTGGTAAAGATTAGCAATGTATAGATTGCCCCAAGGGCATCATTTGGTAAAATTTGAGTCTCCTCAAATATTCGTAGTAAAAATGAAAGTGATATGAATTCCAGTTCGTTTTAAGGGCGCCACGGAGCGTTATACGTTACGATTTTTAATTTTTAATTGGGAAAACGAAAACTAAAACTTAAAAGCCCCTCTGGCGTACGGGCAATCTCATTACATTTAAAAATCTTGCTGTACGGTCAACTCTTTTCAGCTAGCGAACTCCGTATCTTGTAAACTGGAAACTGGAAAAGGCACGTCGACATCACATCAGAAAATAAAGATCAAAGAGCTCTCTGAAGCGACGAATGGAACAAACCCGCTTTATTAGACTAATTTAGTTATGCACAGTTATGATGACGAATGAGTATGCAATTTACAGCATGTCCGAGCTTCTTTTGAAGAAACAAACCCAATTTGCGGAGGTCCTTCTTTTCCTCTTCGTCGTCTGCGTGCCAAGTTATTCCGCTTTTAACGACGAAAGCAAACATTGCATCGAAATTCGTTCACTGTGTGTGGATTCATAGAACCAACTGACTAGATTATTGGTAACAAAGATTGAACACGATCTAATTAGTTACAGTTCATCAACTTGTGACGAATCGAAGAGATGCACAGAATACGACCTGGGGTCTAGGTCACGGGTCATAGTCTAGCGTTATCACAGGTCATAGTCTAGGTCCATCGCAGGTCATAGTCTAGGTCCATCACAGGTCATAGTCTAGGTCCATCTCAGGTTATAGTTTAGGTCCTAGCTGGAGGCATCGAAATGTACACGACGAATTTGAACAAAACATCATTCTGCAATCTGCACGAACTCTTTAAAGCTGTGCGAGCGGATTAAGTTAGTGTTAGGTTTGTCCAAATTATGTAATTTTATAAATGAGAAAGTATGTTTGACCAAGAGCACCATCCACGGCAATCTGTTGTGTGGTTCTTAGTTAAAACTACAAACAAATCAAAACACTAAACGAACTGATCAGTTTAACGAATTTAAAAACTTTTTAATTTTGCACAGTTTTTCTCTTAAGATGTAATCCCGAAGACAGTCGGAGACTGCAACAGTGGAACCGCGGAGACTCTTTTTTGAAGAACTTCCAAAGGTCAACATTTTCAGAAAACGTGAAAATTTTGATTAAATTAAAAGTCGAAATTTTTACCTTTTTGGATAAAAAATGTTTCAAAAAATTTGACGATTTGAAATTTCCACTTTTTTAAACTTCGACTTTTTTGAGACATTTTAGAGAACTTAAAAAATACTCTTTTTTAAAATGCCAATTTCGAAATTTTCAGGAGAAGAAAAATTTTTAAAAAAAGTTGGACTTATAAAAATTCAAAGATTCGAAAAAAGTTCAAAGTTTTGATGAAGGTCGAAATTTTCAAAAAAAAAGTCGAAATTTTGAAAAAAGATCGAAGTTTTTGTAAAAAATGGAGTTTTTGAAAAGAAGACCGGAAATTCGAAGTCAAAACTTCGAAGAAAAATCGAAATTTGGATGATAAAAGGTCGATATTTTCAGAAAAGGTGAACATTTTGAATAACATTTTTCAAAAGAGTCGAAATCTTCTAATTTTTGACTTTTTGGAAAGAAAAAATGTTTTCGAAAAAATTGACGATTTAAAATTTCCACTTTTTTAAACTTCGACTTTTTTGAGACATTTTAGAGAACTTAAAAAATACTCTTTTTTAAAATGCCAACTTTAAAACGTCAAATTGTTGAACAAATTTCGAAATTTTCAGGAGAAGGAAAATTTTTAAAAAAGTTGGACTTATAAAAATTCAAAGATTCGAAAAATGTTCAATGTTTTGATGAAGGTCGAAATTTTCAAAAAAAGTCGAAATTTTGAAAAAAGATCGAAGTTTTTGTAAAAAATGGAGTTTTTGAAAAGAAGACCGGAAATTCGAAGTCAAAACTTCGAAGAAAAATCGAAATTTTGATGATAAAAGGTTGAGATTTTCAGAAAAGATGAATATTTTAAATAAAATTTTTCAAAAGAGTCGAAATCTCCTAATTTTTGGATTTTTGGAAATAAATGTTTTTAAAAAATTTGACGATTTGAAATTTCTACTTTTTTAAACTTCGACTTTTTGTGAGACTTTTTAGTAAACTTAAAAAATACTCCTTTTTAAAATGCCAACTTTATTTAAAACGTCAAATTGTTGAAAAAATTTTAAAATTTTGGAGAAAAAAAGAGTTTTTAAAAAAGTTGGATTTACAAAAATTCGAAGATTAGAAAAAAATTTAAAGTTTTGAAGAAGGTCGAAATTTTCGAAAAAAGGAGAAATTTTGAAAAGAGGTCAAAGTTTTTTTATAAAATTGAGATTTTGAAAAGACCGGAATTTCGGAAAAGTCGAAACTTCGAAGAAAAGTCGAAATTTTGATGATAAAAGATCGACATTTTCAGAAAAGGTTAGGTTAGGTTAGTTAGGAGTAAACATTTTTCAATTTTTGACTTTTCGGAAAAAAACGTTATTAAAAAATTTGACGATTTGCAATTTCTACTTTTTTAAACTTCGACTTTTTGTGAGACTTTTTGGTAAACTTAAAAAATACTCCTTTTTAAAATGTCAACTTTAAAACGTCAAATTGTTGAAAAAATTTCAAAATGTTCAGGAGTAGGTGAGTTCTTAAAAAAGTTGGATTTACAAAAATTCGGAGATTCGAAAAAAATTCAAAGTTTTGAAGAAGGTCGAAATTTTCAAAAAAAAAGTCAAATTTTGAAAAAAGGTCGAAGTTTTTTTAAAAAATGGAGATTTTGAAAAGAAGACCGGAAATTCGAAAAGTCATAACTTCGAAGAAAAGTCGAAATTTTGATGATAAAGGTCGACATTTTCAGAAAAGATGAAAATTTTAAATCAAATTTTTCAAAAAAGTCGAAATCTTCTAATTTTTGATTTTTTCGAAAAAAGTGTTTTTAAAAATTTTTGATGTGGTCGAAATTTTTTAAAAAAAGGGTAAATTTTGAAAAGAGGTCGAAGTTTTTTAAAAAAATTGAGATTTTGAAAAGAAAACCGGAATTTCGAAGAAAATTTGATGATAAAAGGTCGACATTTACAGAAAAGATTAGATTAGGTTAGTTAAGAGTGGCAATTTTCCAAATTTTGACCTTTTGGAAAAAAAATGTTATTAAAAAATTTGACGATTTGAAATTTCTACTTTTTAAAACTTTGACTTTTTGTGAGAGTTTTTAGTAAACTTTAAAAATACTTCATTTTAAAATGCCAGCTTTAAATCGCCAAATTTTTAAAACAATTTCGAAATTTTCAGAAGGTGAATTTTGGAAAGTCAACTTTGAGAAAAAATTGAAATTTGATGATAAAAGGTTAAAACTGTCAAGAAAAAAGGAAAATTCTGAAAAAAGTTCAAAAATGTCAGGTCGAAATTGCAAAAAAACCTGTTTTTCACAAAAATGAAAATTTTCAAAAAAAGTGGAATATTTCAATTTTTGAATAAAAGTCCTATTTACCACATAAAAGCTGAAACTTCAAAAAAAAGAAAAGACATTTTTGAAAAAAATTGGAATTTTTCAAAAAAAGAATTTTTTAAAAAGTAGAGATTTTTTAAATAATAGAAGTTTTGTAAAAAAAATGAAATTTTCAAGAAGTAGTCAAAAGTTTGAAAAACCCCTTAAATAACTGAAATACAGAACTTGTCCCCTGAAACCAAGAAAAATTTAAAAACACAACAAAGGTTGCTCTAACGTGCTTCGACAGTCAAGCTGTCATCTTCAGAGAGAAACTAAATAATTGTTTAAGGAAAGACACTTGTAGGAAGTACACACATACAATTTTTCAAAATAGTAATGATTTTCGAAAAAATGTTCGAAATCGAAAATTTAAAAGCCGAAATTTCCAAAAAAGCAACAACATAGAAAGAAATAAAAAATTTGACAAAATCATTTTCAAAAAATAAAGTATTTTAAAAATTGATTGAAATTTTGAAGTCACAATTGTGAAGAATGCTGAAATTTTGAAGAAAAGTTATTGAAAAGAAATCGAAATTTTGAAGTTGAAATTTGTAACAGTATTTATCTGAAGATGACAGCTTGGCTATCGAAACGCGTTATTGTGTTTATGGCTTTCATGTATCAATTTTTAAAACTTTCAAGGAAAATTAAAATTTTGAAAGGATCGAAAATTTTGAAGAAAGTGGAAAATTTCAAAAAAATCAAAAATTTTAAAAAACTCGAAAATTTTGATATCAAAATTTTCTAAAAATAATCAAATTTTAAAAAATGTTAAAATTTTCATAGAAGTTAACATTTTTAAAAAAAGTTGAGATTTTCAAAAGAACGTGAAATAATGATGAAATTTTGATATTCTTCAAAAATTTAAGTATTTCAAAAAATAACCGAAGAGATTTTCAAAAGATTTTAAATTTTTAAAAAAGGTAATAAGTTGAAAAATTATCTAAAATCTCAAAAATAGTAAAAGTCTTGAAAAAATGTCGACATTTGAAGTAATTGAAGAATTTCTAACTTTTTAGAAAAAAATCCAAATTTTAGAAAAGTCAATTTATTGAAAAAAAGTCAAAATTATGAAGAAAATCAAATTTTTTTTCAAAAGTCGAAATGTTGGATAGCTGAAATTTTGAAAACAAAAAACTCGAAGATTTTGTTAAAAGGTTGAAAATTTTGATTAAAAATTTTGAAATAAAAAAAAAATTTGAAAAAAAAAATATCAAAATTTTCAAAAGTTAAACTTTCTCGAAAAATTGGAAATTGTCAATTTTTGGGAGAAAATGGAAATTTTGACAATCGAACAAGGGAAAGTTGACATTGAAAAAAGTGGATATTTTAAAATATGGAAATTTTAAAATGTCGAGATTTTTGAAATAAGTCGAAATTTTCAATAATTGAATTCTTCAAAAATAGTCAAGAGTTTTCAAAAAAGCTGCCCCAAGAATCCTTTCTTTTCTTTCATGTAGACGAAGGCGAAATATTATCAAAATGTCCTATGCTTTAGAACTTATTTTTCTCAGTCAGTAGAGAGAAAGCTTTGGCGGTCCAAACTTTTCTGTTCCTTTTCATTTCCCTTTCATTTAGTTCGTCTCGTTTAGCTGCCTTGAACTCGTTCGAGTGATAACAGGAATTTGCCCCTTGTTAATTATAAAGCAACTTATTTCTTAGGAAAGACCCCTTTCAGTGTAACGACATGACAACTGGGTCGTTTGAAAGCCGCCTCATTATGAACATTGCATTTAATAAGGTATGAAAACTAAATAAGAAGTCCTAAATAAAAAATCACTCGTTTACGAGATGATAACATAACTCATTGTTTTTAATTATACATTTTTTATTTATTTCGCAAATTATAATCCACTACGAAGACCTAAATGCAGTACAGATGTAAAATATATTGCAATAGAAGTACTAATATGCTGTTAACACCCAGCAGCAATTCTAGAAATTCGTTCTGAGGCGTTACGAGGATGAAATAGATTGTGCTGAAGAAGCTCTTCTCAAGCATATTGTAACGCAATGTAAATAGATGAAATAGGATTTAGAATAGCATTGTAGAATTTAGTAAATAAAAAAAAAGTTTCTAGAAGGATCTGATAAGGGGAAAGCGGCCGCGATAACGAAACAAATGGCAGATAAGCGTTCCAGAAATTTCGGCAAAGGATAAGCCTTATCTGCCGAAAAGTTCTAGAAGCCGGGGGCCAAAACTATAAAAGGCGGTCAGCTTTCCCGCGAGCCAGTCAGTTAGAAGTCAGTGTAGTTAGTGGGTTAGCAATTAGTAAATAAGTAGTGAGTTACTGTTCAGTTGAAGTGTGCCGAGTTAATTTGATAATAAAGTGGTATAATCCATCACGTGTAATCAATCGAACCGATAAGTCCGTAACATCTGGTGTCAGAAGCGGGATAATTCGTGGATTGTGCTTTATTACTCAAAAAAAAAATTCGTTCCAGGTGCCGTAGTTGACTTTATCTCGGACGTTTTAAACTGTTAAATAGTTATACGAGGCGCGTCAAGTAAAATCTTGAACATTCAAAAACGCTTTATGGATACGGGATTAAAATATGCCAAAATGGAACAACAAATGCAAGCGTTATTAGCAATGTTTAAAGACCAAGTAGAAGAAAGACGACAAGAAAAAGAACAGGAGGAAGAACGAAGACGACAAGACGAAGAATGAAGACGACAAGAACAAATTACAGGAATGAAAGGAGAAATGAAAGAACAAATTACAGAAATGCAAGAAGAAATTGGCGAAGTGAGGAAAGAAATTGGAGAAGAAAAAGAAAAATTGATTTGGAAAATGCAACACAGAAGATCAGCAACATCGAAAGTAACATGAAGAAGTTGCTAAGTGTAAGTCACACTACATGAATCCGAAAGTGTACCCGCTATTTCTTCTCAAAAGGTGAAACCTCCGACCTATGATGGACAAACATCTTTCCAGGCCTACAGAATTCAGTTCGAAGCTGCTGCTAGGGCGAATAGGTGGACGGAAGACGAAAAGGCGACTTCATTGGTGGTATCCCTGCGCGGAAAAGCTCTGGAACTACTCCGAGCTCTATCTGCCCATGAACTAACTATGAACATTTAGTTAGGGCTTTAGAGCTGAGATTTGGAGACCATCATTTGCCGCAAGTGGCCCAGTCGCAACTACTAGTAAGGAAGCAGAAAAGTGATGAAACGCTGCAAGAATTCGAGGCTGACGTAAAAAGACTGGCGTATGCCGCCTATCCAACAGCACCAACTGAATTTCTGGAACTTTACACAGCTAGAATTTTCATAGAAGGAATAAGAGACCCAGAAGTTTAGGGAGTGTTGCTCTTGTCAAACTTCCGAACATCGAGGGAGGCACTGATTAGAACTTTGGAGGTAGAAGCTGCTTACAGGGTTTTGGAGTCAGATGCGTCACGGAAAGCAAGGAAGGCCGACGAAAAGGTCGCGGATGACCCCGATTTTGGGAACATTAACGCTAACATGAAGGAAATGAGTGCTAACATCAACAGAATTGACGCGAGTATCCAAGAACTGGTAGGAACTCTTAAAGGCAGATCCAGCAGAAGCATAACATGTTACGGCTGCGGCAAACTAGGGCACATCTAGAAGGACTGCAGAACAAGCTCTAAGAAGTCGACAAGCCCCACAATAAGAAAATAACATGGCGAGAAAGAGAATTCATTAGCTAATGTCAAGAAACCAGTCCCCAAAACTCTTCCCATCAAACAGATAAAAAGGACCAAGGAGAGTTTAGAGGTGGAAGCCAGTGAGGATGGAAGGAATTTACAGGCAACAGTGGACCCAGGAGTCATAATTACTGTGGCACGCGAGACTCAAGCAATCCGTGACTGGCCAAGGCCAAAGGATAAACAGGAATTGAGGAGATTCCTTGGGCTATACACCGACTACAGAAGATTTGTGAAAGGTTTCGTGAACAATCGCTGCGCCATTACATCGACTAACGGAAGGAAGAACACCGTATGTCTGGACTCCCGATTGTGATACCGCTTTCCGAAAACTGAAGTCCACCTTGTGCACAAGCCCTACCTTGGCTTGTCCTCAGCAGAATGGGAAGTTCGTGTTGGACACTGATGCTAGCAACGTCGGCATTGGGGTTGTGCTGTCCCAAGTTCAAGGAGATGAAGAAAGAGTTATTGAATATTACAGCAAGATCCTGACGAAGCCGGAGAGGAACTATTGCACCACCAGGAAGGAACCTTTTGCGATAGTGAAGGCCGTGGAACACTTTCACAAGTATTTGTACGGGCAAGAATTCCTCATCAGAACAGACCATTCCACGTTTTCTTGGTTACTCCGAATGAAGAACACGGAGGGACAGACGGCTAGATGGTTAGACAGGCTTCAGCAGAATCAAGGTGCAACATCGACCGGGACAACAGCATAACAACGCTGACGCTTTGTCCAGAAGACCTTGTAGGGATTGCAAACACTGCAAACGAGTTGAGTACCATGAGGACATAGTGGATATAAGGGCCACGTCTATTCAGCCAGAAGACGGATGGACTGTAGAAGGTCTTTAGAAGCTACACAAGAGTGACGCTGATATCGGACCCATATTGGAATGGAAAGAAGCTGAGGATAGACCTCAATGGCAAGAGGTTTCCGATAGAAGTCCAGCTCTTAAGAATTTGTGGGCCCAATGGAAATCCCTCCAGGTCGAGAACGGGATGCTGAAGAGAGCATGAGAAAGCGCGGATGGAAAGCGCGCCAACTTGCAGTTGGTGGTGTCTCAGGAGAAGATTCCACAGGTCTTGTGGGAGGTGCACAATGGGACTTCTAGTGGCCATTTAGGGATGAACAAGACCCTGGAGAAGACTTGGAAACGGTTCTATTGGGTTAACTGCAGGAAGGACTTCGAGCGGTGGTGTCGGAAATGTGTCACCTGCGCTGCATCCAAGGGTCCTCGTACAAGAACCAGAGGGGTCCTGAAGCAATATAATGTGGGAGCTCCATTTGAAAGAATTGCAATCGATGTGGCAGGACCATTCCCAGCATCAGACGATAGAAACAAGTACATCCTGGTAGCCATGGATTATCTCAGTAAATGGCCGGAAGCTTGCGCCATCCCGAACTAGAAAGCTACAGTCGCAAGGGTACTTGTGGACAACTTCGTCTGTCGATTTGGTGTTCCCTTTGAACTACACTCGGACCAAGGAAGGAATTTCGAATCGGAGGTTTTCCAAGAGGTGTGCC
Organism: Dastarcus helophoroides; assembly: GCA_028583605.1. Classification (NCBI taxonomy): domain Eukaryota; kingdom Metazoa; phylum Arthropoda; class Insecta; order Coleoptera; family Bothrideridae; genus Dastarcus; species Dastarcus helophoroides. Next base: position 38,208,451 of record CM053330.1, on the reverse strand, counting down.
CCGTCTTCTTGGAATAAAGAAAACTCGAACGACAGCTCTTCATCCACAGTCTGATGGAATGGTGGAAAGATTTAACAGGACCTTAGAGGAACATCTCTCGAAGGTCGTTTCCAAGCATCAGACAGACTGGGGCCGATATCTACCACCGTTTCTAATGGCCTATCGCGCGGCAGCTCATGAAACAACAGCTCAGACTCCTGCAAAGGTGATCTTCGGGAAGGTACTACGGCTTCCGTGTGACTTGGTGTTTGGATCACCAAGGGAAATCCCCAGAGAGATGGTGGGTTTCGTAGACAGCTTGAGGGAAGCCATGCTGCAAACGCATGCCCTGGTGCGGGCGAAGATCTACTTGGTGACGGACCGGATGAAGATAAGGTATGACGTGAATGCCAACCATGGTGGTTTCAGTGAGGGCGAATTGGTATAGCTATATAACCCTCAGCGGAAAAAAGGAGTTTCGCCAATGTTTATGCCATCTTGGGAATGACCGTACAAAGTGCTAAAGAGGATCAACGACTTGGTATACAGGATCCAAAGTAGCCCCAGGAGTAAGATGAAAGTGGTACACCTAATAGACTGTGCAAGTATAGTGGCGAAGTGACGGATTGGAACTGATCGAGACGTTCAGTCTTAAGAGGGTGGCAGTATAACGCAATGTAAATAGATAGAATAGAATTGTAGAATTTAGTACATAAGAAAAGTTTCTAGAAAGATTTGATAAGGGGAAAGCGGCAGCGATAACGAAACAAACGCCAGATAAGCGGCATTCGATAAGCCTTATCTGCCGAAAAGTTCTAGAAGCCGGGAGCCAAAACTATATAAGGTGGTCAGCTTTCCCTCGACTAAGTTTGTTAGAGTCGGTGTAGTTAAGTAGTGAGTTAGCAGTTAGCAGTCAATAAGTGAGTTAATTGTTCAGTTGTAGTGATCCGAGTTGAAGTTGAAAATAAAGTGGGTATTATTCAATTCACGTGTTAACTAATTCAAACCGATAACGCACGTTACAATATTTACATTACCAATCTGTGGCTTCTCGCCCGAAAACAATCTTCGAAAATTAATAATTTTTTTAACTAATCATCGCCCTTATTCGTGTTGTAAAATTGAGGCTCTTTGTTGCGTGATTCTCTAGGATAGTTCATTGACAGTAATCGTTGCAAAAATTTTGTAAAACGTTTGACCTTTACAGCGTAAGCAAGACGTAAATGCCAGTCTGCCACCCTACTCCATTTTTAGCATAGACTGTCCGCGTGGATACAATAACACAAATCTCCAAGCCGCTTTGCAGTAGACTTTCCAAGTTGACAATACCGCACTATTATGCAATAAATTCTCTTAGGAATTTTCTTCTTTCTTTAAATTCCAATTGTTGAATTCAAAATGTGGAGTTGCAAAGCGCAAAAAAATTGTAAAGTTTTTATACAAAATCGCTCCTGACATTTGGAGTTTTAGAGCTGGAATATCGTTTTTGATATTGAAATTTGGAGGTTGAAGTTGAATTGCAGAGATTAAGTAAAAATACCCGATTAGATTCTATAAAAATTTCTCGAAAGTTGAATTTAAAGTCGGTAAAGTATCTCGAAATTTTGAGAAGAAACTTTCAATGTTTAAAAAATAATCTTCTTCAAAATTTTGACTTCAACGTCCTAAATTTAAACCACAAGAAGGAACTATTTTTTCCTAAATTTCGTGTTTGATGTCAAAATTTCCAAACTAAAATTAAAATATCGAATTTAAAGTAGGTATTATTCTAGAAATTTTAAGCTTCAAGTTAAATTCGAAGCTTTTTTTATTGTTAATGAAGGATTTTGATCAGTAAATATTATTGAAAATTTCTTTTAATCAACAGTTACCAAAGTTAGTAGGTATTTTTAGTTCGTTACAAACTTGTATTCTAATACCATTCATTTGAATGCTTACATGTCATACGTAGCGATCTAAAAAATGATGGTTTTTGTCTGATTTTCAAAATAATTGTCCATTCAAATATGCAATATTATTCATCGGGTCATATGCATATGTGTCGTTGGTTATTATACTTGAGGAAACATACATATTCTATTAGTTTGACCCTATGTTTTCGATTATGCTTATGACTTGCTTTCGAAACCCTCCTCTGTTTTGAATCTATGACATTCAGCATAAAAACGTTGAATAGAAATTTACACAATAGAAGCTAATAAACTAGAATACGCAGATGGTTTTCGAAAAAACTCCTTGTGATACATACCACTTTATTAAGTGGTTCATCTCAATCGAGTTAGTAGCAGAGTTGAAAAATCTATTTCCAAAACCGAATTGAAACTGGATCGCATTAACTTCCAACATGACCTATGCAGAGAGTTAAAATAAATTGTCTGCGAAATGCAGGCAAATAATGACTTGGTAGAACATAAAATGGAATTAAGATACAATTTGTAGTGTAGCTCTCGAAACTTCGTATCGAGAAAGAACAATCTGTTGCACGCTTTTAAAATCTTTCCTTAGAGTTGAAATTATCGATTATGTGCCGCTGGACTTGATTCAAATTGATGGTGGATGCTGTTGCCTGCGAATCGCGGCAAAAAGTCATGAAAGGCGAGTTAATGCGGGTCGTTGGGAGAGTGTATTAAAATCCAGCGGGATAAAAGCCAGAATTCGCATTACTGTGATATTAGTGCTGGCGCTCGCCGCCTGCTTGCCTGGGTCTCCCAACTTCTTAATGAATCATTCCCCTTGCGAGCTTTACATCGCACTTAACTAACTCTCCTTAATTTGCCAACACCGCCGTTAAATGAAAAGGAATACCTTCCGCCATGTTTGCTCGCGTCAGAGGTGGCATCTGTCATCGGATGCGGAAACAACCTGTGCAACATCAAGACCAGGACGACTGCAGTTTTTTCTGTTATTACAGATTAGGACTCCTTGTACAGGACGTTAAAATTAATGCAGGATTTGTGTGCTCAAAATTTGAGAAACGTGAATTGTACCGTTTCGAAAATACAGAGAATTAAGCTTCTTAGGCACCCTCGGCGTGACAAGTGTTTAAGTATGTTAAACTTAGATAATGTCAATTAAATGCCCTACAACCGAACGTGCTAAGAGTTGAAAACATTTACAACCACAACGATAGATCGGTTCCATAGCCTGTGCTTGAAAATATGATAATTGTGGTTGTAAATATTGTCAACTTTTAGCACGTTCCACCACATAGAACCGTTCGCAATTCTGCAGTTTTCACGCAAACGATGCTTTAATTGGCGTAGTAAAACTGAAAACGAATCGTCCTAATCGGTCGGTAACCCTAACCTCCAATTGCGCCATTTCGCAATATCTTACTCCCGGATTAAATTAACCAAGCATTTCTCCGATATTGGCAAACTTGTCATATTGTTGAGCCGCTGGCGTAAATGGCGGAGCCAAAGTAACAAATGACCCCCCGAACTATCAAACTCTTAGTCTCCCACGGAGGCGCATAATTCACAGGACCGGCTGGAGAAATTATAATGGCTATAAGTGTCAAATAAATATGAAGCACAATCGTATCAAACTTGGCGAACATCCGGCTCACGCCGGAAAGCACGTTAGCTTCGCAGATGCGAACAAAGAGGTCGCTATACGTACCTCGCGCTCACACCAATCCACATTAAGATAATAGCCTTGATACAAGGAAAGCTGGATGCTTTCGCCGGTATAATTCAAGCGAGCCTTGCGAGGTGTTGATAATTTATTGATTTACGTTGTCGGGGAAAACTGGATGCAGTCAAGTTTGAGACTCAATTTTCGAGGATAAAAAGACGAAAAATTCAATAACGCTGACTGCATCCGTTTTAAGAATCATGAGATATGGTTGGTATGTAGTTTATTTAACACAAGGAAGGCGTTACGTTTCTGAAAGTTTGACTCAAATCTGAAAATTAGACTCAAATTCGAAAATTAGACTCAAATCCGAAAATTGGACTCAAATCCGAAAATTAGACTCAAATCTGAAAATTAGACTCATCCGTAAATTAGATTCAAATCTGAAAATTCGACTCAAAAAGCAGGAAGTTGTAAAAATTGTTTAATATGTGTACGATGTAAATAGAATTACAAAGGCCACTGTTGTGTGAGGTAATTTTAATTTTTGTGATATGGGTCGCAAGAAACTTTCATTAAATGCAAGCGCCCTCGGCGTGAGATGCGTTTAAGTATGTTTAACTTAACAAATTATGTCAGTTACATAAATGTTCTATAATGAAACAACCACTGCGCCATATTGATGAGGCCCACTAAGGCCAAAACCTCTCTATGGTCGTTGTTTGTAAAAGTTTTCAACTTTTAGCACGTTCGACTGTTCTATAATGGAACAACAGTACCATGCAGATGGAGCCAACTAAGACCAAAACCTGTCTATGGTCGTTGGTTGTAAATGTTTTAAATTGTTTAGCGTGCGCGACTATTTCATTACAGATCATAAAATTGACAATGTTGTAAACCTGTTGGTCTATTTGCCCAGAAAACGATTAAATTCTGTAGAAACAGTAAAATATTATTTCTTTGGTGACTAAACCGTATCAAGAAATTAATTATTGAAAGAAACGTTTTTGGAAACAAGGGAAAAAAACTAAATTCGAGATGGAAGAGCACTCTAATTCAATCTGTCAACTGTACCAAAGGCAAAACTTCTTTGGGGTTGAAGTGGCATACTTTCAACTCTTTTTTTTTCCTCCGTTTATCTCCTTCTTCTTCTTTTTCTTCTTCACCTTTTTTCGCCTTCTCCTTGATCTTCTTCATCCTCTTCTTTCTCTTCCTTCTCTTCTTTCTCTTCTTCCTCTTCTTTCTCTTCTTCCTCTTCTTTCTGCTTTTGCTTTTCATTCTCTTCCTTCTCTTTTTTCTCTTCCTTCTCTTCTGTCTCTTCTTCCTCTTATTTCTGTTTTTGCTCTTAATTTTCTCCCTTCTCTTTTTTCTCTTCCTTCTCTTTTTTTTCTTCCTCCTCTTCTTTCTCTCCTTCCTCTTTTTTCTCTTCTTCCTCTTTTTTCTGTTCTTGCTCTGCTTCTTCCTCCTCTTCTTTATCTTCTTTACATTCTTTCTCTTTTTACTCTTCTTATTGTTTTTTTTCTTCGTTTTTACCTCTTCTTCCTCTTCTTTTTCCTCTTCCCTTTCCTCGTCTTTTTTACTTTCCATTCTTTCTTTTCTTCCTCTTTTTTCTCGTCTTCCTCTTTTTTCTCTTCTTCGTCTTCTTTCTCTTCCTTCTATTTTTTCTCTTCCTCCTCTTCTTTCTGTTTTTGCTCTGCTTCTTTCTCCTCTTTCTCCTCTTTCTCCTCT